>BMAV01018075.1:94229-150782 GCA_019973955.1 Trichonephila inaurata madagascariensis | reverse complement strand
GGGGGGCCTTTAGTTTCTATGTGATGATAAACTTGATTCGAAGTATCAACATTTATTGGTTTTGAAGGGTTAATTAATTCGGGATATTGTTTTAAAACCTTATCGAACTTAGTATTGCCGACTAATATTGCTAGGTTAGATGCTACAGACTTAATTTTTGGAAGTTGGCCGTTCGAAGAAAGTTTAGTGTTGGCGTCGATAACTCTATGATGTTTAGCATCGACAGTTTTTCCAGCGACAGCTCAGGCATAAAATGATTATAAATTGATGGTGGGAAGAATCCGAGAATGAGATTAAAATTAGAAAATTAAAAAAAAATTAACGTTATTATCTTTAAAATGAACTGGATGTTAACGGGTTGCGGTGTGTTCAGGTCACCAATTATGGCGTGAAGTGAGAATATATTTAAGGGTTATTCCACGCCATATAAATAGTAAAAAATGAATGATAAAAAGGTTAAATATATTTTTAATTTACAGCATTATAAAATAATATAAGAATTACTAATTACTTAGGTTGAAACCTGGAAATTGAATAATGGGAAAGCACGTTTTCCCTCGTGCGAGTCAGAGAGAGAAGTTGAGTAAGTGTCCGTTCATATCAGTTCATTTCTCCTGCTCGCCGGTTGGTTCCAGTTAAGAGGAATTATGTGGGTGCCGAGGCATGCCACACTGATGAGGAATATGAAAAATACTGAAAAGTAAACAATATACGATCATAGGAGCTAGAACACAGTTATTTTCTTCATTTATTAATCTTATAAGATAAATACTGAGAAATTATTTTTATTACTAGCATCCACAGTTTTATTCTTGAAAAAAGCAAAATTAGCGTTTAGGAAGTAATTAAATGCATTGTTCGTTCACCAAAAATTGTTTTCTGTTATGTAAGGGATTGCATTGTTATTTTATTTGTATTTTGCTTTCAAACTCTTTATTATAACTTTATTCTGAAAGTATCCATTTGGTGCCATCTGCAGTTTCTATGATAAATATTACCAAAAGCGGTTGCAAAAAATTCTGGAAAGAAGGATGGATATATTTTTCGTGATTTCAAGAATTTCTAGATTGCTTCATACATTTTTATACTTCGACATTGATTTATGTAAGTAATTTATACCTACAGCAAAATTTTCAAATCTAAATAAAACGATTTTGTTGTGCTGATTTATACTAAAGTTTTTAGTAGTCTTAAAAGTCCATCTTAAATCATTTTGAGCAAAAACGTTGACTCACTTTCACGCATTAACTGTATAATACTACTAATGATAGTAGAATTCATTTAGAACTCCCCGAGAAAAATTGTAGCGTCACCTGTATGGTGCTCAAAGCTACGGCTAATGACAGGCGTACAACCAGCCCCTTACCACGATGAATTTCGTGGGCCTTGATCTGATGTTACTGTTGATAAGGTGGCATAAGTAACAACAACAACAACATTTAGAACTCTATGTAAAAAGTGCAAAAATAAAAAAAACAGCGTAATACTTATTATTCATTTACATCTTTATATGTGACGAAGACAGAGTTATGAAACTCTAGTGAACGATTTTTACATTTTAAGGTCACTCACTTAATTCAGCAACCTTAGCGTTTTTTTAAAAAAGTTTTCATCCTTTTTCAGTAATGAACATCTATTAATGAAAAGGAATGCTAGCTAATTAAATAATTTCTGACATAAAGATAATTTTAAGCCCTTTTGTTGTGTTCGTATTCGGAAAACATTTATTATTTCATGTCCCAGTTTAAAACAAGAACTATGAATTCACTAATTTTTAATCGAGATTGATCCCTACTTATTACTATTATACAATATTTAATGTCAAAATCTGTGAAAAAAATTGCCCATTTTTCTTCTAGGGGTGTCTATTTCAATTTCATGACAGTTGCTCGACACTCTCATCCAATCATGCTCTAGAGAGATTAGAGCAATGGTCTTGTAACTAACAGTCCAAGGTACTCTCGAGTTCAGCAACCAGATGTCACTTTTGTTTATGTTTCGTGTTATCATGCCATTGGAAAGCAGAGCCGGTACCGCGGATGGTGCTTACGAAAGCAATGTTTGAAAGTTTTCTGTCGTACATGCATAACACGTCAGTGTTTACAACATCTTAATTGTAATGAAAACCTTACAATTTAAATATATTTTTATATCTCTTAGTTGCTGTAGCTGATAATTAAGGTATGTTTATAAATTATTGTAAATTTTGTTCAGATTCCATTTAAGCTATATGTTACTAAACTTCCAGAAACTATTGTTAATGATCAATGATTTTTAAATTCGCCCAGCTGATACTAACTATTTAAAAAAATTTCGGAAAATATATATTATAACTCGTGCACAGTGTACTATTTTCTCATATTCATGCTATGAATGACAAAATAAATTATCCGTCTTTCATCCAATACAAACAGTGGGCCACAAAAGTGTTCGTACACTTGCAATTTCTTATAAAATTTAATGTTTTCGACTAATAAAAATTAATATATTGTAATTATTTTTTTATGATATCTGCAACTTGTTCTTAATGGAATTACTCAATTAATTTTTTAAAAATAGTATAACTTTTTTTAAAAAAATTAATTATCAAAAAGCTACTAAAAAATTACGCCACAAAAGTCTTCGTATACTTAACAAAAATCGCAACACAGCTTTAAATATTGTATTTCTTTCTTAATTTAGTACTTAGTAGGATATCTTTTAGTGTCCACAAGAATTTTTAAGCGTCTTGGTATAGATTTAATCAGTTTTTTTTGTAATTTCTGCATCGATTTCCCTCCATTCTTTTATGATTGTTTTTACTTCACATTATGCATTTATATGTCATGTTTTCTTTTTTTTTACATCAAAATCTCACCAAATATGTTCTTCTGGGCTAAATAAAGTGATTGAGGAAGTGTTTTCATAATTAGGGGACAGTTATAGAGACACTAGTGGCGTACATTGAGAGCAGTGCGCTTGGCCTCATTATCCTGTTAAAAAATGAAGTCCTTTCCAATATCCAAATTTTGGGCGGATAGTTTTTAATTTCTCTTTAAAATATTTAAATCTCATGATTCACAATATCAACAAAAAATACCAAATTACCTAATTCTGTGGCCGATATACACCCCCATGCAAGAACACTTCTACCTCCATGTTTTATTGATCCAACTAGATTCTTGGAATTAAGTTTCAGAAAATTCAAAATTGACAGCAAATTGATTGGGTTGGCAGACAATTCAACATTTTTGGTTCCGATGGGCCTATAATAGCTTGTAATTGAAAAAATAATTAGTTTAATCCCATGAATTTATGTGGCACAAAAACTCCTTCACTTCCATGCTTCAGCATGGAAGTGAAGGTGTTCTGGCGTGGGGGTGTAAATTGGCCTCACAATTAGATAATTTGGTATTTTTTCATGGTATTGTGAATCATGAGCTCTATTTAAATATTTTAAAGAGAAATTTTAAACCATCCACCCAAAATTTGGATATTGGAAACGACTTCATTTTTTAACAGGATAATGAGGCCAAGCGCACTGCTCTCAATGTACACCACTGGTGTCTCTATAACTGTCCCCAAAATATGAAAACACCTCTTCAATCACTTTATTTAGCCCAGTAGAACATATTTGGTGAGATTCTGATGTAGAAAAAAAGAAAATGTGACAAATAAACACAAAATGTGAAGTAAAAACAATAATCACAGCAGAATGGAGGAAAATCGATGCAGAAATTACAAAAAACTGATTAAATCTATACCAAGACGCTTAAAAATTCTTGTGGACACTAAATGATATTCTACTAAGTACTAAATTAAGAAAGAAATACAATATTTAAAGCTATGTTGAGATTTTTGTTAAGTGTATGAAGACTTTGGTGGCGTAATTTTTTAGTAGCATTTTGTGATAATTAATTTTTTAAAAAAATAGTTATACTATTTTTAAAAAATTAATTATGTCATTACATTAAGAATAAGTTGCAGATATCATAAAAAATTGCTGTTACAATATATATTAACTTTTATTAGTCGAAAACATTAAATTTTATAAGAAATTGCAATTGTATGAACACTTTTGTGGCCCTCTGTATATTACTTAACATAAACAAATAATCATTTTAACGAAAATGATTGCTATTTGTACAAAAAACATAGGAATTTTTTCCATACTCTTAGAATTTGACTTTGTTTTTAAAATTAATTGTAATACAGGCCGTTACAATTGTAATGTATAAATGCCGAAAATTTTTATCCCAATTCTATTAAATAGTAAAAAATAATCTAGTGTAATAGTATATATATAACAATGAATTGAAAGTATTATGTGAATATTTTGTAAGATATTATTTTGTAATAGAAGTTATATATTTTATTTTAACAATGCTGTTTCTAAGATATCATTGTAAAACTTTGCATTATTCTGTCTATCGCTAGGAAAATATTGATCGGAAATTTTTCATAATTTGTAATTTCTTCTAATTTTTTTTAAATACATTATTAATCATACATTTTTGTTCTAAAATATCTAGTTTAAAATTTCAGAAGTTTTTTTTTTATAAAACAACCTTCAGACATATAGGTTGTGTTGGTAAAATTGTTTTTTCCCCTTTGTTTATCTGTTTGAGAATATTCCTTATATTTAAGTATTAAAAGTAAGATAAGTATCAAAAGTTAATTTAATGAAAATTTTACTCCTTTCTTTTGAAGAAAAAAATAAGTAACTTATTTTGTTGTTCTTTAAATATAAATATACTTTATTTTTTTTATAGTTTATAAAGTATTATGCATTGTTCTCATTAAATGACTAGTAATCACAGTATCTCAAAGTGTATTCTTTATACAAAATGTTTTTGAAGGGTGTCAATTTGTTTTATTGTATACTTTGAGTAGAAAATGGTATTTCTATTGTATTAATAAGTGGTATCTACATTTTTCTTTTTATTTGTGTGAAGGAGTCTATTCACATATTTTTTTTCTAGGACATTAATCCACAATGTTAAATTTGAACATTTTGCTTGGAATCATCTTATTTATTTGCCATAATGTTACTTCAACACAACTGCCACCTCTGTCTAATATTGATAGTCTGAGCAGTAGTCTTTTTACAGAAAAAGTAGTATCATCCTGTAGTGCATGCAAAAACCTTGTGAAATCATTTCTGAAGGTATGAATAAGAAACTCATATGTTATTAATATATTGTGTATCGATGATCTGTATTTCTGTTTGTATATTAAAGACATTATTTTTATAAATAATCCATTTTTATAAGTAAAAAATTGTAACAATTTTATACATATGTAAATATAAGTATTTTTTAAAACTTTTGGTTATTGAATAATTTATATACATTGGTGTACACAGACTACTTTTCAGAGGGAGGTTATATTTTTTAAAAAACACATAGCTGAGAAGAGGCTACGGTGTAATATTTATGCTAAAAATTAAAAAAAATCTGTTGGTCAATAAGGAAGAGGGTTTTGAACTCCTAAACCAGGGGTGGCGAACCTTTATGGATCTACTTGCTATTTTTTTCTAAAGAAGTGTTTAATGAGGTATAAATATGCCATCAAATGGTTTTGACTTGTAATTATTGGGAAAATAATAAAACTTAATATTAAATACTAACAACTCAAAACTCTTATTTACAACAAAAAAGTACCTTTTGCACTGTATAGTTGTAAATGTTTTAGTTATACATGTAATTCAAATTAAAGTAACATTAGTGTGACTTGTGTTGTTGCAGATTGGATGACAAATAATTTATATTCTGATTGTAAGATTTTACTTTTAGTAGAATGCATGCTAAATTGGAGTCATCTACCCAAATGTTTTCTTAGTAATTCATTATTTTTGCCGTGGTTTACTTTTTTGAGAAGAGGATTTGGGATTTGTTTCAAAATGCTGTTTTACAGACAATGTTCTGTATATCACTGTTCCAGAAAACTTAACTTACTACCTTGTGCTTTTTGTTCTTTTACTGAATTAGCAATGTTAAATAACAGTTAAAAATTATAAATAAAACACAAATAAACTTTTGAATACAGTTGTATCAATGAAATTGACTTTGCTATGTTAGGACAAATTTTGCAACATAGGCAAATGTAGTCTACGATGAAACTAAAGCAAGACAATAACAATCAAGTGTGTTCCCAGTCACTCTGCGACCAATCACTCGTGTTTGTTTGTAATCCTTCATAGTGATCTTTGTAATTTTAAAATAAAATGTAAGCCATTTTTATCACTGGCATGTCCAAAATATTGTCACATTCCATTGATGGCATGCATGTCACTGGTTCATCATCCCTGTGCTAAACCCACTCTTGATTATGTTACTGTGTGTATATACGTGTCAAAATTTTATTGGGTAACTTTTTTATGAGTATTATGTATAAATGAATTTTTATTTTTCACTATCAAATTCAATATTTTTTATTTTCTTTGATGTATTATTTCCTTTTGATGAATCTATACTTAAAAAATATAATAAATTACATACATACAGTGGGCCACAAAAGTGTTCGCACACTTACAATTTCTTATAAAATTTAATGTTTTCGACTAATAAAAATTAATATATTGTAATTGTAATTTTTTTATGATATCTGCAACTTGTTCTTAATGAAATGACATAATTAATTTTTTAAAAATAGTATAACTATTTTTTTTTAAAAAATAATAATCAAAAAGCTACTAAAAAATTGCGCCACAAAAGTCTTCGTACACTTCACAAAATTCTCAACTTAGCTTTAAATATAGTATTTCTTTCTTAATTTAGTACTTAGTAGGATATCTTTTAGTATCTACAACAACTTTTAAGCATTTTGGTATTGATTTAATCAGTTTTTTTTGTAATTTCTGCTTCGATTTTCCTCCATTCTTCTGTGATTATTGTTTTCACTTCACATTTTGTGTTTATTTGCCATGTTTTCTTTTTTACGTCAAATTCTCACCAAATATGTTCTACTGGCTAAATAAAGTGATTGAGGAGGTATTTTCATAATTTGGGGACAGTTATAGAGACACCAGAGGCGTACATTGAGAGTAGTGCGCATGGCGTTATTACCCTGTTAAAAAATTAAGTCGTCTCCAATAGTCAAATTTCAGGTGGATAATTTAAAATTTCTCTTTAAAATATTTAAAAAGAGCTCATGATTCACAATACCATAAAAAAATACCAAATTACCTAATTCTTAGGTCAATTTACACCCCCACGCCAGAACACCTTCACTTCGATGCTGAAGCTTGGATGTGGAGGAGTTCTTATTCCACATAAATTCCTGGGATTAAACTCCTTATTTTTTCATTTACAAGCTATTATAGGCCCATTGGAACCAAAAGTGTTGAATTATCTACCATACCAATCAATTTGCTATCAATTTTGAATTTTCTGACACTTAATCCCAAGAATCTAGTTGGATCAATAAAACATGGAGGTGGAAGTGTTCTTGTGTGGGGGTGTAAATCGCGCGGCCACAGAATGAGGTAATTTGGTAATTTTTGTTTATATTGGGAATCATGAGCTCTATTTAAATATTTCAAAGAGAAATTTTAAATTATACGCCCAAAATTTGGATATTGGAAACGACTTCATTTTTTAACAGGATAATGACGCCAAGCACACTGCTCTCAATGTGCACCACTGGTGTCTCTCTAACTGTCCCCAAATTATGAAAATACCTCCTCAATCACTTTATTTAGCCCAGTAGAACATATTTGGTGAGATTTCGACGTAAAAAAAAGAAAACATGACAAATAAACACAAAAAATGAAGTAAAAACAATAATCACAGAAGAATGGAGGAAAATTGATGCAGAAATTACAAAAAACTGATTAAATCTACACCAAGACCCTTAAAAGTTGTTGTGGACACTAAAATATATCCTACTAAGTACTAAATAAAGAAATACAATATTTAAAGCTAAGTTGAGATTTTTGTTAAGTGTACGAAGACTTTTGTGGCGTAATCTTTTAGTAGTTTTTGATTATTAATTTTTAAAAAAAATAGTTATACTATTTTTAAAAAATTTACTATGTCATTTCATTAAGAACAAGTTGCTGATATCATAAAAAAATTACAATTACAATATATTAATTTTTATTAGTCGAAAACATTAAATTTTATAAGAAATCGCAAGTGTACTAACACTTTTGTGGCCCACTGTATATAAATTTTATTTCATGTTTAAATCTAGCTTATTTATATGAAATGTCATTTAAAGAGAATAAAAGTAGTTGTAAAATTATGTTAATGTTTTCTAGGATTTTTTAGTTATGAAAGGTTCCATTATTAAGCTCATTTTAATTAAATTTTAAATATGTTTGTTATTAATGATACATCTATATTTGTTATTCTAAGAATGTGGCCACACCATGTGAAAAGATAAATAGTATATAGTTTTACATTATATTCAAACTGAAAAGTCTAAAATTAAAATAACAATTATATTATAAGGCATTTTAGAATTAGTTTAAATTAAAAAAAAGATTAAATGTTGTTTTAATGCAAAATTATAGTCAACAGACCCAAAGTTTTTAGTCCCTTGTTCTTTTTTAAACTTTATCAAGATATATATTATAAATGCGAAAGTATGTTTGGTAGTCTTGCATGGAAAAACAACTGAATGGATTTTAATGAAACTTTACAATAATATAGCTTATACATCAGAATAATACATAGGCTATAATTTATAAAGATATTGTGTGAAGTTTCCAAAATGTAACTATAATTGTCAAGAAAGTAGGAAAAACTCCTGCCATCTCTCTGCAAAAACGCCCGAGACAGCATACATCTATCTTTTTTGTGTACTTTCCCTTTTGTTTTGTCTACACCATGCCTCAGTGCATGCTCGTTTTTAATTTATTCCGTTGTTCAATGTTATCACTATTTTTTTTTATTTCATAATAAAACTAGATTTCGATGGGAGAGGTGGTAGCAAGATTTTAATGTAAAATATATATATAATAAATACAACAAAAAGTAATATTAATGTATTACACTTCCAGATATAAATTATTTACACTATTTTAAGTGTTCATTACACAAAATTTGTAACAATGACAGTGGAATGAAAAACTATGAAATTAAAATATAAAAAAAAAAATGTTTTTATCAGATAGTTTTTTTTTCTTTTTGAATGTTTTTCAGTACATGTGGTAGATATATATCTAGGCTTTCCCCCATACTGTTTTTTTATAACTTACATATATATATATGTTTATTCAAGCATTAAAAAAAAGCAATCATTTCAATAGCTATCTGCAAATTTTTCTTTTTATTACTTATAGAAAATGGATTTTAATTATATATATATGTTTTTTCAAAAGGATTATTTCTATTTCATTACTAAATTAATTATTTGTTAATTAAAAAAAGTGCTTCATCTATTATTTTGGATAAAAATACATTTTAGAGACATTTTTAACTATATGTAAGGATTGATTGATTCAATAAAATCTGAAATTTATTTTATTATTTTAGTTTCTTAGAAACTAACTATTATTAAAAAAATGATGGAATTTTTTTTTGTTTTACTCTTAGCATCAGAATCGTTTTCTTTTTATTGCTTCACATTAATAATTTTTTAACTAACGCAATATTGTTTTTTTATAAGTCAGGCATCGAAATTTGAAGCTATATCTTATCTGTGAGAGTGAGGGGAAGAGGGAACAATAATTTTACACTAAAAAAAAAACACCCCATGTTATGCCGGGCTAGAGAGAAGGAAAAGAAACCTGTCTTAAATCGAAAATATGTGGAACAAATTTCGAAAAAGGGAAATTTAATGAAATAATTTTAGAAATAACTCACATTGCACTCGTAGAAACACACACACATAATTGCTGGCATCATGAGGGAATGAGAAAGCCCGTGCAATGCCGGGCCATGCAGCTAGTTAAGTCATAATGCTAAATCAACCATAAAAATTTATTAAAGTATTTGAGAAATATAATTTTTTTAAATAGAAACATTTATTGTAATATGCTTATTTATATTTGTAATATTTCTTAGAATTTTTGAATATTGTGGAAAATTAAATATATATCTAATTACTCTCATTTAAAAAATATATAAATTATATTATGAGAGGAAGATTCAGGTAATAATTTTCAGTTAATTTTAGAATTTATAAAATGTTTTTGTGAAATATAACTTTGATTGTGATAGTGTTAGAATATTAAAAAATATTTTTTATAGTAAATGACAAGAATGAGAATGTTGAAATATGTTATACAAAAGTAGATTCATCCCTTACCATCTTAGAAATGGGAACACATATTTTCATTAGCTCCATGCATCCAGATTTTATTTTTAGATTTATATTTCTTAAACCTAGAATAATTTTGCTAATTTTGAGTCAAAAGTAAAAATTTCAGAAACAATTGCTGATGACAAATTGTTTAGAAACTATATGTTGTATTAGGTCTCTTTTTAATATTATAGTTGACAATTATGTACCATTTGAATTATAAGCATGTGTACTTAGTTATGTTATATCTCCTCCAAATTCTACTTAAAAAAAATTATTTTAATTTAAAAGGCTGTTCTATCGCTGAAAATTTTATGCTTCAGAAACTTACAATTTTCTTTAGGAAAAATGAGATTTAGTACCTGAAATGTCCACATGGTATCCTTCTTCATTAACATGGGGTTTGCTGTTTTTGATTAGCATGGGTGACACACCCTTGGAATGCCCTAGATATCTCTTTATTTTTACACTTGTCTTTCCGTCCTTCTTTTTCTTCCTTTCTTTGGTTAAAGTGTAGAATAGGGGTACCCTTTGGATTTGGAAATGTTTTTGGATTTCATTGTGGGTTAATTATTTCATTCAATTGAATATATAAAAGTTGTCGGAATAGAGATAGATTTACAAGCTATATTTATGAATCTAATGTTATGCCTCCTGTTTATAAATTTAAAAATAGCAGCCACAGTTGGCCTTCATGTTATTTGTTTTGGGTCTCTTTTAGTGTTTTATTTGCTACAAGCCTTTATAAGCTTTCCTTTCCAGTGCTGTCAAGTTATAGATTCCAGTTTTACTAGGGGAGGGTACTACTAAGGAAATTCATTTGGGTTCGAGACTTGGTGTAATAGTAGTATTCCTTTAGGGTGTTCAACCCTCAATGTAATTCCACCGAATGGCCAATCAATTCGGAGAAAATAGCCTTCGAAATTCATGCTTAGCTATTATACATTTAAGTTTAAATTTCTACCAGTTATGGAATGCAGGAGGATAGGGTTCGGATCACGAGATGAAATTTTTTTTTCAATTCATTTAATTATTTTTTTAAAATTGAATAAAATTGTTTATGAAAGGTTTATTATATAAATACAAAATGATATTTTATGTAATTATTTTGTATTTTAGAAAGTAAAAAAAATATTGTAATTATATAAGGTGTGAGTTTGATATCCGGGGTAATAGCGCCAAGTTGTTTATGTTCGCCAAGATGGGCGATAACATTGCAATATGGTTACCTTGATATTTTTATTGTCTATCGATGTATTTGCCATGGGGATAACGTATATTAGAAATAACTTTTATTGGTTTTTTCCCACGGTAGCCCTATTAATTTCAGACGATTTCTTTAAAAATTTAACCATTTTCAGTTTAATTATTCAATTGTTTCCGTCTTCTGTTTCATTTTGTGCTATTTTCGAATATGGATATTTCTAATATGAGTGAGCTTTAGAATATTTTTTTCTTAAAATAAGAAGTGTTGTGCTTTTAATTATCGCTGTTAATCGTTTATTTTCGTTTTGTTTTACGTTTTAAAAATGTTTCTTTTTTTTTACATTCTTTTTTGGATGAAATTCGTTGAAGGAACTTGCAAGCTTTCAGTACTTTTTAATTGATATTCATTATCAATTTTAACATACATTATGCAATTATTTTATTAATAATGTAATATAAAAATGCAATTATTACTTTGTGTAATAATCATATAATATTCGTTATTTATAATTTTTTCTTTAATGTTTATTTATAAATATTACGTATTTTGTTATTTATTTATAATTGCTATTGTTATTTATAATTATTATGTAATTTATTTATTACTATTTTTTTGTTTATTTATAGCTATTCTTATGTTATTTATTTATAATTATGCTATACGAGTATTCTTATGCATTCTTTTTAATTTTTTTACAATACGATGATTATTCTTTTTTATAATTATTATTAAATTATATCACATGATTATTATCTCTAATAATTGTTATTAAATCGTACTATATGAATATTATATATAATTACGATAAAATTATATTATAAGATTATTATACGCTGCTTATAATACTATTA
The DNA here is from genome assembly GCA_019973955.1 of Trichonephila inaurata madagascariensis. Lineage (NCBI taxonomy): Eukaryota > Metazoa > Arthropoda > Arachnida > Araneae > Nephilidae > Trichonephila > Trichonephila inaurata. Next base: position 138,494 of record BMAV01018075.1, on the reverse strand, counting down.
TTAGTACATGTTACTTTATATTATATTAATGTTGATATTCATTGTTTATTGATCGATCTAGGTTATTCTCAATCTCTTCCTACATCCTTCATTTGAAATACATTCAATGTATTTCAAAGCAATTCTTTAAAATTATTGTGTATCATTAAATTACCGTTGGGCCGCCATATTGGATTCCATTCCAGCAACAAGAAGCGCTGCATTGCGCCATTACCCCGGATAACAAACTAGTTCCTTATATAAATATTTATATTAAATTTTATAAATATATTTTTATATTAATAAATAATATTTTAAAATAAAATATATAATAAATATTAAATTATATTTTACATTAAAATTAGTTACAAATAGTTTTATAATGTGAAATACAATATACTATAAATAAAATATTATATATAATATAAAATTTATTATATATAATAAATATAAAATATATTATTATTAAGTTAGTTACAAATTGTTTTATAATGTGAAATACAATAAGCTATAAATCAGTGATTGTGAACCTATGACCCGTGGGTCAGTGTCTGACCCATGCAAGCTTTTTAACTGACCCACGATTGCTAGGCAACTACTTGTTTTACTTATGTGGGTTTATTTAAATTTTCTAATTTGTGTGAACTATTTATATTCTATTTGAATTTTTTCAAGCCCATTGACACAAAAGCAATTTAAATGCTGTCTATTACCTTCAGTGTGATCATTACAGTTCCAAACACTGGCGTAGCTAGTCCTGAGTGGCCCCCGAATCCAAATTCTTTGGAGTCCCTTTTTGGTGGGCTCTCAATATTTTACGATCTCTTCTTACACATTTTAGGGCCCCTGAAGCTTGAGGGCCCCGTATCATTGATACGGCGGTAGCTACACACCTGGTTCCAAAGCTACGTAAACAACAGCAAATGTATATGAAAGTATGTAGTATTTGAAATAAAGCAAAAGTGTTTACAAAAATATCAAATAAAGTGTATAAGTTTGCTCACATTTTGTTAGTTGAAAAACAATCTAAAACTAAAATAAAACCATATTTAAAGCACTTTCTTTGGATAAAATGCACTTTAATCAGTTATGTTTGTAGAAAGAGACTTCCATAGCGTCCTTTTTTACCCATTATAAGCCAATTGAATTGAAAGATGTTTAGTTTTAAAAATACTCAGTAAAAATTTTTAAATCTAACTCTGGTGCAAATGGGCATTAGTGACCTACGCGCTAGTATTAAAAAAATATGAACAAAATCTGACCCACGTCTCAAAAAGGTTCGCCATCCCTGCTATAAATATATATAATAAAATAATTTATAAAATATATTATTAAATTAGTTTTATAATTATATAAAATATTTAATAAGTCCTTTTTAAAAAAATTTATTTAACTTTAATAAATTTATTTAAATTATTTAAGTTTATTTAAATAATTTTAATAATTTTACTAATAAATAATAATTTTGATAATAAATTGATAATAATTTAAATAATAAATAGTAATTTAAATAAATTAATAATAATTTAATTTTTTTTACTTTATAAAAAACAAAATCATTACATAAAATATCATTTAATATTTAATAAACTTTTCATAACTAAGTTTATTTAAAAAAAATAATTAAATGAATAGGAAAAAAAAGTTCACCGCTGGATTCGAACCATATCCCCCTGCATATAAAGCAGGCGCCCTACTTAACTGTGCTATCCCATCATCGGTAGAAATTAATACTTAACCGTATAAAAACTAAGCATGAATTTCGAAGGCTATTTTCTCCGAATTGACTGGTTATTTGGCGGAATTACATTGAGGGTTGAACATCCTAAAGGAGTACTACTATTATACCAAGTCTCTCTCGACCCCAAATGAATTTCCTTAGTCATGCCCTACCCTTGTTAGTATTACTGAAGGTCCATTGTGTTGAGGGGCTGATGCACATTAAGTCTTTTAAGGCTCAAAAGTTCTCCTCTAGGTATTTTTTGGAAGTTTGGAGAGTAGGGTGCCAGCTCAAGTGTTGTCCTTGTCATTCAGTTGAAGTCCCTTTGCTCCAGAGTGCAACATAAATCAAACTCAATCAATTGATCATTTTTTTTTTATGTGTAAAAAAAGTTTTTTTTTTATGTACTTCTCTAAAACTTTTGTCTTAACCTTTATTTTCCATTTTTACATGAATATCGGTTTTTTTGGTTTAACTCTCCAAGCGTTTCACACGTAAAATCCCGTCATTGTAAATAGGCTTCGAAAATGCGCCGCACGTATTTTTTCGCCTTCAAGTATGGTTCTCAAAAGCGGTTGAAACGTATTTTTCTGAAATTCTTTCCCCCCTTTAAAGGTTTAACATCTTGAAAGATAATTAGGGACGGTGGAAGCCACACAACAGGATACTTATAGGAAGTTTTATGACTCGCAGGGAACCCGTGTTCTCTGACCCTGGAGCAATCGTAAAAAATCGGGGAAGAATTTCTTTAGATCCCAGGAAGTGTTTGTTAGCTTGATTTGAGAAAAGTTTTGAAAATTCCCAACGCAGATGTAAAATATGTTATAATTCTCTTTTGGTTTCATATTAATTTAAAACTGTAACAAGTTGGGGCGTGTCAGGGCAATCTGCTATTTTATATTGTTAGACAAATTACTTTTTTAAGTATATTCTTTCGCTTCATTTTTCTTATCTTAATCAATGCTTTCAGTTTTTGAAACATGATTATTTCATTATAAAATGTCAAAAAAAAAAAAATAAATAAATAAATAAATAAAAATAAAAAATAAATAAATAAATAAAAAAAAATAATAAATAAATAAATAATAAAACACTGAACACTTTAAAATTTGAAACCTTTTAAACTTTCCAACTACTAAAAATGAATACATTTAAACTTCATCAAATAATTTGAAACATTTTCTTACACTTGGATAAAAATAATAACGAGAAAAAAAAAAAAACCCTAATTCAGATTTATTAGGTTTTTTTTTAAAGATTTCAAAGCCAGGTGTTCAGGGAAGTTACCATACAGTACTTAGTTATATATTGTTAAAATACACCGAATTATATTTGAATTTTAAGTGCTTGAACTTCAGTTTACATCAAAGAGAACATGAATTAAGGTTTTCCCACATTTTTTTCTTAAAACTTGAATGTTTGAATAAATGGTAATCAAAAATATACGGAAACATTTACAGTATACATATATGCATATAAATAAACATAAAGATCAATTTTAAATTCGAGCTATTCAAAAACATTCAAATTATTATTCAAAAATATCTATTTATCCAAAATACCTCAACATTTATCTTTTTTTAAAGGCTAACTGAATAAGTAATTACAATCTGGATATTTTTTGAAATCTCGACCGTATAAAGCTAGGAGGAAGTTTGATATTAAAAATTTAAAATGAGGAAGATATTAAAAATTTCATTTGAAATTTTGAAAAAAAAATGTATTGGGCAGTTAAAAATTATTTACCATAAGTACTAAAAATTCTTTGAGTATAATAAAAATTCAGATTTTAATACATAGCATCTTTAGTATTTTTTAATATAGTTCGAAAATGTCATACAATTCGGTTGAAAACTGCATGTTAAGAGCAGAAAATATTGATGAACATATAATAAATTTTTGCATAAAAGCAAAGCTGAGAGAAGCTAAACCATAGGAATGAAAAATTATGAGTATATATCTAAAGTAGTTTTCGAAATATTTATTTTGAAGTTCAGAAAATTTGTGCGTTATGTTATACTTAATATTAATTAAATGGTCACACAAAATAATATATTAATGCTAGTCATGTAATCGTTTGATGACGCATTCATATACTAATAAAAATTATAATGTTCATTGTTGCGAAATTCAAGAATTTTATGTAATTTTAAATTCAGACATTAAGATATTGATATAGAAAACGTAAAACGACCATCTAAAATACATGAAAAATGTAGTCTGCAATAAAATGATCTTGACAATCAAAACACGGTATTTTCACTTACTAGGGCAGAGCCGACTTAGGCAGGGGCGAACTGGGAAAACAGAGAGGGACCTGCGGTTTTGATTGATGCCGCTCTAGCTTTTAAAGTTTTCAGGGAAAAAATATAAAAATTACAAATGCAAAAATAAGTCTTGTAATTTTCCACACATTTTTATAACAATGAATTGTAGAATTGGCTTCTAATACCTTTTGTTGTGTTTGAAAATATCTAAGGTAACCAACCCTACTTTAGATTTATTTGTACTACTTTTTCGTAACCGTACTCCGTAACCGTTAATGCGTGCAGCCAAAATACACCCTTTGTACTCTTAAAAATTTATATAGACTATAACGGTTAATTTTAATTTATGCACAACTTGTGAAATGTTCATATTTAACCAATTTCGTCCGAACAGTTTACATGAAGAAAAAAAGTTTGGACTCCCTCATTCATTAGGGAATTGTATAAGATTCCAACATTAAGTTTTATTTTTCATCGAATAGGGTCGAGTGGTAGTGTATCGTGCTTCCACACCACAGGTTCGGGTTCTATTAACTGGCTGGGCAAGGTTGACTCTGCCTTTCATCCCCTCTGCAGTGTGTCGATAAATGAGTACCAAGCTTGCTTGGGGTCTTAAACACTGGAGGTATCACTTCAGACAGACCACCTAATCGGGACATCTGCTCATGCACCTCAGCGCCCAATGGTCACGTATACTGGGATGGGCATAGTAGTTCCTGACCTTCATGGGCTGTTGTGCCACTGAGTTTGAGTTTTAAGTTTGAGGATTGCCTAACTTTGGGGATACCCATTAGATAAACATTTATTTCCAATCATTTGCAAATTAAACATTTTTCTTTCAATTACGTTTATTTCAGAAGGAACTTTGATTTTTCAAATGTATTTGCTTAATAGCATGTATATTTGTGTATTATATTAAAATTTTGATCTATCCAAAATTATGTTTTTTGCTCCTCTAAAAGCTTTTAGGATTTTAGAACTGATCTTACAATCCATGTATGTTCTATAGTAGTATATTTAAAAATGATATAGACATTTTTATAACTGTGTGAGTTTTTATGCCTCGTTTATAAATATAAAAAATTGTTTTCAGCTACAGTTTTTAAAATGTACTGAAATAAGTGGAGGAATAGAATTTTTACATATTATGAATATTTTTGACTTCAGTAAGATATATTTATATTTCAGTTTCTTTACAATTTGAATAGAAGTTGTAAGCAATTTTGCGAATAGTTTGATATTGAATATAAACTCATGGGCTGTTTAACAGTGAAGTGTTTTATTTTGACACTAGCACACACTAAAATAAGGCTAATTTGCAGTTATATGATCAGCTTCAGTGATATTTAAATTTTCAAAAATGGTCTACGCGTACGAAAACATGCTTTCAAAACCATATACCACCTCTCGTACTATGTCTTCCCCACAGCAGGCAATATTTGTGTATACTCAAAAAATTTAATACATGATACATTTCCAAAATTTAAAATTGTTTTTAAAATTTGGTATGGATACATTGTGGAATTGTTGGTTAACTTCACTGAACAAAATTGTTTTAAGTGTACTGTTTTGAAAGACAAAATTAATTGGGGAGAACTTTTTCTCACAATATATAGAATTTGTAATGACTGAATTGTGTGAAAATGTAGTTATCGATGTGTGACAATTTTCCTTGTAATAAAAGAAACAGAAAAATAAAAAATTAAACTTGAGTAGAAAATGGTTAGAAGTACTGTCACGCGCATTTGAAGAAAAAGTATATCCCCAATTAAAATTAAAAATTATTGACTTAATGTGTGTTATGTCCATCACAAATGCTGATGTAGAGAAGATATTTTTATTTAATACAAGAAGTTCGAAAAGGAGAGCACTAGGAATGAAAATTTAGATTTTTTCCGAAAAATATTCATTTAACATAAAAATATCATTTACATGATTTAATTTAAATAAATTAAAAGTATTGAAACTCTTTTTTATGTTATTTTAAATTAAAAATATAATTGAATAGAGAAAGATCGGTTTTATTTCATAAATATAATCATCGTATTTATATCACCTTACGCACCATTTATTGTCTTATTGTTTAAAAAAAGAGATAGGGCTTTTATATACTCTTTTTACCTCATTACTTTTTTTTAAAAAACAGGAAAGTGAGCACGTTTTCTTACTCTCATATTCAAAAATGAATACAGGATACTTTTTTCTGGTTCAAATCGCAATACAAAAATAATTTTTTTTTCAATTTTTTTTTTAATTTTTAAAAATGACAGAAAAATAAATTTTGTTTGAAGAAAATATAATTATTTTTCAACTTCTAACACGCCATTTATTTCATTTATTTATTTATTTATTTTTACCCTTCATTTTGTTTTAATTTTACTGTGACTGAACATATCGGGAAAACAACCAAGTGGAACTGCAACTTTCATACAAGATTGTCCAAGGCAACTTAACAGCTAGCTGTAAACGAGTGATTTCCCGGTTCGTTATTGACAAAGAAGCCGAACTAAGTCATAAAATTGTCCCCGTTCGACCTCCCAAGTTTTAAACGGGGGAAAGGAATGAAGTCTGTTGCATTTTTGAAGGAGATGGCGAAATAAAAGTTAGCGCTTTCGGAATGATTTTCCACGAGGAAGCAAACCACAGGGAGGGTTAATGTATAAGTTTTGGTTTTTTAAAACTTACATCATTAATTTTGTCAGTTTTAATGAAATCATGTAAATATATTATTGTATTTAAATAGATTTAATTAACATATGCTGTCAAAGTTCACCATTTCAAAGTTTCAGTTAAAAGTTACTATAAAAATATAAAGAATTTTTTTTTTTACTTTTACAGGGTTTAATTTGTTTTGAAACATATACGAATGACAAGAAAATTTGATTCTTGATTTTTCTGAACAAAGTGCATAAAATGAAAATTAATAACAAAATCTGAAATCTACACTATTAAAATTCGAAGGTATACAAACGTAAATGACCGTTCAACTAGGTGTATCTTCTCACGAACCGCACAGCGCAGAAACTCGCTGAAGGTACCAAAAGATCGGGAGTAATCCGAGGAATCCGTTTTGACCATTTATATTCCGATAGTGCAATTAGTTAAAAAGATATTAATTAAAATCCTTAAAACGCATAATTGCCATTTTTTTCCCGCAAGGCGGCGAAGTTCCAAATCTTTGACCTTTTTTTCCCCCAGACATTTTTAAAACACGATCTAATTTTTTTTATGCGACTTGGACAAAAAAGAATTACAGAATCGGAAAGATCATTTACTTCGCCACGATACGGTATAATTTATTTTACAAAATAATGATTTTTTCTAAAATGAGTCACAAAATCGATACGTTTTTATGAAAATGATTTCTAAATCTTTCCGCTTGCATTTTCTTTCGCGTTAGTGAAATGATATTTTACACTACAAAAGTTCATGCTTTTCTCTTTTAGAATCAGTCATTTAAAAAATAAAATGTCAAACTTTTTTTTACGATTTTTTAAAAAATACTCAAAATTTTATTTAAATACTTAATAACTTCTTTATTTATAAAAATAATATCACGAAACTTTTTTTTCCCGTGTGTAGAACGATATTATCCATAATCTGTGGAAAGATAGAAAAAATTATTTTAAAGTTACGGTTTTTTAAAAAAAATTGTTTTTCGTTTTTTTCCCTTTTTGTGAGAAATATTTTAGCATTATTTTTGTTCCATTTTTTGTTTAGAAATTACCGTTCTTTGCAATCGATGTGTTAAGTTTGAAAGCATTAACTTAAAATCATGCTCTTAAAAATTTCTTTTAAATATTTCATGAAAAACTGGTTTTTGCCAAGGTTATTCGCTTCAACTTTGAGGATACGGGTGAAAGTTTTGCGCTTGCGCAATAGAGAAGGTCACTCTTTTCGCGGTTTTTGAAAGGGAAATTTCGCTGCTGTGTCATCACTTAAGTTATTTGATATTTATAGCAGTATTCAATTCATTGCACATTATATATATATACCCATAAATGCTTTAAAGAGTGCAAGACAACTGATAGTTTTCTTCATTCAAAAAGAATGATTTATTGAAGAACAGTGGAATAAAAACCTTATATATAAAAATTCTAAAATATATTTTTATCACACAGTATATTTTCGTTTTGAATGATTTTATACAGTGAATGTCAATAAATCTCTAGCCTTTTTACCGCTTTATTCTTATGCATTTTTAATTCGCCACAACTCTATATGTTGTTGTATTTTTCTTTTTTTACAAAATGAAACTTTGCATATAAATAAATGAATTTAAAAAAGGTTTATTGATTATTAAAAATCATATTTTAGAAAATTACTTTGCATTTTAAAAAATAATTACTGTAATTATATAAATATTTGTATTATACTTCGTAAATATAATTATTAATAAATAATACTTTTTGTAAATTTTGTTATAATAAACATTAAATGACATTTCATATAAAAATTAGTTACAAAAAGTTTTATAAAACGAAATACACAATATGTTATAAATAAGATATTATATAAATTATTATAATAATACACATAAAACTATTGTTAAAATAATGAATGTTAGTTTTGTATAACATATACTTTTTTTTTGTCAGATATGTGTTTGAATAATTTACTAAACACAGTGGAATGAAAATTGTTAAAATTAAAATAAAATATCGAATTGTTTTTTTCAGTACATGTATATATATATCTATCTATCTAGGCTTTCTCCCATACTGTTTTTTTATAGCTTATATATATTTATATGTTTAATCAAACATTGAAACGTTCAGAAAAATGCCATCGTTTCAATAGCTATCTGTAAATTTTTCTTTTACTTATTACTTAGAGAAATTTGATTTTAATAAATATGTATATGTTTTTTTAAAAGAATTATTTCTATTATTTCATTACTAAATGTATTCTTTGTTAATTAAAAAGTACATCGTCTATTATTTTGGATCAAAATACATTTTAAAGACATTTTTAAGCTAACTATATGTAATGATTGATTGATTCATGAAAATCTGAAATCTGTTTTATTATTTTAGATTCTTATTAACTAACTATTATTAAAAAATGATGAAAGTTTTTTGTGTTTTACCCTTAGCATCAGAATAATTTTTTTTTATTGCTTCACATTAATAATTTTTTAACTCTTAACGTTATATTGTTTTTTATAAGTCATACATTGAAATTTGAAGCTATATCTTATCTGTGAGGGGGAGGGAAAGAGAGAACAATAATTTTACACTAAAAAAAACCTGCGTTATGTTGGGCTATAGAGAGGGGGAAGAAACCTGTCTTAAATTAAAAGTGGAATGGAACAAATTTCGAAAAAGGGAAATTTTTTGACATAATTTTAGAAATCACTCCCATTGTGCACGTACAAACACACACGCAGAATTGCTTGTGTCATGAGGGAAAGAGAAAGCCCGGGCTAAGTGGAGGGGTTGGGGGCTGGGGTGGAAGTCATTTTGAAAAAGAGTATTAGAAGTGCTGATTTTGTGAAGGAAAGGGAAAATTTATGAAAGTAGAGAAAGCCTATGCAGCGCTGGGCCATGCAGCTAGTATTAATTAAACCTTGAATAATTCAAGAAAATATTGGTATTTTTACAATTTTATTTGGCAACTAGGCAAGTTTCATCCTCAAGATCATGAGAAAGATTATCTTGTATTTGTAAATAGTTGAAAAGTAGTGAATAAGTAATGCAACAATTATGTCATTTCTTAAGAAACAAAATACAATTTTTTGAATGCTAGATAATTTGAGAAAAATGAAGACTTGTCATTTCATTTATAAAGTTTCATTTTAAGTTTTATGTTGTGAATACTTAAGTTTTTGAATAGAAATATTTATTAATTCTATACACAATATGTGTATTTAGAATTTTAATTAACAACAAAATTTGATTGTCCTTTTAAAATACGCATATCAAAGTTCTTATGATGACTTGGGAGGTGAAACTTAAAAGAATGGAGTGCCATTCTCATGACACTAATGACTACGGTTCAAAGTTACAAGATTTTTCATCAATACCCCGCAAGTTGTTTCTAAGTGTATATAATTTTACTAAATTATCAGTCTATCTAAGAAATTATTAGACTTGTGATAAGTTCCTTTTATCACGTGAGTACCCAATTCTGGAAGATTTATTCTTAAATATATTTTCTATGGGCAAATTTTGGCTTATTTAGGGCCATACATCTGTGTTATCTATATTAACAATTAATGATTGGTTATATATATATATATATTGATAATCTCGTAAAATTATGTTAAAGGGGAAACCCACTAATAATGCTGTACTCTTCTCACTATAAACTGTTGAACATATAAGTGAAGTTCAATATAAAAAAATTAGTCAATATCTATGTGGTTAATACTTTGACATTTTATTTAAAAATAGAAATACAAGAACTAATATTGTATTAAAATTCTCAAAAAAAAAGTGAAAAGTTTAGTTATTCAATAGTTTTTCAAAGTTTATTCAATAGCTGCTCTTTTTTTTTTGCACTAAAATGAGATGAAAATGCTTAGACATTTCCCTATACATAGTATATTGGATATTAATAACTATTTTAAAATAATTGCTTGGATATTTTAAAATTTTTTTAATAATTCCCATCTTCTAATTTTACATTTATTTTATCCGGAAGAATTTATTGGCTAGGATTCATTTACTCTTTTTTCTTTTTTTTTTTTAAATTCATTCTTTGTAGTTAAGAGTATAGAAAATTTCTTATAGTTTCTATAATAAATTTTCAAACGATGTTTTACATACATTTTTTAAAGATATAATTATTTGACTGTTGAATTTTTTTTAATGTTTTTTTTCATTTGTGTAAAATTTAGAATTATTATATTAAAATTTTGGAATTGTAATTCATTTACTCATCTTCTGGTTTGGATAAACAGTATTTTATGTTTCTCATTCAAATGATCTATTTAGAAACATAGGAAAATTTAACATATTAGTTGGACAAACATTTTAACACCAATTATTGTTTAATCATAAAAGTACATATGAAATTTATGCTAATAAAATTGATACAAAGGATTACACAGCAGTCACAGTAAAATTAACACATTGATGGAAAAAATGTCTTTAGAACTTGTTATAAAATGTGTAGATAAAATAACTGAATTACTGAAATTTTAAAAGAAAAAATCTAATATTTCATCCATGTGTTGATGTTTTCAAGTATTTAATTTGAATTTATATTTATAATCAGATAAATGCCTTCTGATATATGTAATGAAAACATAAAATATAAAAAGAGGTGAGTACATATCTTATGAAAAAGGTGATTTTCTAGGGAAAAATATTGGTCTATTATTATTTTGTATAAAATAGAATTAAAAATTTGTTAAAATGTTTAGAAAGACAGAGAAAATGTGCATTTATTCTTAAAATTTTTATTCTAATGGGGTGTACATATCAAACTTATATGAATCCTAATACTTAACTTTTACAAAAGAAAATCAGTTTTCTTTATACTGTCAAAGATAAACAATATTAATAAAAAGTATTTTTTAATTTTTAAAATACATTTAATTTCTTAAAATTTATTTTTAATATTTATACTCCAGGCAGTAGATGAAACTACAAGACAAAGTTTTGAAGGAGGTGATGCTGATTGGGAAAGAAAGAAGCTTGGAGCATATGAAAACAGGTAATATATATTTGTATGTAATATGTATCCCACTTTCAAAAAGTTGTTTAGCTTCAAAGCTTGAGGTTAATAAACAATCAGTAATCAAAAGATTTTTAAAAATAAGAACCACTGGTCAGAATGAAAAGTAATTTGACTGGAACATACATGTAGCTAACAGAATTTTTTTAAAACTAAATGTTTTTTTTCAAAAAATAGTGTTAAAAAATGTATGAAAAATATAGATTTGTTTGGTTAAAAAAGCATATGTTGTTTCATAATGTTTAAAAACTGAGTTGAAATTAAGGATTTTATTTAGTTGAAAAACATGCAAAAAAGTGATGAAAAAACGACTTTAGAATGTTTTAGATATGTATTTTTAAGGGTTAAAAATTTTGAATTATGTATAAAATATATATATACCAGAAGTAATATTATTTGATTATTTATCACTGCACTTGATGGTACTAAGTGCATTTGTTTATGGCAAGAGGGATCAGAATTCTTGTCTCCACTAGAAAATCTGTCTTGTCCACAATGTTTGAATTCTCCAAAGATTTTATTTTGGTAATGACATTTTAATTAAATGAACTGCTTTCTCTGAAATATTTTGTGGAGTAGACTTTTTTGTAAGGAAATTTGTTATTTATTTTAAAGTTCTGATTTTGAAAATTCTTTAAATAGTTCTTGATACCTAGCAAAACAACCTCAGAAACTTGGAATTTTGGGGACATTTGAAGTTTGGTCTAATGTTTAAAAATGATTTAGAATGATTTTCTGAACTTGAATCAAGCATTTTTCTGAAATTAAGATAGCAGTTAAGAAATTTCATCTTCTTTCTTTCACATATCTTTCTTTCACACACTTTCTTTCACAATCAGAAATCTTGAACTTTGTTGTAAATTAGTAATGTTAAAAGAAATATGGCTTTTTTTAACTACTTTATTTCAAAATCATTTAAAAAAAGTTGAGTATGTAAGGCTAAATAAATAAATCTTACAAATTTTAGAAAAATCACTAAGATATGTAAAAATAAGTGTGACATTTTTTGATAATTCCTAGTTAAAAGGAGTTAACATTTAATATTTTAATAGAAAATATTTAAATACTTTATAAATACTTCATTAAATATTAATAAAACTCGAGTAATATGATAAAATGACATGTTCCCAATAATAAAACAGAATATTAATTTTAGGTCATTTGAGCTTCATTTTCGTGAAAGTTATGCGAAAATTTACAGTTTTACGATGTAAAATTCCATCATATCCATATTAAAATAAAAAGAAAATTAAAACGCGATTTTAAAAACATTTTTAAAATTATTTCTATTTCCTGTAAATAAGAGAGCAATAATTAAAGCAAAATATAAAATCACCTGTTTTCCTATGTATTTGAAAGCAATAATAATGCACTCTTATCATATTTAGTGGGCGTTGTAGCTGAATAATCATAGTCTCGAGCTTGTGTGCCGCGTTATTGAGTCATGGGTTCGAAACCTAGGGCCACTGAAGACTCATGATGTAGAGGGACTGATGCATGTAAAATCTGTCAAGGTTCAAAATCCTCCCATTGGCGTTAGGAAGTTAGGAGAGGGACTGCCAGCACAAGTTTCATCCTCGTCACTTAACTGTGATTTAAAATTACGAGGTATATTAACAATAGCCCTCATGTTGTTTCACAGTTCGACGTAAATCAAATTAAATCTCGTTATATTTGTAAAATGTCTAATTTTTTTTTTATGAAAACAATATAAGTAATCCCATTCCTCTAAAACAACTATTTTGCTATATTGACTCAGATTATACTGGAGAATATTTACCCTTGCAGTTTACTTGAGATTCCCTTTCAACTTTTATTTATACTTTTAGGACTGGTTCCATTAAAGATCTATTGTGTAGCTAGGGTGATTGATGCATGTTAAATGTTTTGGGGCTTAATGTTCACACCTTGGTATGTTGTAGAAGTTAGGAGACCAGTTCACGTATCATCCTTGTCATTTGATCATTGTTTCAAAATTTTGAGGTTCATAGTCAATAGTTTCTCTTAATGATTCTAAATGCAATAATTGAAAGCTAAAATATTTGTAGTCATATTTTTATTAAAATTATCTTTAAAGGATCTTTCAATATAATTTGATGAATTATTTTTTAAGCATCTAACATTCAGTTCTATGTTTAGTTTTAATAATTATTGTTTTTCATATTTTACATGTCATCTTAAAGTGAATTGATCTGATTTACATCTCTGCAGAGGTTTCTGCTTGTATGCTATTTGATAATTTTACTTTAAAAATGTATTTGATAAACCTCTGTTTAATTTCTTTTTTTTACCTCATGTTAAAAAAACTGTGCAATGTTTCTTGAGAATATTTTCATAGATGTACTTTTGTATTGAAAGATTGACATATATGCTTAATTTTTTAAGACTATGATACTTCTAAAATCTTATAAGAAAATAATAGCTTTATAAATATTTTCCAAAGTTTAAATGGTCAGTTAAATATACATTTATTTTTAAAAATGGGCATGGAATTTTTGTAATATTTAAAAAATTTCATATATTGGGGAATTTATTTTAAGTTAAAGTAATGATAAGTTTATCACCAAAATTTTAATTCATACCCTTTTTTCAAAATATATGTATTTTTATTGCAGTGAATTGCGTTTCATTGAAATTCAAGAAAAATTATGTACTGATGTTACAACAGGGAAAGACCAGGTATATTGTTTAAATTTTTCGTTTGTCTAAATCGGCGTCTCAAGTTTATTGATCTAAACATTAACTATAACAAATTAAATATTTTGTTATTTGTCTCAAAAGCAATACATATAGCTTATGTAATGGAAATCATCTAATTGGAGGAAGAATGTTTTAATTTTTTGTACTTTCTCTTGGGCATCTGTGGCTGTAATAAGCTTCACTCTTAACTAAGATCAGTGGTATATGTATAAATGGTTTTTTTTTTTTTAAATTTTCTCTTAACCTTTTAAATGCCATTTTCTAGAAATAAATTTATAACATATAAATTTATAGCATTAATAACCCATAGAAAAAAAAAGATAAATGCAGATAATTTATTTACCACATACACGTTTTAAAAAGTAGGGTTCATATATGCTGCTTGACAGTGAAAAATGCAACACCATAAAAGTGTTCATAAAAAGTGAAGAGAATTGGCAAGCAGACGTGCAGCGTTTTGAGTAATAATTATCTTCTGTAAAATGGAATAACATTTTAAGGGACAACACCAGGTGATCAGTGTGTTGTATGTATACAATATATAGGTGTAGCAATATAGGCAGCAACATGTCATGGGCCATAGTCAATGAGTATTGAAATTGTGGTCTGGTGGAGGCACTATTTGTTCTTAACCATCTGTCATAGTTTGTTCTCTGAGCACAGCTCTGTCTGCAAACAACTTTCAACAAATGTGCTGATTAAGGTTATATGTCATCTTGCTGGTGAATGGCATAAAAAATAAGCCTTATGAAAGAGTAGTGTAACTTGCTACATTACTTTATCTAGTTGTCATTGGGCAATCATAGTGTCATTTTATGCATCAGTAATGAAACACCAAACCATAAGGCTGCAATTGTTACATGGGATTCTATGGTAGCAGTCAGACGACACAAGTTGTGCTTTGGATCAATCATAGCGTTCTGTATTTCCGCCATGAGTGCAAGCTGTTAGCGGCCAATCAGCAGATATGTTCTTGGTCGAATGGGAGCATTCAGGACAACCCTGGACATGCTACAACATCTCTTAATGGAAGCAGACTGAAAGGTCTTCAATGCTAGCCATCTAATGTATCACTCTCCACCTGTTGACATCCCTTTGGTTACACAGGCACCCTTGAATGTGGCACATTCTCCTTTTCTAACGGTCTTCGCCATAGCTGTTGTACCCTGGATTAGTTTATGTGGCTATGCATTCCTATAGGATGTAAAAATTAAATTGCTCCTTTGAATTCATTTATGTAATACTTTGTGACCTTGTCTGTTTACTGGAACTGCCTTCAATGGTGGTTACCTGCAATCTATGACTATTTCTTTTGCAGTAATGAAAATTTATACTAACACCATCTCTCGCCAACAGAGTGGTACAAATGTTATAAAATCTTAATTTGTTACCTTATGTTAAACTCACTGCGTTCGAGAAAGATGTTAATTTTTTTATCAGTCGCATAAGTCGATGAATTGAACTTACCTTGGGATTTGCATCCTTTTCTGGTTCTTTCTTGTTGTTGCATTTTTACTCTCATACAGTGTATTTGAAATTTATTAAAGGGGTTTTGAGAGAGAAAAGTATAAATATGCTTTGTTTATCATTGAAATAATGAAAATAAATATGTAATAGAAAAATTTAAATGTGAATGTATCCTTTCTGCCTGTCATATAAGCATGTATAACCTCTTGTATAAAAAAAATGAAGTATTGGAACAATGAAATTATAATTTCATCGATTTTTAAGAAATACTATAAAATCATAGCCTTTGTTTGAATTATCCTAAAAAATCATAATTTAAAATGTAGAAATATTTCTTAATACAAGAAATTATATATATAAGGTTTCACATATTTGATAAATATTATTTCATCATAACTACACTGAAGTGTCACTGAATTAGGGATACCTAGCTCGTAACGAGTTGGGCCTCCTCTGGCGTTCGTAACGGCTGCCACACGAATGAGGCATAGTTTCAAAAAGTTTCTGGAAATGTTCCATGTGTGAGAATGACTTGCCAAACATTAGCTAAAGCTGTCCATAATTCAGTAAGGTTCGTTGGTGCTGTGTGATGGCCTTTCACGCTTTTTTCCAAAAGCACCCCAAAGATGCACAATAGGATTTAAGTCTGGGGTTCTAGGTGGCCAATTTATGTCAGAAAAGTCAAAGGAATGCTTATCCAACCAGTCAGCAGCCAATGGGGAGTAGTGAGAGGTACAGTTATCTTGCTGGGAAAACTTCATTACCGTGCGGATAACAAAACAGCATAAACGGATGGAGATTATCACTCAGCAACTCTACGGACCGAATTGCATTGAGGGAGATAGGTACACGCACCAAAGATCCCAAACAGTGCCATAAAAACACCCCTGACCATGATTGAGCCACCATGCCATTGTACGGTTCCAACCTGGCATACAGGATCCATGGCTTCATGAGCCTGACGCCATATTCTCAGCTATTGTAAGTAGTCGGAATCGAAACTCATCACTCCCAAGCTACGCGTTTCCAGGCCTCGGCACTCCAGTCTCTGTGCTCTTTTGCCCAGGCTAGACGTACATCATAATGGCGAGCATTGAGCATTAGTGCTCTCGTAGGTTGACGGCTCCCGAAACCCATATGGTGAAGTGAGCGTTGCACAGTCCGTTTACTGACCGTACGACTGGCACCGTTATTCAACTGGGTGGTAATTTGAGGTAATGTTTGGCTTCGCTGGCTAAATGCAATACGCCTGAACCGTCTCTTACTATGCACTATGAAGGCTAATTGTCCTTTGCAGTTTACTCGATTGCTAGTTTTTTTTGTCCACTATCCATGTATTCTTGGTATGCTGTTGACACTGACGACCTTGAAAATCCTAGCTGTCTGACGATTTCGGAAATTGAATGGCCCAATGCTCTCGCATCTACGATTCGTCCGCGATTGAAGGCGTCTAAATTAGGCAGTTTACCCATACTGGCAATTACAACAACTAATTCAGAACAATCACAGTACGCGCTATATATGCAGTTACCAAAGCGCCCTTGCGCAGAAATGATGTGCAGTGCTACACAATTTGCATAGCCCTTGCTATCCCTGATTCAGTGTCACTTCAGTGTATTCTTATTTTTAAAATTGCTTTAATTACATTTACTGAAATTCATTTATCTTTTTAAATGGAATTATTAAAAACTGAATAATAAAATGCTTTTATTTTTTGATGTATGAATAGAGGTTTCTGTGTTTAAAAATGAATAAAAATGTAAATAATTGGTCATGGGAAAGAAACCCAACAGTATTCCAAATCCAAATAATGTTTTCTGCTTCACACACACACTCAAACACACACACACACACACACACACACACACACACACTCTTCCGGTGTATTTAACACTAAACTTGAACCTAAATGAAATATATTACAGGCTTCTTTTTTAAATGTTTTTCTTTAAATTTCAGTGTGTATTCTTAAAATGCTTCATAGAAATTTCTTATAAAAAGATGTATGACTGCACTGCCTTTCTGTTTATTAAATTTCAATCAATTTTATTTTTTAATAAGCTTATTCTTTTTATATTTATTACTATAAACATTAGATATGTCTGCTATTTAAATACATATTGTTTAAAGTATAATTAAACTCACATAACTTTAAAGTATTTTTCACACACACTCCATATTTCACGTTTTTCTGTGTGGCTTTTTTAAAAAATTGACTTTGGTTTTAAGACCCATTTTAATATAGTTTGTAGGGACAGTATACAAATTTGTGTTAGTTATTTTAAAAGTCTTTTGAATTCTTTGATATTTGATTACTACTTCTTATAAAGATGTTCTTTGTGTATGTCGAATTGTATTGATATAGTTTTTTTGGGAATATTTTTATTTCATTTTGTAATTTTTTCCTAAAAAGATTTTTTAAATATGTATCACCTGTCAGAGATAAGCAATAAGTTATTAATGAATTTTATATTTAAAGATAGAATATGCTTAATGTTGATATTACAATATACCCTTTTCATTAATTTAACAATAAATATGCCATTGAAGTGACATATTATGCGATATAATTGTCATTATTCCTATACAAAAATGAGCTAATCAAGAGTTTTGGAATATTTCGGAATAATATATACCATATTTTTCTATATATAATCCACGAATTATGTGTTAAAAAATGTTTCAAATTTCGTTGTGCGTATATTTAGGGAAGTAATGGGTATCCATGTAATGTCTCAAATCTTACCGATATTTTTGCAACTGAAAATTTTTACACTAGATATGACATATATTATTTGGGCTCATGATTTTTTTTAGATAACACTGCCAAGAATTTAAAAATAATATATTCCAGAATTTAAGAATATTCTCATTAAGTCATAAATAATATCTGTACAATCTAAATAAAAAAATGTATACATCTCATCACATTCACATTATAGTTCAACTTATTTTTTTATGTTCCTATACAGTAGTGGTCGCTAAACTTTTGAAATTTCTGATATACCATACCGTTTTAAATCCTATTGTGGGCTACCAACCAAAAGAACTATCAACTTTTCAAAAAACTTAATTTGCTTATTGCCCATAAGTATACATTTCTTGTAAACTTAAAGTCAATTTTAATTAAATTGTATGTAACGAAAAATTGAAATAGAACTGTACATAAGAAAGAATTTGAAGTGTTGTAAGTAATAAATAACAAATTTAATGACAGATTTTTTTTTCAGACTTAATAGCTTTCATGAGAAGGATGGAAGACTTTTTTTCATCATCAAGTTTTTTAATGTTGGAGGAGTACATAATGGCTGTCATTCAATTTAAGTTTCCTTCTGTAAATCTGCTTCTGTACTTTGTTTAATGAATTTCATTCCAGAAAAAGAAATCGCACTGATATTTAGAGCTGAAAATTGACCTCACTTTGGAACAAACCTGGACCAAAATTGGACATTTTTCTTTAGGAACAAGAAGCTAAATCTTTTCAGGTCTTGAAAAAAGTGATTATACAGATAAATCATTTTGAAAATCAGTCAGTATCTACTCCACAACAGCATTGTCTTTTCAAATCAAAATATAAACTCCATGACACGAAAAGAGAACTTTTCAGCATCAAACTGTATAAAAGCCCAACAGAGACGTTAACACGTACTAAAAATGTCCCTGCGAGTTACTGGTAGATCGACAGTTTGGCGATCACTGTTTAGAGTGTAGTGAATTCTGAATTTTCGGAAATATCATTTTTTGTTTGATTTATTTCTAAACATATATTGTTTCATTTGACTAAAAATATATATGTTGTACAAAGTATTGCTTTTAGTTTATGAATAGTTATTAAAATGGATTTCTTAATGAATATATGATTTAAAATTCTTATACCAAAGATATATTTTTTTCAGTGCTATAACCTTGCTGAATTATACGAAAATGAACTAGAAGAATGGTTTTATGAAGAAAGAAATAAGAATTTAGGTCTTTTTGACTTTTTATGTATAAATCAATTGAAATGTAAGTATTCATTATCCAAGAAGAAAATGAAAATTATTAATTTGTTCTGGTTCTTAGAAACTGTTTTAAATACATTGTGTGTAAGAGTTAAATACTGCAGATGCGGCAATCATTAATCTCTATTTATTAACATTTATTTTCTTGAAAGAATGTATAATTTGTTCTAATTTTTGGGATTAAATGATAATTGTGAAGCAAGTTGTTCGCCGAATAAAATTTACTGTACTACGAGTCATTTTCAGTTCCAATTAGTTTCTGCTGCATTTATGAATCTAATTGCGGAATTATCTGTAGCAAAAAATAAACAAGGACGGGGGGGGGGGCCCACAATTTGTAAATATTAAAGGGGAGAAAATTGCTAATTTGACTAGGAATTAGCTTAAGATTCACATTTTAATCTGTTAGGAAAATCGCTAAGAATAAATCGGTTCGAAAAGAGATGATTATTCACCCCCAGTAATTTTTAGTTATGTAGAGTAATATACTTTAATACTTTTTTAAAACAAAGCAAGAAGATGCTTAAGCTGTAATATTTGTAAATTATGAGAAAATGGTCAGTTAAATTTAACCTTTTTTGTGTTTCTTCTTTAGGGGTTATTTTTAGGGGGAAAAATGTAAAAATTTATTTTAGAATTAATGAAGTAAATGAAATTGAAACAAAACTAGAAGACTGCTTTGTTACAAATATTTGAGGACATAAATTTTGTGAATAATTTAGAATCACTATAACCTGAAAACATGTGAAACACAAATTTTTCGTTTCTGGTTAAACATCATGAGAAAAAGGGTGTCTATTTCTAAAAAGCTTTTAAGAGATACTTTTTGATTTTTAGGAGCTAAGTATTATACAAAGTTCAGTTTTTATGCTTTTTAAAAAGGATTTTCTTGAAAGAATTTAAAAAAGGATTTTTTTCCACTTTCAAAAGCTCCTCATTCATCATATAGATTTTCACAAAAGACAATACAAAATTACAGAAGTACATTTTCCACAAATTAATGAAAATATTTGTTGAAGTCAAATTTTTTAAAAATATGATTCTAGTGCAGATTTTTTGGCTGCATGATTTATTTGAATCTGAGAGATTACACTGTAACACATTGATTTCCTTTCATTCATGGTCTGATTGCTACTATTATTCATCTATTTAGTTTGCTGCCCAAATAATACTTATGGACCTAAATGTATTCCCTGTCCTGGAGGCATTGAAAAACCTTGTGGAGGCCATGGTGAATGCTTGGTGTGTATTAAGAATATAACATTTAAACTAGTGTCAACATTATATAAATTTTAAATAATGTACTTTTTAACAATGTTTTTTTTTATTTCTTTGGATTATGTTTATTTTGTTAATCTTTATATATTTGCGATCAATTGTGCAATGTTTTAAATCAGAAGGTTTATGGAAAAAAATATATGTTTATTACTCATTGTAAAAATCAGGTTTCTCAGCAATATAATTACCGTATTTACTCCCTCTCTAATCTAATCCACACTTTCCCCCCAATGTTATTGCTTCTGAAAATCGGGTGTGGTTTAGAATCGAAGGGAAAAAACTTGGATGTCGAGCAATTACAATTTTATGTATGTATTTAAAAGTTTATAATATGGGTAAAATAACTAATTATTTACTTCTTACTAGTTCACATTTTAAATTTATTTTAATTTTGTAAAATTGGATATTGATAAACCATTTAACACTATTTTTCACTAAAACCTGTTGAGAATTAGGGGGGTGTCCTAGAATCTATTCTCTTGTAGAAGGATCAAAATTATTATGCTCTAGTCAATATTATTCATACTATTTAAATAATGTTTTACACAAAATAACGTTTTCCATTCCTTCAGGAACTAAGAACTATCAAAATTATTTTTATTCCCCTGGCCCAACGCAGAAACAAGCAATGTTAATATATCATAATGTTGGGAATTAAACTTTCAAGCTTCAGGACAAAAAATTTTTGTTCTAATAATACCGTAAGCTCTATATTCGGAATTTTTATATTTGCACTAAAAATTAACATGGGTTTTTCTTTCATATAAAAGTCATTTCAACACTCTTATTATCACATAAAATATGGAATGTAATTTTATATCTCCTAAAGGGAATTTGTAAGACCAGTGTCTGAGGGTTTAGTGCATCACGCTTCCACACCAGGGGTCCGAGGTTCAAACCCCTGGCTGGGGATGGTTGACTCAGCCTTTCATCCTTCAATGGGTCGATAAAATGAGTACCAAGCTTGCTTGGGAACTTAACACTTGGGGGTTTCGCGTCAGACTGACCACCTGACCAGAACATCTCATGCACCTCAGGGCCCATGGTCATGTATACTGAGTTGGGCACAGTAGGCCTTGGATATCATGAGCTGTCGTGCCACTGTGTTAAGTTTAAAGGGAATTTAAGTACATCTTTTGTCCATTTATGAGTGCTTCCAAATTCATATTGGCAAACAGGAAAACATTATGGGAAATAACATTAATTAACGTCCCTCCATAGTAGCATTTTTGCCAGTCAATCACTGTTTTACTGCTTTAGAATTAATTCTAATATTTTCACGGATTCTCAAAAGGACTTTATTAATGGAAAACATTATAAATAAACCAGTCAAATGTATATGTAAATACAATCGAATGTTTTCAATAAATAATTATAAAGGTAAAAGGAGATTGAGGGAAACAATTTGTCAGACATAGTCATTTTTTGCATAATACACTGAGAGAGAAGTTTGAAGAGTCGCATGTTGCTCGTGAGCCTTGGTTTGCCGACCCCTGGTCTAGAGCACTGGTTCTCATACTTTTGTTATTTAATGAGTATGACATGCATGAATACAAAGTTTGCATGGAGGTGCCAATTTAATCTGAATATATTTTAAAAAATCGTGGGGAATTTTTTTTTAAATGTAGTTTTGTTTAAAATAAATGTAACTTTGTTGTCTTCGTACTTGAAATTACATTAATTGATAAGGTGATATTCTGTCTAGTATAGCTTTCACAGATTGTATTTCTTTATTAAATAAGAATATAATATTGCTACCTTAATTTTACTATTGATATAATTTTAAAGCTTGCTCTCATAAAATTTTTTTTAAAAAAGTCAAATTTTACATTTTTTTTAACTATCTACTTTTATTATTTATAATTCCGTGTTCACAGTTAATTTAATTTGAAAACCTTATTTAACGGTACTTTTGGAAATAAGAATGTAAAACTGTCCTTTAAATCAGAATATTTTATGCCTATATTGTTAACATTTTTATTAATCTTTAAACTTTTGAATGTTTGAATCAGAATGGTGGGACAAGGGAAGAACCTGCTAGTTGCTTATGTGATATTGGATATACTGGAACGTTATGTGATGAATGCAAAACTGGATTTTACGAGGACAAGACTAATTCTTCATTTTCCTGTAAACTTTGTGATGTTGCATGTAAAGATTATTGTCGAGGACCAGGACCAAAGAATTGCACTGTCTGCTCAGAAGGTTATAATTTTGTTGAAAATGAAGGTTGCATAGGTAATACTGAATTTATTCATCTTTTTTGGTATTAAAATGTTTAAAAGATCATATTAATGGTATCCACTTAGAAACTTATGTAAAATGAGTGTTGAGATATATTTCCTCCTTATAAAATAGAAATTGTTACAAAGTGTTTCTGAATCTTTGTGTCTTCTCGGAATGTAATAAAAATTTAGAATCTAGGGCATATAAGTTACAATATGTTTTTATATCTTACATAAACTTTTTTCAGACTAAATGAAGCTTTTATAACTTGGAAAACATGCATTTTTAATTAGCTGGTAGCGGACTTTTCTATTATTCATTTGTAGTTGTGGAAACTTCTAATTAAATTTTGTTAAGTAACTTTTTTAGAATTTTTTCACTAAATCCACAATGGGAAAAATTGCTGAAGAATGTTTCTTTATTTCAATAAACCTTTAAAACCCTAGTTATATTATTTTTGGAATAATGTACCAGTAATGTTTATGTTCTTATTAAAAGCTTGCTGCTATGGAGCCCCATTGTAGCGAAAGTCATCGAATTTTCAGAAAGTTTAACTCATAAATTCACATATTTTCAATATGTATTTTAAATTTTGGATTTTAGAAACATCCTCAACATTTAACTATTTCAATGAATAGTTTTGTAGTAAGACTAATTATTCTTGTGAAGTGTGTTGATTATTTGATTTTTCCCCCCTAGCAATGGATACTTCAGATTCCTTGGAAGTGAATGAGGATTTATCAAATGATACAGACAATGCCACAATGGGAGTAAAAAATAATTTAGACAATATTACTATTGATGCTACACCTACTGAACACTCAGAGCTATAGTTGTATTACCTAGATCTTTGGCATTAAGTGTAAATATATTATTATAAAATGTTTATTTAAAATTTTTGTATTTTTTCATCAAATATTCATCTACCATGATATAAAATATTTTGCAGTTTATTAATGCTTGATTTTTTTATATTTGTGTGTGTATTTAACTTTTCATGAAAATTGGTGGTGTTAATTAAATTTACAAAAGCAAGAATAATTCACTCATTCTTTATTTTTCTTTCAATAAGCATCAAATAAGATAAAATTGATAAATCTTTGGAATGTATTCAACTGGGAGTATTTTCTTTCTTTGTTTTGATTACACCCCACTTTGTACAAATAAATGAAAGTTGAATTTTCAAAACAAAGGTAACAAAAATGTAAGGTTGTTATTTTTAAATAGTTAAAAATGAAAAATTCTTGAGTAATATAATATGAAATAGAGGGATAACCATCCAGATCATTTTGTTATCATTGTGTTGAACTACTACAATGACCAAGTTGCTTATTCCTTTGATAGAAAATGAAACTTGTTTTGGGTTGTACAGTTTGTGATTCGATGGTCAGAAACTTAGTTACATCATTGATGTATTATGCATATTTAACCTATGCATATTTTTTATAAATTATCCATGATTCTCTAATAATATATATATTGTTGAAATCATTAAAATGTTACAAAATATTCATAAAAATTGTATCAAAAATTTAAATTATTACCTATAAGGATGTTTCTTTTTTTTAAAATTTTTGTATGGCTTTAAAATATATTTCATTAGTCTTGTTATTATATCATTACTGGCAAGCTAAGATGTATTAGTGAAAGATATTTCTTAAACTACTAGAAAAAGCATTGGAGAATTTTAATTTTAAGAAATTAGAAAGTGTTTTTTTAATTATATCTTATTACACATACATGCCTGATTGACAAAATTAATTTTGGTGTCATTTAAAAATCTTTTGGAGATTTTTAGCTTAGGAATTATTCGAAAGGTTTACATTAATATTTACATTTATATAATTTTGTGAAAATCTGCTAAGAATCATCCATGCTACAACTTTATTTTACACAGTTGCTTTTATGTTAAAAAATTTTGAATGTATAGTATAAAAGAAGTTCTGTTTGAAAATTGACATGTATCCATGGGCCAAATTGTGTATTAAATTATTAGCAGGTGTTTGTGTACCATTTCTGAGTATTAAATTTTCTCGAGGAAATTATTGCAATAATGATAATAAAATATTCTTATAGGGGAAAAAAAAGAGCTGTAGAGTAAGTATGTGATATAATATAATGAAATTTTGTTATAATGAATTGTGAATAGTTTCTGGGCTAAGACTACCATCAACTTTGTATCAATTGTTTTTTAATGAGAAGTAATATTTTTTAGCTAATATTTCTCTATTTTAAAATATCCCATAAAATTGAGAATAAAGAATCAAATTTTAATTCACTCAGATGAATTAGCATGAACATTAAGTAGGAAAAGTATGGATAAATCAGTTTTTAGTGAACATGATACAGGAAGCTACTCTATGAAAGTTATGAGAATATTCTTGAAAACATTAGAAATTGTATTAATTTTTTTTGTTCGTCTTTTTTGAACAAAAACTGGACTTAAGTTAAAGTATTTCAGTTTATAAAAATAAGCTAAAAGTGTGATGTATTGTTTTTTAGTAGTATGTCCCACATTCTAACATTTAAATTCTATTTAACTGATGGGCTCCACTATCTTATTGCTTTTAAATGTATCCCTTTACCCTAATAATTGGTAATTGTCACGAACTGGTAGTCAGCATTGCCTCTGTCTAGTTGTAATTAACCTAGTTATGTTGAGTTCTAATACCACTAAAGATACACTGTGTAGAAGCTGATGCAACATTACATCTGTTGAGGCTTAAAATTCATGCACTGCCATTTAAGTTTGAAGAGCTGGATGCTAGTTGAAGTGTTATCAATGTCACTTGATCATAGCTCAAAATTATGAAGTCTGTTTCCAATAACTTTTTGTATTGTTGGTTTGAAGGGTAACTTTTATAAAACAAATCAGTTTTGCTAATTTTGGGCAATTTTTCATCTCGTGTTTTATTTTAAAGTTCTACCTTTCTGGTGTGAAAGTTTGAAGAAGAAGAAAAAAAAAAAAAAAAGACAAATTCAGATTTTGTTGTCATTTGATTGTAAGAATTTTGAGGTTGTCATTAGCTTTTGCGTTGCTCTTTTGCAAAATCAATTCAAAATTTTGTAATATTGTTATACATAACAAAAAAAATTCTCAACGAATTTCAAATTGAATGGATAACAGTAATTTCCTGCCAATAATGGATGTAATATGAAAGCAAGTTAAATACGCGGCTATAAGTAGTATAAATTAAATTTGTATTTTTTTGTTAAAATATCATGTTATTTTAAATTTTGTTTAAAAATATTTTTCTTTTTAAACATGGTCAAGATTCATCTCGCATGATCGGATTTAATTTGTTACATAATTTACTTCCAAGATAAAAATTATCATGATTTTTGGTTCTATTTTTACCTTGTCAAATAACTAATAATTTATTCTTGAGTACTAGTATTACCTTTTTTATATTAATGGAAACAGACATGCACACATAATTTATAGAAGCCTTTTGATCCCAATATCAGTAAGGCAATTCAATTTGCTTATGATGGACATTCACTTCGAAATGATTGTATTTCATTAGGTAGTTGCTTCCAGGTTATCATAAAAAGTTTATTTCTCAATTTCAAGTGATGAGTTTATTACTTGGTTTGTAATACATATCTCAGAGTACTGGGAAGGAGGGGAGGGGAGAGTTATATATGCAGGGAAGTGTTGAAAAGTAGTCTTTTTGCTATGTATAATGCAGTACAAATTTTAAACTTATACATTTAATTCAAGCACAATCATGTACCAGATTTGAATCCACAATTTATAGAGTGTACATGTATAAATGTTACTTTTTTTTTTGTTTTGAAGTTGGGAAATAGTTTTTCACATGTTCCTTCACTTTTTTGATGTTATATTATTGACAAAGGTTTTCTAACAGCTATAGTTTATCTTCATATGTTGGAAAATATAAGGATGCAGGTAAGGAATGAGAATGAAAAAAAGAAAAAAATACTTTAAAGCTCTTGTAAAATTAAATGAATATTTTATCAGTTGAAGTATGTGTGTTATATGAGATGGATTAAATTATTGGAACTGAGAATAATTTGGCACATTTTTTTTATTTTTAACTACACATTTGATTAGTAGAACCTAATTAATATTTATCATGTAAAATAATTTCCTACAATGAAAATCTTAGGAAAAAAGTATTTTTACTCATAACATTTTAAATATGAGAAAAGATCGACTCATGGTCTAAACGATTTGTGATTGTTTAAGAGAATTTTATTATAAAATAACATAAAATTCTGGTAATAAAACCAATTGTAAATGTTACACATATTTCAGTTTTAAGGATTATTTAATAAAATAGTTAAAGATATTTAGAAAGCATTTTTTTTTGCAAAAATTTAATAAAGGAAGTATCATATTTTACTTAAAAAGGTAACATCAAATAAATGGTTGTCAGATTTTTTGTTCAATTGACTTTCAGAAAAACAAAATTATTTGGAAAAGTCAGACAATTATCTGCATGTAATTCCTGGCATTGCCTAAATGTATAAATGTTTTCACTTTATACTATTCTTGTTTGGTTATATGTTAGGAGGTAGAGGTTATAATATATATGCTAATAATCAGAATATATATATAATATAAAATGTATTCAGGTATATATACATATATTAAATAATGCTATCTATACTAGTGCATTTTTAAAGGGGGAAGATTACAATATAAGCATAAAATTTTCAAATAGATTTTGTTGCATAGAGGTATTTGGTATCATACTTGGAAGATGAAAGACTCATTTACATTATAACATTGTAAAATTGCATGTAGAAAAATGATAAATCTGTAAAGAATGATTGTCGCTCTAATTTCAGTTTTTTTTATCTACATGCTTGAGCAAAAATTTTCTGCTTAATGAGTGTTCATTATTAAATACATAAACATGTTACTCATATCACATTATAAATGATTTTAAATCTATTTTACTAATAATTGTTCCCTATCTTTATTCTAAAGTCTTCATTTTTTTAATATACATTTTTCATTCAGCTCTAATCTTCAGTTATTCATTTCATTTGTAATGTCCCTGAGTTTTCATTTTCATCTTGAATTGTATTGTAAGGGGAGTCATAAAATGTAAATCGATTTTTTGATGGCACTCTTAACAATGCTTCATTTTTAAATTCTTCTGTAGTTTCTTCTTTTAAAGAATCATTCAATATATTAGAATTGGCTTTAAAAGTTTGCTGTTGTGTAGCAGGATTTATTACTGATGATGCATTACTATCTCTGTGAATAGTCATTTTGAAACCGTAACAACTACTGTATTTATGGGGATCCAATGGATCTGTTTGAGGTGCTCTTGATCTATGATCTTCATCTTCTAGAAGAGCACTAACATTTAAAACTGTATTGTTACCAATTCTTACCCTTGCTTTTTGAAATGTCACTGTTAATTTCTCACCAATAACATTAATACACATTGAGGTTAACATTAAACCAAACACAAGATATGCAAAAGCTCCCAACATATGCTCCTCTTGCTTTGGTACATAATCACCGAATCCTATAGTTGTCATAGAAATGAAGACAAAGTAAAAAGCTTCAAAATAGCTCCATTTTTCCCACGTCGCAAATAGAAAACCACCTACAAGCATATAAGTCAGAACCAAAGCTATAGCAAGAGTAACAGGAAGGTAGAAGTCATCTTTTACCTCTACGTGTTTGTGATTCTTTTCATCTGGGTTTTGGAAATCCAAATTTTTATACAAATCATCATTATGGATAGTCAGTGTTGTTACTTGATTTTCAAGAAAATGAGGGTAAGATTGTTCCATTGTCATATTTGAGTCTTTGTTTTCTTGTAGTATCCTATCTTGGCTAACTGTTCTCCATGATACTGTCATGTACTAAAATGAATAATAATAATAAAAAAATGCATATGTATAAATGAAAATTTTTTTCTCACACTTGATGTCATTTAAAAAGAACAATTCTTTAGTCTTTCATTTACGTGAAAATAAAATATACGTATAAAAGTTAACTAAAATATTTCATTCATAATGAGAATTAATTGATAGAATTAAAATAAATTTAGAAATAATTACTGTAGGAGTGTTAAAGACTATCAACATAGACAAAAAAAAAGTTTAGAAATACTCTTTTAATTTAGAGAGCTTTACTACATAAATTGAGTAGAATATACTTCTTTCTTATGTCAAAAGATAATTATTCACTAGCCCTTCACTTTCAGAAGCTTGCGAGTTTTCCTTTATTCTTTTTGAAATAAAGATTGAATAGTGTATTAAAATAGTTTTATTCGTTCATTTATAACACAAAAGCAACACAACTTTTTTAGTGCTTTATGTTTCTTAAACTATAAGTATAATAAATCTTTAACGGTCAAAAAACATTATTTTATGACTTTTTTCAATGTACAATTTATAAACAATTCAGCAAACTCTTAACATCATTTTATATCTAAGAGCTTTGACAAATTCTCTATTCCTTATCTAATGCACTTCTATATATATATATATAATACTGTAATGTATCAAAATTTTTTTTTAGTGCCTTGTTCATCTATTTCGGAATTGCTGTATAATATGTTTTTAGCTTAAATTTTGTTCGTTGAGAGAGAGAACCCACAAAGAGGTTTTAAACCCTGTTCTAGTTTTTTTTGTAATGGATTTTACATTACTTTTGAAACGACTACCAAAATCAACATTTTTAATTATCTTCAACCTGAAATTTTTTTCACGTCAGAAAAGTTGAATTTCGCTGATCCTAGGCATATTTTAAAAGAGCGGATGTGTGCGTATGTGAGGGGGGAGCATAGAGAGAACTTATATTGGTCATCAATTCTAATAAATTTCCTTAAGGGAAAAAAATTCCAAAGATACCCAAAAATGGTTAAGAAATATGAATTTTATATCATTACATAAAAGTCAATAATAATCAACTTGGTGACATTAGATTAACATTGTGTTGTAAATTAAATTAAGTTGCATTTTGTAAATGTGTGTGGGGTATATTATTATTCAAATCAATGACTTCTATAATAAAAAAAACTTCAAAAAAATCTACTATGATTCTGTTAGCACTTTATAAGTTAATATTTACAATAGCATGTATGAGAATTTTGTGTAGCTCATCAGGTGAATAGTTTTGGTAATGAGCCCAAAGTGTGTTGGGAAAGAAAAAATAAGCATGTGAAACAACACAAACGCATTCGAAATTGAATATATGAGAAAAGCAAATACAGATTTGCATTCCAGATTTTTAATTATTTAAGTAATTATTTTTTATCATATACCGCCACTTTTTTTTCACATCGTTATCGCTTTTATCATACACCGAAGAGTTAAAACATTTTTAACACCTACTCAATAACATGTTAAACCACATTCTGCCGGTAAAATAGGTGCAACTTGCTTTGGCATGGATACCACAAGTTCTTGGTTGATGATTGAAGACATGTTGTACCAATTGTCTAAGCAGTGGTCACGTAAAATCGAGATATTGTGACATAAAGATGTTTAATCTCTGAGCTGTGCCATCCTATGAAAATCCAAATGTGCTTTATCAGATTAAGATCCACAGAGTTATGTGGCCAGAATATTAATTGATACTCATCATTATGCTCCTCGAACCCTTCTAACACAATTCTAGGCTTTTTGACATGGGATGTTGTCCGGCTGGAAGATTCCATTTCCAGTTGGGAAAACAGACGCTATCTACGGATGTAACTGATCCGCAATTATTCTCAGTCTACAACTTTCATGATCCCTTTTACCGGAACTAAGGGTCCCAGAGTCACCAATAAGAACATTCTCCAAAGCATAATACTGCCATCACTAAGCTATATACATGGAGGGAACAACTATTCGTTTGTGAAAGACGGAACACCCTCACACAGTCATCGATATGATAAATGAGAAATCGTGATTCATTTGCAACCAGGAAACTCTCTTCCACTTATTTATGGCCAAGTCTCAATGTTTCTTAGCCCACTCTAGGTGTAGTTGGCAATGGCACTTGATCAACAGAGCCCCAAGACGGGGATGTCGGCTGCGCAGTCTCATATTCAACATATGTCCACTAAACTGTATGTTCCGCGAAACACTTGCAGTTAGTTGACTTTGCATTGTATTGGGTTGTCAGCTGAGCCACTATCTTGCGCCGATTTTGCTTTACCAAGCGGGGCAATTTCTGATGTCCTTTGTCTTTGATGACGAATGAATGTCCAACAGTTAGGGGTCTACTTCTGGTTTCCCCGTTATTTATCCACTTGGCATAAATACTAAAAACAGCAGAACTCGGAACCACCCACCAGTCATGCTGTTTCGGAAATACTCGTTTCGAGTCTTCTGCCCACTTAAAAATTTGCTTAGACCAGCCGCCTTTCCCCTCATTCACAAAAAGAACTACAAGAATGTGTGTGTGATATCTTACCTCCTTCGGAAGCAGTTAAACATTAACGTTTCTTAATCGCGTCATCTAGACTAGTGCTATTCAACCTTTTAATCGCGAGGCTCGGTTAACGTTTGATAATTTTACCGCGGTGTGCTGAGGAAGGGATACGTTGATTGTTAATATTTTAGATTGTTTTGATTTAACAATACATTTAAATATGCCTTCAGAATAAAATATAGTTACCCCAAAAATGAATAAAAGTGATTTCCGTGGAAAGTTCCTCAAATCCGAGAGAAATGCACCACTTAAAATAAAATGGCGATAGTTTAATGTTCTTTAAATAGCCCGGCACCATTTGATCCACGGACCGGGGGCTGCGGATCACTGATCTAGACTAGTGCTATTCAACCTTTTAATCGCGAGGCTCGGTTAACGTTTGATAATTTTACCGCGGTGTGCTGAGGAAGGGGGACGCTGATTGCTTAGATTTTAAATTGTTTCGACTAAATAATTTTAATTTAATTGTATTTAAATATGCCTTCAGAATAAAATACAATTACACCAAAAAATGCAGATAAAGTGGTTTAACATGGAATATATAAAGTGATTTCCGTGGAAAGTTTTACAAACTCGAGAGAAATACACCATAGAGAGTGTGTTGTGTGTATGTTGTAAAAATAAAATGGAAATAATTAAAAATACCTTGGGCGGCCCAGTACCATTTGATCCACGGACCGGTAACGGTTCAAGGCTCGTGGATTGGGGACCACTGATCTAAACAAGTTCATTGAAAAGTGGGGAGGTGTTCATAATGTTTTGGCTTGACGGTGTACATATATTGTAAGACAACCCCTGAAAACATCGTTATTCAATCCCTACTTTATCATTGTAAGCCTAATTGCTATATTTTCATTAATATTCACCAGTTCTGTAATCGAAAATACGTAGACTTTCATTTTATACTTTTATTTATATTTTTTAACAATTAACAGAGAAAAAATTAATTAGAAAAATAAGCACCTCTTTTCTGATACATTTGTTGAGGGTTACCTTCATAAATATTCTTTTGAACCAAACATATTGGAAAGTTTTAATGATACTATATGCTGACTATGATTCTCTTGTCAGTAATTAAATACGTTCACATATTTTATTCGAAAAGGGTAAAAGTTGAGTCTTCATGATCTTGGTCGAGTGAAGCGACGATAAAATCTGGATAATGAGTTTGAATTTCTCTTGGATAAAATACACGGCTCTATATATTTTATGTACTTTTTATGTTATCTTAAGGCTTTAACTTTGTTAGAACATGGTCGTTCTTTGATTATAAAAGAAAAAAGCAAAATTTATAAGTTTGATTAAACAATATATCAGCATATATCAATTTCAAGTTGTACTTTAATTTTATCTTTGATCGAGAACTTGCTTTACACTAAAATAATGACTACGAGTTTTATATACAGCTTATTATTTTTCCCCTATTCTTGTAGAACATTTCCTAAGTAATAATATATTATATTTGCCTTGAATTTAAGAGGAAAATTCTATACTTTGCTATTTATATAACATACCTGTAATTGTTTGTTTTCTGTGATAACTGATTCTTTTTTCGTAATAAAAGTTCCTGTTTTGTAGAATTTTTTGATGTGAAAAAAGATGAATTTTATCACTTTGGTAAACAGCTTTCCTAAATCAGCCAACACCAAAATCATGAGAGGAACTCCCAAACATGCATAAATAGTGGTTACACCTCTGGACATATTTGTACATGGAGCGATGTTTCCATACCCTGAAATAACAATAAGGCGTGCTTATGAAGTAAATTTATTTATAGATGAAAAGAAATATTGTTAAAAAGATGCATTCTCACTAGCAATTTCGCTTACTTATATATAAAAAAAAATAGTGACAGGATAAGAGTTTACGCAGACATAATGATAAAGTTTAAAGAATTTTACATTTGTTTAAAAAAAAAGCTATTATTTGCCTTTTAAAAATTAAAAGTATACAAATAATGAAGTAATAATATCTCTTTTACTAGAACGGTTTTTTAAACTTAGAAATTTATTATTTCTCACAAAATTTAAAAAGTTTTTCTCATAAAGTAAGTTAATTTTATATCTACCGTAATATTCACACCTATACTTTCAAGCTGCAATTTTTAATTTCTGGATATATTTGTCGAATAATGCGCACCCTCTTCTTTACGAAGAAACCTGAAATGTACACATGCAATGCTTTTGTGTTTTGGAGTCATTTATCCAGATATTATTCCAGGCTTTTGAAAAAACCTGCGTATAACGCACCCGTAAATTCCGATCTTATTTTCTGTGTTAAGAATTTTACGGTAAATCTGTAGAAATGTTTAAAAGTCAGAGAGTTGTATAACTTATGGATATATCACTTCTTTTTAAAATGCTATTTTATAATTAAAATTACATCATTCGCGTGGCATTTATTTTTCTATAAAACTTCATTAATTCGCTCTAAATGAGGCTCTAGGTCGTTCAGATTAAACAAAATAATGTAAGTCCAGGTACACAGTACAATATTCCATACAGTGCAAGGAACATGTATTTTGAAACAAGGCAAAGCAAAATGGTAAATAATTATATAAGAGAAAATTCAAATCAATATACTACTTACATGATATGTATTAGGTCGGGAAAATCTATTTAGAAAAGACGATGCTTTGAGCATGGCGTTTATTAATTATGAATTCTTTTAAATAACTGTCCGGATTAAACAGTATCAGGTTCAATGTGTGTGGGGGCCAGATTAATGAGGGTTTACTTGTATTTCAATTGTATAGTAGATAGTTTCAGTATAATTGAATTCTTAAGCTATGCGATATGTATCAATATACGTATGCGTGGGATGGAACCGGAACTTTTATTTCTTATACTTACAGCAACATACAGTGTATGTTCAATAAAGTAAAAGGCTGTTAGTGCTTATCAAATTGAACAGTGTTGTACATGAGGGGGAAAGGGACTCTATTCCCCCACCCCATAGACCAGGGGTGTCCAACCCAAATGACCTTGTGGACCACTTCGGAAAAATATTATAATCTCGCTGGCCGCACATAAAAATATGTACATTTATATCAGATTTGGAAAAAAAAACATTTATTGGAGTGAAAATTTAAAACAAAATGAATTATTATTGTTTTCATTTTTCATGTATACAGACATACATAATATAATAATGTTTAATATAATATAATAATAAAATGATCAAATAATATTTAAAATATTACAGTTGTGCCATTTTCTTGAAAATTATGGAGTTCCTTTTGAATTGATCTTTCGTTACACATTGTTAAAATTTGATTGTGCTGCCATTCGTAAACGATTAAATATACATTGCCCTTTATCTAAACCGTCCTGAATATTTTTTTTAACTTTAAAAAACATCTCTGACTGCCTTTTGCTTTTTTGGGGCACTCCAAACAGAAAAGGAGGAGAAATGAAAGTCGCTAACGCGGAGAATCATGTACCATCCATAGTAAAGGATATGTATAATGCAATTCAGAACTTATTAAAAAAGTAATTTATTATAGTAAAATCAAATATGTATAACTGTTTGATGAAATATAAATCTATTTTAATCTAAAGGACATTTCTACGAGGGTGAGTCGTAAAATAGGTTTCCCCTGTCGACTGTGGCCGGAGTTGTGAACAGGAGTCAAAACGTAAAAATGAGACATTGAAGATAAGACATAATTTTATTTTTCCACATAAGTACCTTGAGACATTTATCATACCGCTTCATAGGCTTGGGAAAAAAAAAAAAAAAACTGCAAGAAAACTCAGGGCTTTGCCTTTGGAAGAAGCGTTTACTTTTGCGTGGACTTTTTGGAGGTTGGAAACATAAATGCTACGCGGTATTGTGATACTGTCAAAATTGAAAGAGGCGATTCGGTAAAAGCGGCCTGAGCTTCTTAAATCTGGCATTATGTTGTTGGATGATAATGCGAAACCACACACACTCAGTGACGGCAACGCAAGACCATATTGCAATTCTTGGTTGGGAGTGCCAACACCATCCTCCATACGGTCCTGATCTCGCACCAAGTGACTTCCATCTGTTTCTGGCTTTGAAGAAGAATCTCGCCTGAAGGCGCCTTGGAAGCAATGCTGAAGTCAAATAAGCCGTTCTTCCGTATGCAGAGCCCCGAGTTTTTCCTGGAGGGCTTTTTGAAGCTTATTAAGTGGTAGGACAAATATCTCAATGTACTTGATACTTAAGTAGAAAAATAAAGTTGTCTTATCTTTAATGTCTCATTCTATACTTTGACTTTTCTACTCAACTCTGACCACAGTTCACAAGGGAAACATATTTTCCGACTCACCCTTGTATTATTAAAAAGGATTTATTTTAAAACAAGAGCAGGTAACAAGCAAATACATTGTATATATATATATATATATATATATATATATATATAAATTTCTTCTCAAATAAATTTCAAAATGAAAAAACTTTAAAAACCTGATGTTTAAAAAATTTTTAAAAAGAGTCGCGGTGGGCCGCAACTTAAATACTGGCCGGGCCGCGTGTTGGACACCCCTGCCCTAGACCAACAAATTTTTAATTTTTACCTTGCGTCTCGGGGCTTTCGACTACGTTTTCTTTTCTTTTTTTTTTAAAAAAATATAGCTCACTTTCTCGTAAAAATAGTCTGTATATGTCACTGAATATGAACGATATTCATGAGGAAAATCCGAGACCTTTTTTCACATAGGCTGTACAGTTGGTCTTTCAACAGTGTAAAAAAAAAAGAATGAGAAAATTAACGAAATATTTTGCACAACTCTCTATTCAGATTAGAAACAGATTCAAAATATGTACTGTAAGTGAATCCAAGAGTCCATTGTTTAGTTCGCACATGTGAATGAATGAGGTCTTTATCTCGTCCTCTGTAACAACGTTTGCAGCGATAAGATCTTCAAATGGAATTTGCATACAGCGGGCCCTTCATAAGAAATTGTGCAATTTATGATTTTGAAAATTCTAACTATGCTTTCTCTGCTTAAAGTTTCTATGGTATTTCGGCTTCTGTTTAAGGACGACATTCTGATTGGAATATGACCCATGGTTCCATTCTAAATAATGTTAATCTTGATGTGTTTTATTGAAACAATTTATGAGAGAGATCCCCTTGTTTTTAGGCGAAATTTTCTTCCTCTTGAATATGATGTTTTGCGCTTTAAATTTAATTTGATAATAAAATATGCTACTTTAATATTTTTATATAATACACAGGGACGTCTAAAGGCATGGGCCCACTGCCTCGGTTTTGGTAGGGAGCTTCGATTTGGCATCAATAAGATCATGGTTAGAATAATTTTAATCCTCAAATATCCCCCCCCCCCATGCATATATATATAAAAAAACCCACTGGGAATTTTGAACTTTTTACCTACTGGCAGCAATGTCAAAATTGTATTACTATGTCATGCCCGTTTTCAGGGCTAGGCATATCACTGCAACATCATTACTCATTAATCAAAAGGCGACAGTCGGCTTGTGCGATCGTGAGTCACGCACATTTATCAGTTATGGTTACAGTTTGTACGAATATTTGGCAACGTATGTTATATACTGCCGACTTCAAAAGGTCTTTAGTGGTGTTTTCTTTTGAATAGGGGCATAGGAAGAAAATTTTTGGAGAAATTTTATGTTAATTGTCATTAAGTGGCAAGACTGCCTTATTATGTTATGTCCGTTGTTCTGTGTGTGTGTGTGTGTGTGCTTAGACCTACCCTCATACTTCACTATTTAGACGAAAGACAGCAATATTAGTTTGTTCCTAGGTTTGTGAGATTGGGAGTCATGTGCTTATACTTGTTATTTACAGTTTATACAAGTATATGCCAACGTATGCTATATACTGTCTACAAAAGAGTGTCGCAAGTGAACCTATTTTTGCATAGGGCCCCAGGGCCTAAAGAAATATGACGTCACTGATAATACAGAAACTCTGTAAAATCGGTCATAAATAATGCTGGAAAAAGATGTAAAAAGAAACATGAGAGTTTGCGAAAATGCAAAAATCCAATTCGTCAACATAACTCATTCAGAAAAATTATTCATCCTTAACCATTTTATTGAAACTAACGCAATAAATACTCGTGAGATTCAGAGATTTTAATAACATGGAATCATGTGTGGCGTCCTCTTGTGGGATATTTTAAGAGTAAAAGTCTTTGAATAGAATGAAAAAATTACATGACAGGGAGCGAGTTATATTAAATTGCTGTCTTGTTATTAAAAAATTATTCATTATTATTTTTTAAAAAATTTAAAATTTTTTCATATTAAATTACATTAAGCTCATATAGATTAACTGTATTAAAAGTTTTATTAAAGTAATTTTCCCACCATATTTCAAAGGTATTTGAAATAATCTTTGTAAAGGGTAACTCAATATTTTAAAAACTTTGTTAATTAAAATGTTTTGACTATACTTCACTTAATTTTTTACGTTGTGTCTACACCGATTAACCCTTATTTTAATCTTATTAGAGATTTGACAAATATTCATATTAACCAATTTTACTCTTCAAAAAGTAGATCGATACCCTTTAAAAATTTTCGCGAAATAAATTTGAAATTATTATGATACTGATCTTTGTTTATCATAATATAAGCTTTGTATCTTCTATCTTTACAATTAATAAATCTTAATTTAAGGCTATTGTCATTTTGAGGCAAAATAAGTGAGTTGCTACAATTAATGAATTTATTGCAATATATTTGCTTACCGTATATTTGGAAAATTTAAAATTCTCAGTTTATAGTGAGTATTTCATGACTTTTAATATAGTTTTTATTCCTGAAGATTCTGATCTTGTAAACTTTAAAATATCCAAAATTATGGGTAAAAAACTTTATCCAAGGATTTCCAATATGCTCGGGACCTTTATAAATATTCTTATCAGTAGAGAGAGAAAAAAAAAAGTCTTATTGTATCCTGTCTTTATGCGTAAGCTACCATTCGACTCATTAATGTAGTTCTTTATATTAAATACATAGAATTCCCAAAAGTCTATAATCTCATGCAGTTCTAATAAAGAATAAATGTGAAAAATTCCTACGATTAAGTAGAGCTTATGGGTTTTCCAATAATGTAAAAACCTTTCAATAAATAATTATTACAAATTAAGCAAACATCATAAATACCTTACAATTAAATATAATCTCACTACTTAGTACTAATAATAGTCTAAATTATATAACACAGCCATATAAAACCCAAGTCCATATTAAATCACATGAATATAGCACAATAAAACAGAAATTTAATCTCTGAGCAATAATTTTACTGAAGTAAATATACATGTTATGTTATTTAGATGGTTATATCTAAATATACAATCGTTACAAAGAATATTTTTAATAATTATTTAATTTATTTATAATTATCTTGATCGTAGTGGGTTGAAATTTGTACCATTATTAACGATGTAAGTGGAATCAAATTAAGATTTTGAGATTAATTAATATTATTATCATTGTTAATTAAG
The DNA here is from genome assembly GCA_019973955.1 of Trichonephila inaurata madagascariensis. Lineage (NCBI taxonomy): Eukaryota > Metazoa > Arthropoda > Arachnida > Araneae > Nephilidae > Trichonephila > Trichonephila inaurata. The sequence goes on along the minus strand of BMAV01018075.1, from coordinate 99,282 downwards.
TTTAAAAAGGAATTTTACCGTTATCAATGTCGACTTTTTTGAAATATTTGTTTTCTCATCATGAAAAAAAGCCTAAATTGAAATTTTATTTAATATACACTTGAATAAACATATTCAGGTAGCAAGTAAATCAATACTTACCAATTGTTGTGATCACAGTGAAACAGAAGAATATAGCTGACTCAATGCTCAGTCCTTTATTTTCCCTTGTTGCCATTTCTGGTCCATATCCGGCATTATTATACTGTATAATTATTGTTTCATGCATTTGCACGGCTTCTCGTACACTTTTCATCCACTCAAATTTTACATCAACACCATGCCACGATACATTATACAGTTGCATTAGTAAAGATTCTCTTTGTTCTGTTATATTTAAAGTGTTTATTTTGGTGCATTGAGAGTCCAAGTACTGGAACAACAGAGCACCAGCATATAAATACAGAGATATAGCTGCAATCAGTATCCAATGATGCAATTTGCGTTTGGTGAGAACTTTCAGTTTATGTACCAGAAAATGATCTTCTTCGTAAGTTGCTGGAAGACGAAGTGTGCCTAATTCTCTAAGGTCTCTGGGTATGAATACCTTACACGTTCGTCTCAAAGTTGGACGCCTACCTCTAACTTTCCATATACTATTTATAGTGAGAGAGCTCCTGGAAATGCCATAAATACCCATTTTTCTAGAATCTATCTTGTATTGCTGTTTGTTCTTTATTTGGATTCACCATAAACACACAGTTACATTCGATATAAAACCTTTCTGAAAGATGCTATATTGCGCAAAGTGTTTCATAAGTAACGCTCAAAGTCATATTGCAAATTGTTGGAAGCAAAACGTAAACTAGTTTCAGCAAAAGTTGATAGCGTACGGTTGGTAAAATACAATATTTTTTACTAGCGGGAAACATTTTTAGCCTTTTGATGGCAGCATTATTTATAGTTAATGTAAAATTTGCAGTTTATCAGTTGAGGCACCAACCAAACTGTGCGAAAAATCACGGAAAAGGAACACTTGGGACAGTTCGGTATACGAGAAAAAAAATACTACCTGGAAATTATCTTTTTCTTTCACTTTCAAATGACTATTTAATCTTCTTAAGAGCACGAATTTATATATTTCGAGAAGCAATTGTGCAGCGGAATGATAAAACTTTATTGGCAATAATCAAGATAACAGTTTGAATGTTGGATAGTTCTAGATTAATTCTACTAAATGTTTAGAAGTAGTTTTTATTTGTGAAAACAAAAGAAGGAGGAAAAAATTGCTTAAAACCATCTAATAATAAAAATTTCCTAAGCTGTTGGCTGAAGTCTAATTCTCTCATCATGTGTGTGTTTTATTCACTGGTAATAAAATACGTCTACTGTAGGAAACAGATTAGATTATGTTTGACTTTTTGCAATTTTGAATTAAAATCTCTTTTGTTGCAACTGACGCGAATGACCACCACAAAGTATATTTTTAGCTTTATGGAATTCGCAATAAAGGAAAATATTTATTGTAGGATTGTATTTAAAAATCTGTAAGGAAAGTTTCATAGAAGAAAACTATCTCTCTCTTTATGGTGTATAACTCAAAGTTTTATTTCCATTATTTTCTTTTCCACTTGTTTTGTCCTTGATTAAAAGGAAAAAGAGTAGTATCTAGAAGGGAGTAAAAAAAGTCTACATATTTTTACTTTTTCATTTAAAGAAAAGTATTTCCGATTTTATCACTTATTACTGTGTTAAAAATAAATATTGTTTATTGAAAATCGGTATTTTTTTTTTTTTAAATATCAATGATATAAGATATAGTAAATTTTTTTATGGTTTTAATTTAAATAATAGTCGGTTTATAAAACTATTAGTATTATTGAAATAAGATGCTATTATTTGCTTTTCATAAAGTTATATATTTCATAAAAAAGCTCCCAAAAGCTATATCTTTTTTTTATTAAATTAAGTAATTTACAGAAATTCAAATTGTGCTATTTACATTTGGTTGAATCTTTTTCTTCTAACAATAAAATGGAACCAGGTAGAATTTACATAAAATAACCAAAATATTAGATTTAAATGTACTTTCATATCAAGTTTTCTTCACTAGTTTGTGTTGTTTATTTAGATTTAGTCGGTATTTATATATATACTTCGTAATTTTCTTTAGGTGTAACTTCTGGTTGATAATGATATTTTTGATATTATTAACATTTGTTATTATTTTTATAATATTAATAATAATTGTTAATATTTAAAATTATATATATAACTTACACAATTACTTTTATAATTTGGAACTTTTGAAGAAAGATTTCCACGAGAAAAATTTTAATCTGCAAGTTTACAGAAACCTTTAGTTGGTTTTGTGAATTGTAGATGGCAGCACAACTCATGTACATTCCCGGTATGTGCCATTTTGATGATCTTTTAAATAATATGTTATATCCGCGATTCGCGCAAATTATTAAGGCTGTTTTCGCCAATGTACGAGAGCGTGAACTTGACGCCGAGCACATTTTCGGACAGAAAAAAAATGCCTCAATTTATATAAAAATTTGACTTTGTAACTCCTGTATTTATTTATAACATAGTGTTTTTAAAATTTCAAATTATTTCATAAATTATAAGTTTTTCCTTTTAACATGTAAAGGGATAGCTCATACGATACATGAGAAAAATTGCGAAACACATTTTATAAAATAAAAAATGGGTAAACTCGATAAAAATGAGTAGTTTGATAAAATAAATGGTTACCTACAGGATAGTGAAGCCAGAATATGGTATTTGAAGTACTTCAATAGCTTAAAAAATATTCCAAATTTGGTCCCTATTTCTTAACATTAGCTGAAGACAGCCTTAAATAAAAGGTAACTGGAAATTAACCTTCAGAAAACAAGTAAATAAATAAATTTTTATATAAAAATTGTCATAATATTTTCTGATTTCATCAGTTCATAAAAATACTGTTTTAAAAGGTGCTGCTTGCTTCTGAGTAAAATGGTTAATTTTTTACATATGCAGCATCTCTCGTATTTTGTTCCTCTTTCTGTACCTTCAAATGTAAAAGATTCAAATTTTTTTTTGGATGAAGGTGATGAATTATGCATTTATAGAATAATGAATTTTAAGGATCCCATTTGTGTAATCTGGTTTATATCTTACTACCAAAAGAGAATTTATAATAAAATATTTTTCTTTCATAATTGTGAATCCTAGTTAGGGCTCTAAACTAATAGACGAAGACAGCTTTCAACAAGTTATGTTTTATTTTCATCTTTAAGAAATTTTTCTTCTCACACAGCTTAAACTACCCGAATTGTAATAAAAAAAGAGAAAATTGTCTTGTCGTTCAAGTAGCATGCTTAAAAATAGTATACATACAGTCGAACCATATATAACGAACCTCTATTTTATGAACTTTTTCTGGAACCAAGAACATTTTACTATTTTTTTGGTAAAATAACCTGTAAATAGCGAAGTGCATTTTCTGTTTAATGAACTTTTTCTCTTGAGATTCGATTTTTTTTCTCCCTATTTTAAAAATATTTCAGGATATTTCTCGAATTATTCTCTCTTTTTGCACACTTTATAGTGATCAATGACCTTGTACTGGTATTACAAGGTGCCTAACTCACCTAGAGCAATGAAATGGCCATAATTTTTCAATAAAAAAACTCATATAAAACTATCAGATTTTATCAGTAATTAAATTTAAGGACGCATGTGGTAAATGTATGCTTAAAATTACTGGTTATAAAATAATATACATTTAAAATTACTCGTGGGTTTAAAATTCTAAAATGTCGTTAAGAAATTCAATAGTTTTAATGTAAAATTATTTTTTAAAGTTTAAAGTACAGTGTATTTTTGGACAATATTCCCACCCCTTATTTTCCTTGCAGATTTCTTTTTGATGGGTAATATATATAAAACGATTAATTTTTTAAAAAAAGTTTGAATAATTACTTTTTTTAAAAATAATATATAATATTCAGGAATTTAAAATTTGTTTTATGTGGTTTTTAAAATATATTAAATGATGGATCTCTATTTAACGAATTTTCTATCTAACGAACTTTTATTAGGGATTTACCGACTTCGTTAAATAGAGGTCCGACTGTATAATGTATATAACTAAATAGCGCATTGGTTTTCCTTATCAAATGAAAGATATGATTCACAAGGAGAAAAGTTTAGTTCCGCCCACGTAATTCATATTGGCTATTTGCGAGATTTTACATAATAAGGATATAATTAGTTATATTTTTAAAGATTACTTAAGAGGGATGTAATACATATAAAGGGATTCTAATTTAGTTGAAATAATTCAAGTAATTTTCTAATTTAGTTCCTTAAAAAACTACTGTTAGTTTTTGTAAAGAAAGAACCTTATAACATTGTGTCACATTTCCTTCTGGTTCAGTTATAAATCTGTGGTATATATATATTTCCGTGGTACTCTTTTATCGAAAACTGGAAGATAATTTCAAATAAAGTATTTTAAAAAATAAAGGAAAATTAAAATGCGGCTTATTTTGTTAATAATGTCTCCTAATTAACTATTGGCTAATTCCTAATAAAATAATATGTGAAAATATCAAATAGGATATAAGATAATATATATCTACATATATCTAGTAATATGTTAGATAAATAAAGTAGTATTTATCTACATATAGGGGAAAAGTGATTCATTTACTCCAGCGTTTCTCAAACTGTGGGGCGCGACCCCCTGGGGGGGGGGGCGGGATAACTCGATGAGGGGGGCGCGAGCATATTGAAAAGTCGTAAACAAAAGATTATTTTAAAAAGTTATTAACTTACTGAAAGTAAACAAACAGAATATATTCTGACATAATAAAAAATAAAATACACGTTTACACTGATATAATAAACTTATAAATGCATCAATACTGCACACAATGTGTTTATCATAATTAATTTAACAACACTATTAGAACAAGTTTAATGTGGCCGCGGTAACCGAGTGGTATAGGTATCGGACCGTGGCTTGCTTTGTCACGAGTTCGAGCCCAGTACCACTAAAGACCCGCCGTGTAGGGCAGCG
>BMAV01018075.1:78072-90197 GCA_019973955.1 Trichonephila inaurata madagascariensis | reverse complement strand
TAAATATTATCCATTTATACGCTTTTGCAAAATCACGGTTCCGAATGTAGTTGTATACCTTAGCGCGCATCTCCTTCTCTACACACGGCACCAGGACTCGAATTTACGAGTCCACAGCGATGGATTTGAGTTCGTGACCATAATCTCTCGGCTACCGAGGTCACTAGAATTTCTCTGAGAGTACGTTCTCTTCGAAGAGTGAGTCATCTCTTATTGAGTTGCATCCTCAAGTAGATCACTTCCGTGAAGAGGATATTGCACCATTAATCTCTTCTTCAATTGGGATGCTCTTATTCAAACCATCTGCAATTGAACTTCTGTAACAGAACTTTGAATGAAACATAATTAACAATTCATCCGGTTGCTGAGTGGTAGTGTATCGGGCTTCCACGCCGTAGGTCCTAGTTTCAAAACCCGGGCTGGGAAAGGTTGACTCAGCCTTTCATCTAGCGATCTGAGATCTATTTCTCGGGCCCCAAAAAGTCTAATTTTTAAATCGATTTGTAGCCCTGAATTGATTCAGTGAATCGATGTTTCATCCTAGAAAATTCTACATTCGATTTTTTTCTGTTTTGGTATAAAAGCCATAAAATTATTTATAATTAGTTGAATGCACCGAAATGTCAGGATTTAAAAACGAAGTATTTAAACACTATTTATATACCGCAGGCAGTTTGCACCTGAAGTATTATCCTATACTTTACTGCAAGGACAGAAAAACTCTATTATCACGTTCACTCAATAGCCATAATGTATATGAGTATCGTGGGATCATCTGTTCCTTGTGAGCGGCTTTTTTCGATTGCCGGCAACATCGCAAGTCATGAGCGGAACCGCTTGGATCCCAGTAGACTTGACAGACTGTTGTTTTTAAAAAGCTTAGATAGTATAAGCATTGGGAACTATAAGCTATATTATCTATTTTCTGAACTTTTTAATGTAACAAATACATTTAGAAAACAAATGTCTTCTTTTATACCTTATACTTTCATATCGTAATAAATTTAATAGTATATGTCTAATTCCCTGAACTAAAAAAATTCCCTGATTTTACTGATAAGAGATCGTTTATTATGGTATCTTTCTTGTTTTTCGTAAAATGGATTTATGTGTTTACATTTACATTTTAATGCAGACTTGGAAAAAAAATCGATTTTTTAGAAATCGATCTTTTAGACATCGATTTTTTTGTGAATCGATTAATCAGGTTACGATTCGAATCGATTTAAAAATCGATCTTCTTAGGAAGGGTTCGCCATCCCTGCTTTCATCTCTTCAGTGGGTTGATAAATGAGTACCAAGCTTGCTTGGGAACTAAACACTGGAGATTTCGCATCAGACCAACCACCTGATCGGAACATCTGGTCATGTACCTCAGTGTTGAAGATCAGGAAAACTGAGATGGGCACAGTAGGCCTTGACCCTCTATGGGCAGAGGCCGATTAAGTAGTTGGGAACCCCTGGCTGTAAAAGGTTTGAGGCTCATGGGCTCAAGAGTCGAAAAACTAAAAAAGTGAAAAGATTCGCTGACCTTAAACTATCAAAATAAAATGTGTTGTTGATAAAAACTCAATGGCTAAAGAAAACTGTATTTAAAAAAATTAAAAACCTTATTAAAGAGCTTATATACAACTTTTTCTCTACAACATTATTTCTTGATATTTCTTTGCAAATTCATCAATTATTTTTGCTGTTTCTATTTTGTCCAAAACATTTTGTTCCATATATTACATGGGCATGTTGTTCGTCTTCTCTCCCATAGTGCTTCTTAAATAATTCTTAACATGCGTTAAAATTAAAAAAGATGTCTCACCTGATGTCTTCGTTATCGGTAGATGTCGGTCTACCCGAGACCCCCTCTTGCAACTCGATAAATTCGATTCATTGTATCGGTGTTTTCATTTAAAAGTAATAAAAACTGATCCAATTCATATCGTCAAAATTAAAAGATTCAATATCGTATTTGTAAGTTTACTTTAGTGTGTGTGAAGCTTTCTTCTTAATTTCGCGTAATAATCTGTCGTCAAAAAATACAGTGAAGTGTTCTATAACAGTTTCATATATCTCAGGTCTTTGTGATAGTTCTGCTCTTGTTCTTATAACATATGACACGAAATTTTTCCTTCTTTCAAAATTTCATAACCCAATTTTTTTACTTTCACTGAAAATAACTTTTCTCTTTTGCTAAATGTGAGCTTGTCCAGGTTCCTCTTTAAACGAGAGCTTTGATAAATCAATTGCTTCTACTTCCATTTTTCCAAACTCATTTCTGAAATTTTGGATATAATTTTCTAGAGATTTTAGCAGACTAAATCTTTTTGATAATTCACATTCAACTTATTACAATGATTTGGTAGTAACATTTATTCTTTGGGGATGTGGTATTCCATTATGTTCATTAGGTTCATTAATGTGGTATGTTCATTAGGCAAGTTTCATATTTGTCCATCTGCATTATTAAAATACATTGATGGAAGCAAAAATCCCATCCCAAGAAGGAGTTATGCTACATCAAAGAAATTTGGTAGGCGTATTTACACATCCGAAAGATGACTTTGATTTAAATTTCACGTTAGGCGCATAAGTGTGACGCTAGTTGAGCCACTTTGAGGATGCGAATCAATTGTGCTTTAAATACTTGCTGTACAGTTCGTGAGTGTTATTTATCGTTGAGATTTGTCGCAGTGAATTGATGTTAATCTACCATGACTTAAAGAAGACGAAGAAGCCATCATCAACAGCTCGCTGAGTTTGAACGAAGTAGTATAACAGAGCTTAAAAAAGGTGGATTTTCTTTTTCATGATATTGCAGAAAGACTTGATAGGAATGTATCCATTGTGCACAGTGGCGCACACGGGAATTTTTCAAGTGGGGGAGGGTCCAGGGTTGAAAGTCCACCATTCTCGTATCATGCTCCAATACGCCGCCCAACATGTTCTTTTGATTTTGTCAATTTTCGGGGACAAAAAAATAGTAAAAAATTAATTATTGAATAAATAATTAGCATTAAATAACAAAATTTATTATTGATAACAAATATTTTATTAAATTTTACGTACTATGTACATAGGATTATAATCAATCAAAAAAAATTAAGCCCCTCTTGTGTGTGCCACTGATAGTCCATGATTTTTGGTAGCAATAGTCTCGGAAAGACACTACCTCAAGAAAATTATGGTCCAATCACCACGGGTAACCAATGACAGAGAAGACCACCATACTCCCCACAAGGTTGGGAAACATTGTAGTTTATCTACAGAAGAAGTTATTGTTTTCTTTCGTCACCAGACTGACAGAGTGAACTGCAACAAATCAATGAAACAACAAATCAATCAGAAATAGCTTCCAACCAGATGCCCTATAGTGTTAATATCATTAGTTCCAAATCAAGATATCTGCGACTTTAGTGATGTCATGCTAGAGATCACTGGAGAGAGGAGAGTGACGATGTGTTGTGTTCTCCGATCAAAGTTTTTTCTGTCTTGGTGCCAGTAATGCATCCTTCAAAATCAAGTTTTGGGACCCAAACCGTACTTGGCTTCAGTCAGACTTTGGGCCCCCTCCGATGTGTGGGTTGCAGGGGTGTATGTTACGCCACTGCAGTGTTTCCTGTATATTGATTAGAAAATGTCCAGGTCAGCACTTGTAAACAATCTTTCTGCGACCTAAACACACTGGACCGGCATCTAGTATCATGGTCTGGAGCGAACAATTTTCTTTGAATGCAAGAACTTTCTCGAGTTTAATTCATACACCCTGACTGCAAATTTGAACATCAGTCTGTTGCACTGCCATTTACAAACATCATTCAAAAGGTGTTTTCAAACAGGATAACGGGCATCTTCAGTAGCGCACACAGGAATTTTTCAAGGAAGGGGGGTTCGTGGTTGAAAGTTCACCATTCTTGTGTATCATGTTATTTTTGATTTTGTCGATTTTCAGGAACAAAACACAGTAAAAAACTAATTATTGAATAAATAATTAACATTAATTAATAAAATTAGTCATTAATAACAAATATTTAATTAAATTTTAAGTATTATATACTAAGATTTATAACCAATCGGAAAAAAACCAAGGGCCTGGACCCCCAGGACCCCCCTCCCTTGTGTGCGCCACTGGGAATCTTCATACCCTGTTGAAACCCAACATGCTCTATAGAGTGTCAACGTGTTGGCCTCTTAGATCCCCAGAAATTTCTCCAATCGAACACTAATAGGACATAATTGGACGTCAACGACAGCGCCATCCACAATAAAAATTAAACAATCTAAAATGTACCGTCCAAGAGCAACAGTCATGTAATTCCATTCCACAGACTGATATCCGTACTTGTACAACGCATTGCATGCACGTTTGAATTTAGAATTCTGGTGGTTACACCGGTTTTTAATGTACCATTATTTCACATTTGAAATGGCTTTTCTCGCTCCTACATTAAGGTATCCGACTAGGTTCGGAGATAAATTTTTGAAAAATTGATTCTCTGAATAATTTTATTGTTTTAAAGAACATACAGAGGCTTAAAAAGTCATAACTATTAAATTACTAACATGTATGTTCCTTTTTATTGAAAAAAAAAATTATTTTTAGGAAAATTTTTAGCAAAATTTTTTAAGTTAAGAAAAACGTGATAAATAAAAATAAATTGCCCATTATGCAATTTTAAAGTCATTAATATACTTCTTGATTCCTCTGAAGTGTCACAAACCGCAAGATAAAAAATATTTTAAGAAATAAATATTTTATTAGCATTTAAATTTGATGGTCATGATTTTTGGTCAAAATTACTGCATGTTCTAAGGTAAAAATGGCTGTAAAATGTGATTAAATGTAGCTGTCTTAAAACATGTGGTTTGTTACACTCTGAAGGGCCCATAGCATAAATGTTATTAATTTCATTGCATTTGATTGGATTATTTAGATATCCCGTTTTTCGTGCACAAATTATCATGAAAAGTTCATTCTTCAAAAAACGAATTAAAATTTTTTTTTTTTTATTAGTTAGATAAAGTAAATGCTATAAAAAGAACTTAAACAACTCTATTTTTATGTATTAGTCCTTCTTTCTCAATAATTAATTTTTTTTCCCTAATGACCCAAATAACACGAAACATCAAACACCTAACAAGCACTCTTTTTCAACCTATTCGGATACCTTAACTTGTGATCTTTAAAGTTTAATCAATTAAATATTTTACCTAGACAAATGCATTTTCAAAGTTTCATTAGTCTACAATAACTTTTTTTTGGCGTTGGGTTTTTCCCTCTATCAGTATAAAATGCATCCAAGAGTAACTAATGACAGCTGTGAACTAAAAATGAACTTTTTTTGACTAGAATACTATTCGTTTGTTCGAAATAAAATCTGTGCCAAAAAATGCATGGGAAAATTTTGTAGAGATTTCAACAATACAAATATATGGAAGAAAGACGGTTAGTGCTGCAAAACTCAAATACGTGGAAATCATCGAGGTTACAATATCGGCTCAAAATCATTTTGTTACGCGTTGAATTTATAACAAAAATCCATCAAGCTCGGGGCCCCTGGCGGCCGCCAGTCGCTTAATCCGCCTCTGTCTATGGGCTGTTGTGCCGCTGAGTTTTTTTTTTAGTTTTTATAAATAACAGGTCTACACACAAACAAACACTTCTAATATGATGGAGTCAGTTTCGAACAGTTTAAGCCAAAACTCTATGGTATCAGTTGCCTTCTGAAGGTTGTTGGAGTCAAGTGACATTTGTATTCTGTAGTATGTTATTTACCGTAGGAGTTAAGCAATATTAATGCTTTATTCTCTCTCTCTCTCCTCTCTCTGTGTTGCTTTGCAATAATCTTACGCTAACTTTTCCAGTTTCCTAATGAATAGTAATAAAAAGAAAAATTAACTGTTATAGTTTCCATTCAATTTTATAATCTTCAGTTTTTGTCTTTAGTTATATTTAATTCCTGAGTGAAAGAAAAAAATAGTCCATAATCATTAACTAGAGTATATGCATGGACGGATAAAAGTATTCCTTTTATGACACATTTGTTGTATTTGTACAATTGTTTATTGACGAATAAATTCATTAGTTCCTTTGATAATTCCTAATGACGGTTTAAGTCATATTAATAAGTATATTATATAATATTTGCACACAATAAAATACAACTTTTTTTTAAAAAAAAAAAATCTTAATGTGTCAGAAGGGGCGGGGCATTCGAACAGGAAACTGAAACAGCATATAAATGAAACTTTAAAATAAATAACACAAAGACCCCAAATCTTTTCCACTTAAACATTTAATCATACTAGACCAGTTTTAAATGAACAATGCATGATTTTGAACTCTACAATTATTAATCATACAAAGAAGACTATCAAATCTAAACCAATAAGCTCTCTAATAGTTATTTCAAAACATGAAAAAAAAATAAAGGAAAGACGTGGAAAAAAATCACACTTATTTATTAAATACGATCTTGGGTGCCTTCCATTCCAAAGTCTCAAAAGAAAAGTCGTGGATTACATTTTTAGACATTTTCTTTTCATTACTCTTCAGATCAAAGTCCCAAGACACTTTCTAGCTGTCGAAATTTAGCACAGGAGAGAAAATGATTTTGTATCGTATTTCACTGCTTCTTCCCAAAGTCTCTTTGTTCACTCGGAGATTATAAAAAGAAGTAAATGAAATTCTTTTCTCTTCTGAAATTGAAAATAACTCTATTTTTCCTTCAGTTTTTTTACTCTTTGAAGAGCGATGCTTGCTGATACAATCAGTTCTAATCCAAATTTTGAAAATCTATTTAGGGCATGTTCCGTAGTGTAGAACATACGTTTTAATTTTAGAACTAAATATACGAGCTATGCTTCAGTATTTTTTAAGGAAAATGCAAAATAAGCAAAATAAAACAAGTTTTTTTTAAATAATATACCCGTTATTGCAAAAATCGTTCGGTATTTTTTTCAATACAGTTTTTTGAATTCCATTTTAAACTGAATACAAAATTGTGTTTCTTACTTTTTTCGATTGATCAAAAATATTTTCCTGGTACCTCCTTTAATACGTACATTTTACAGACTTATAAAACTTAAAATGACAGAAAATGAAAGGTACATGAATAAAAATAAATAGGTAAATAAAAATAAAATGATCCGTTCTTTTTAACTTGACAATATCAACTTTTAAAAGTGATAACTTTTTTTTTTATTTGGATTAATTTTAAGGTATATTAGTTTTAAATTATCATTGAGGAATTTGATAGGTTTTTAATGCTTCTTTAATTGAGATAAAATTGTGTTAATGTTGAATTTTTCTCTCACTTTCTAGCGATTTTTTGATAATTGCAAAATAACCGAAATTCCTATACTAACATCTGATTATCTGTTATCACTTCTATTAATTTTGATTATCATTTTTTGATTGTTAGTTTAACTAATTTGCAACTTTTATTGAATTATTTTTATTTCGATTAATGTATCTTTAATATAGTAAATTTTTGTGGACATAAATAAATCGTGCTATCTACAACCGGTAACTAGAGACACTGCAAAATTTTAAATCAATCTCAAAATTTTACGTATGAAATATGGAACAGACTTTCACCCTTTCTATTTGTCCTAACCTTCTTTTGAAAAATACTCGAAAGCGTTTCATCTAATTTTAAAATAGAGTTTTTATCCTAAGTCTAAGCAATCATTAACAGGCATTGGATTGAATAGGCATAAATTCTAGAAACCTCCAATTTTTCTCCTTTGAATTTTTTAAAAATGACCGGGACTAAACTTCCATCGAAAGGGGTCTCAGGGGTGTTAACTTCGTCTCGGTGGCTGAAAATATAAACAATTTTCAAACAGATATAATTCTTTGAGATTAAAATTAAATAATTCGAATATTTTACACATTATTTATAAAGGAATAAGGCTTCAAAAAAGTGTAAAATGTTTAAAATATAAACATAATTTTAAAAAACTATAAGCATATGAAAATATGAAGCATTTCTGTAAGAAATATTAATTTTTACGTTGCGCATCATATTTTCTGAAATAGTATCTCTAATTACTAGCAATATAAGTTGATTTATGAAATTAAATGTATCCTTATTACACTGTAGCTATTTTTTTTTATATAAGTAGAATAATTAATTATAATCTTTAAAAAATAAATAACTTTTTTAAAAATATTTTTTTTAAATTTCAATATTTTTTAAATATTTTGAAATACAAAGGTATATAATACTAAAATAAGGTAGGGTTTAAAGAGTATGGTACATTTTATAATTCTATAAAGTTTTATACATCAAAGGCTACTATTTTAGAAAATAGCATGCGCAACGTAAAATTTACCAAATATTTATTACAGAAATGTTTCTTAATTTCATATATGCTTATAATATTTAAAATTATTATTGTATTTTAAACATTTTGGACTTTTTTGAAACCTCATTCCTTTATAAATAAGGTGTACAAGATTCGAATTATTTAATTTTAATTTCAAAGAATTGTATCTATTTGAAAACTGTTTGTATTTTCACCACCCGAGATGAAGTTAACACCCCTGAGACTCCTTTTAAAAAGTCCTTTTAAGGCTGTCTTCGGCTAATGTTAAAGAATAGGACCCAAATTCGGAATATTTTTTCAGATATAAAAGTACTCAAACATTAATATTATATTCTGGCTTCACTATCTTATACAGAATCACTCATTTTTTCATACTGCCCATCTTTATTCGAGTTGACACATTTTTTTCTTTTATAAAATGTGTTTCGTATTTTTTTCCTATACCGTAATGCTAAATGATCTATCCTTTTACATAATAAAAGGAAAAACTGATTATTTATGAAATATTTTGAAATTTCAAAAACACTGTATCATAAATAAATGCATGTTACAATGTCACAAATTTTTATAAAAAATGAGGCATTTTTTTCTGTCTGAAAATGTGCTCCGCGTTAAAGTTCACGCTGTCGTACATATGGCGAAAACAGCCTTAATAATGAGGAACTCCACAAAAATAAACACTTAGCTCTTGGTGCTTCGAAGTGCTAAAACGCCGTTTGGAGGAGGAAAAAATTGCCAATTGTATCGCGTTAGATCTCACTACAGAGATAGCAACATTCCATACCGTGCATACAAAATATGGGACCTCAATGTTTATATGGAACGGAATGCGAAGAGCACATACCTATAGCATTACGGAAATATCATTAAGACAGTTATTGCATTCCGTAATTCTATATTGTGACTGATCTGAGAGGATGACAAGTGCAATTTATTTTAAGATAGTTGGAGAGAATTCCCCTGAATGCCATCGGGAATGTTCTGGATAACAATTGACTCATATATTGCTGAAGAGAAAGGTTTTCTTCCATGCTTTATATAGACTGCGTTCTCGTTTGAAGTATCATACGCCATAATGGTGCAACCCAGCTATACTTTAAGTTAAGAAAACAACTAATTTGAGTATATAATTGTACACATATATGAGGCCATTAAATTATACTATACGCGTAACCAAGTGTTTCTCAAACTTTCAATATTTGCGACCCAATATTCAATCATAATTTTATTCGCACCCCCCTCCATACAATAACAATGTCTTGAATTCAATAATACTATACTTTGGCGCTAAAACTAGAATACGACTTTAACCTCATAAGTGTCACCGGCGTATATAAACGTCTCACTCAGCCAATGCATTTAATGCCCCAGACGTATATATACGTCTTTCCGAAGTACGATCTTTTCTGTGCACTGCTATCGATAAAATTATTTCGAAGACTTTGGAATGTTTTGAAAGGATCTTGACAGTATTTGTGACGGAATTACTTATATATTTCAGAAGATTTACTTATATATTATTCTTTTTCTACCCTTCCCCCCAATACACCACATACGCTCGCTTACATGTTAAAGGTTGGCGTTGGGGAGCGAATCATGTAAGTTTTAATCGGCATTTAAGGGATTAATTATCAAGATGAGTGTTAATTTTTACATATAATTTTATGTACGACAAGCCCATGGGGTCACTGGCAATTGTTAAACTTGTCCTTAACTTAGTATTGTTAAATTAATTATAAAATATATTGCGCGGTACTGATATATTTATAAGTGTATTATGTCAGTGCAAATGTATACTTTATTTTTTATTATGTCAGAATGTATTTTGTTTGTTTTCTTTCAATAAATTAATAATTTTTTTAAAATAATCTTTTGTTTTCGACTTTTCAATATGCTCGCGCCCCCATTGTAGGAGTATCACGCCCCCCTGGGGGGCGCGCCCCACAGTTTGAGAAACACTGGCGTAACCGAACTTTTTTAAGGTATCCGACTACCCTAAAAATGAGAATTTTGCCAAAAATTGACACTTTTTTTTTAATAATTTATTTTATAGGCCATCTTATTAGCTTTATAAAAATATCAAGTTTATTATTTTCCATTCACTATAACAAAAACTATAAGTGTTTTAGTAAAAGCTTTAACACTAGATTGCCCAAGGAAGTCATTTTGACTGCTTTTTTTTAAATTTCAATTAGAAAAACAATTACATATATATAATGTACAATTTTTTAGAACTTTTTAGAATTATTTTTTTTCCAAGTGAAGTAAATTTTTTTTATTGTTAATATTTACAAATAACTTGTTATATGACTGTAAATAATGTAAAAAAATAGTAAAAGAGCTAATTTTAAACAAATTCCTTTATACATTAATCATTCTTCCACAATGCAGTCATTTTGACTGCTTTTGGGCAATATAGGTATGTACCAAGTTTCAGTCTTTGTAGTGTTAAGCAAGATGTCAGACTTTAAAATGCGTTTTACTCGAAATGTGTTTTTTTTTAAAATGCTCAAACGGGAACAGCGATAGCATAAAAAGTTTTGAAAATAATTAACTGAAATTTTTTGGGTATGTTCTGTATAGTTGTAAAAGTGTTTTAACTTTCAGATTTATCAATCACTATTGTATTACAAAATTTACAGTCCCTTATGTGAATATAATCACTGTTTTTTTAAGCAATTTCATATAATAACTAAGATAAAGCGCTCTAGTTTTTGTGAAAATTAAAATATCTCTTATCCTGAAGGTCATTTCAAAAATGAATAGTAAAGTAACATATTAAAATAGAAAAATTGAGAATTTGTTCAGAAACTTTTTGTACAGAATGGGCCCCATTTATGTAATTTTTTGTAAATTTTAACCAATTTTTTTCCCATTTTATCAATAATAATTTCTTTTTCTCTTCTTAATTTTAGTAATTTTTTCTTAAAATGTACTAAATAAATCTAAAAACCACAAAAATCTCCATATCTCCTTTTTTTTTTAAAAAAAAAAAGTTGTCGCAAGTAGTCGGATACCTTAAAATAAACAAATAATTCGTTCGTAGATAATCGTATAGATATATGACTCCATTGAATTTTGTTATTTGTGTGAAGTGCAATTACACCGCAATTCTCCTCCTTTTCTTTGTTAAAACGAGCGACCACATTCATTGGCGGAAAAGAGGTATATAAGTATTACAAATTATGTAGATAATGTCACAAACGTCTTAACTCCGTTTAACTATAACTTGATAAACGTATCTGTTTCTATATTTTTATGCAAACACATTTTGTATATTACAGTCACAGTCAGGATTCTGTTATAAGATTCTGTCGTTATTAAATACATGTTTAAATAAAACATCTTGAACGACTTTGTGAAAAACATGCCGTTCTCGTATCATGGGAAATCAACATATGGGTCTTTATCTATTTGACGTACCAAGTTTAACATTGTGATTGTCTGTAGGATGGTCTGTTGAACTCTTGTGGTTGTGTCACTAATCTTATTTTTATAGAATGAGATATAAGTGAAATACAATTGTTTAAGCACTGAATTCTTTTTTGAAAAGTGTTATACATCAGATTTTTGATATTTTAACGTATAAATATATATTTCATTGTTAAAAATTTAGAAGAGCTCTGATGGTATCACTTATAATTTTTTTTGAATAGCTTTTTACGATTAATAAACCAGAAAATGGTTTCTCAGCAGTGGCGCACACAACGGGGGGGGGGGTGCCTGGGGGGGGGGCCCGCCCAAACCCGGAAGTTTTTTGTGGATGGGTGTTAATAAGAAGGGTTTAAATCGGAAAATTT
>BMAV01018075.1:51612-68072 GCA_019973955.1 Trichonephila inaurata madagascariensis | reverse complement strand
CTGAGAAAGCATTTGCCATGACATTTTCTCTAGGGGAAAAAATTAATGATAAAGCTTTTAAGTTATATAAACTATTTTTAAAGCAAAAATTGGCCATGAAATTAATCTTAATTAATTAATTATGAGAACTCAAAACATAATCAAGCATAAATGATTTTAGTAAGGAAAATTGGAATTAATAACCATTTCAAACTAAAAGCTCAAAAATATTTTTAATTAATTCAATTTAAGAGTAGAAAACTGCTTTAAAATGAAACCGAAACCAAAACCAATGCTCATAAAACTTCAAATATCTTAAAAACTAATTTGCTAACAGATCTAAAATTTCGTGGCAAGCATCTCAATGATATAAGCCACCAAAAAATGCAAAAAAAAAAAAAAAAAAACCCGGTAAAAATGAGATTTTTAGGATACTGTGTAGCCTTAAATCTATAGAGGCTTAAAGTCCTATAGATGGTGTGGTAGTTAGGAGAGAGTTTGTCAGCTCAGGTGTCATCCTTGTCACGTGGCCACGTTTCAAAATTAAGATGTCCGTTCCCAATGGCATCGTATCTTTTATTTTCTTATTGACCTTGCCATCATAAATAGTTTTATCATGTAGCAAGTGAACAAAAGAAACAGAAGTTTAAACCAGCTAACATTCCGTATAGCATTAGCTCGTCAGCTATATAATAGACGGATATTCCTCAAGAAAAAGGAAAGGACGTCCTGCTAGGTTCTAAGCAAAGTGTGTAGTTCCGGATAGAGTGGGAAATCATTTACCAAAGATGGCTTCCAACAATAGACGATGTTGGAAATGTAGTAGAAAGGGACAAGAAAAGGGACCCGGTACATGTGTGCAGAATGTGATGTGCATTGTGTGTGCAGAATGTGCATTCCAATGTGCTTCTCATCTTTTTATGGCAAATAATCACCTTAAAATTTAATTTTCTTTTTGTCGGTGAATGGTTCCTTGCGAATTATTCTTCCCACCCCTAAAATTTAAACGTAAACATAAAATAATAACATAAATAAACATTCGGCAAAATAAAATATGTTTCCTTAAATGCTATTGTTTAATTGTTATTAAAACATAAAAGAACTGCGAGAAATTCTAAAGAGAAATACGAAAGGGTTACGAAAGAGGGCCCACGAAATGGTTAAAGTCACATAATGCGAAAACATTATAATAATTGAAATAAATTCACTAAAAATAATAAATAGGACTTTATGATATCAATTTGAAGGGATAAGTATTTTCTTCTTTGATTAAAGAAAAACATCTCGATACATTGTATAAAATTATCAAAAATATTCCAATATACTCTATTCCCTATACGAAAGTTACTGTGAAATATACTGTTATAAACTTCGTTCTTTTTTTGCTTTTGTAGCACTCCGAATTCTCCTGAGAAAGTTTCTCATCGGATTTTGAAATGTTGCTGTCAAAATTGTCTTCCATTCTACTGCAACAATTGATCCGTCTAACAATTGGCTTTCATATTCGTCTAGACAGTTCCAATAGGATTGAAATAGAGATCTTTTATATAGATGTAGGCTCCATTTAGCAAATGGTAATTGGACATTACTTTCTCGTAAGTATCTTGAGAACTGCAAAGTTTGCAATAAAGTTGTTGTAAGCCAAAACTGCTTTTGAAATATCATCTGTAACTAAGTATTATTTAATTTTTGTAACATACTGAAAAGAAAATCATTTCAACAGTTTCTAAATAAAGCCTAAAAATTACATTCATATTAAAAACTGTAAACCCCAATCCAATTTAATTTCATTTTGGCTCTTATGTAATGTGTCTTCAATTAATAAATTTCTTTTGTAATACCATTGAATCCAAATGTTTACGAGAATCAAACACGGATTTAAAATTAAAAAAAATTAAGATTTTAAGTAAAAAAATAAAGAAAAAAAAAGCTTTTGGATAAATATTTAGCCTAGTTACTTTATATGTGACTTTTAAACGTGAATTGATTCTCCACGATAAATAAAGCTTTTACAATATAAGAAAAATAATGAAAATTTTTGAAACATTTTACATTTTTCTGTATTGTATTTATAATAATAAAATAATATATAACACACAATATATAAAAAATGATGTAATATATAATGGTAAAATATATTATTTGTAATATGTGTTTCTGTTGTTCATATCAATATAAACTATATTTTTATTGTATCAATATAAGTTACGTGTATAAAAAAGTATTTATTTTCTACTGTTATTTTTCAAATATATCTTATTAAGTGTTTATTTTATCACAGTATTGCAAAAATGTTTTATATTGTTGCGGATAAAAATGTTTTCTAAGCAATTGATGGTGCAATAGGCAGTTTCTTGGCTTGTAAATATCTCCTCACGTCTACTTGGATGAGGAAATTCTGGAATCACAAATGGATCTCTAGGAAATAAACTTTTTTAGATTGTTAGGTACTTCTTCTCTCTGGACTAATAAATTAAAAAAATATATTTTTCATTTATTAAGAAGCTTGCTAAATTTTGTTAATTTGAAATTTGGCTTTAGTTAGTCAGTGCCTGCGAAAGGATAAGCGATGCAGTTAATTTGATTAATATTACAAAATTATGTATAGGGTGTCCCGTTGTGAGTGCATGAAAAATGCCTAAAAACTGTATCTGTACGATTCATAGTTTAAGAGAAAAAGTCGGTAAATGATGATGCATGATAGTTTGAGATGGGGATCCGGGGCATTTTTGTGCTCCTGTACGTGATTGGCTGGATATGGTGTACCCGATCGCTGGACTAGACGTGGGGGTTCAGTTCTATGGCTGCCGCTATCACCAGAACTCATACCGTTGGATTTTTTTTCCTTTGGGGCCATCTCAAGCAATGGTGTATCGAGGTGTCGCACAGTGGGCAGTTTTCCCAATCCGGCACACGGAAACTCCAAAAATGAAATTGCGCGAAATAAAAAAAACAACACACTATTTATGGTCCTCATAGGTTCCCTAGCCCCGTGGTAAACAGTTTTCGTCAGTGCACGAATGGAAATATTCTAAAATCAGCGGCTTAGATCGGATTTCTTTTTGATACAAGAAACACTTGCGAGCGTCATTTTCTAGTAAGAAGTTCAATCGTTTCGTCTGAAAAAGATTTTGCAGATTTAAGCGTGCCATGGGTTCGTAATTTCTTGATTTGTCTTACAAATTAGGTTCAAGTTTGATTAAAAATTGTAAAAAAACATTCATCACAGCATGTAACTCCTACTAACATATGTCGGTTTTTTGTGTTTATTGGAGTAGAACTTTTGGGATTGACACGGATTGTGTGTGTGATCACAGTAACACTTAAGTCACATAGAGTAGATATAGATCTTTAATTTAATGCCAAATTTAGCTGCTACTTCCTGTTACTCCCAAAGTTCTGATTTTTTTTCAGCGTTGGCCGATGGTATTACTCGGCGTGCCTTATTCAATGTATGGAAGGAAGAGCAAGATACTAGCACAAAGCTAATATTGTTTTGAGTTTAGTTAGGACTACAACGGACTTCGATCAATATGAGGACCAGCAGAAATTAAAATTCAGAAAAATTGTTAAAAAATTCTGCTCGTTTGTAGGGGAAAAATGGATGAGGTGCCATAGAAATGAAAAGTTCTTCTCCAAGTCGAATAATGCGTGGTTGTCGGGGGAGTAAGATTTATATTATATTTAATTATTTTTAAGAAGCCCACAAAAGCAGACTTAGTTGCTCGTCTGCATGCTGTTTGTACTTCGGTGGACACCACTCTGCAGCAACGTGTGCATTCATTCCTTCTACAGCATGCTCAAGCCTACTTCGATATATACGGTGGACAATCTGAATATCTATTCCAAAGGTTCCCAAACTTTTTTGTCTCATAGACCCCTTGTCATGTTTTTTGGTTTGGGGTAGACCCCTGCTTAATTAATATTGAATTTTCGCAAATTTATCAACTTAAATGTTTTTTTGACAGCTTTTACTACTACTACCCCTGAACATATCCTCGATTGTTTGGGGTTAGCTTGGAAGACGTCCATGCGAGTCCACTTCTGGTGCTGGACTTTGCTAGGGTTAATGGTCTCATGGATCTGATCTAGCTGCCACTAGATCCTGAAGGATTGAACACAACTTCAACAACAACAAGAATTAAATTCCTAACTGTAATGAAACATAGAGTTTAAAATTTGAAAAGTACATGTTAATTAGTTATAAATTAAAAATTAATTTATACATAAAATAACTGTTACATAAAGTAAATAAACAACAAACAAATGATTTTAATGGAAGTGTTGAATCTGGCTCTACAATAACAAAATTTCAACATTTGGTATCATTCATGTGAGATTTAACCTTACATTTCCTCTGTTGGTAGTATTCAGTTTTTTTTAAAAAATTTTTTTGAGATTGACAACCGTGCTGGAACTCCTTCTCCTTAGGAAAAGCAATTAAAAACTTCTTCACAATATTCCATGATTCGGGACAAATAATAGGTTTGTCTTTTTAAAGCCAAAATATAATATTGCTGACATCCGTTTCTAAACTTTAAGATCTTCGCTCTAGTGCTTCTTCCGATCAGTTCCTATTGTAATGTTACATTTTTTTTCAATATGACCATATGAATTCATTGCCTACTGTAGAATTACCATAGTCAAAGCATGCCCAAACCTGGTTTCAAAATTTGAATAAAAGGCAGTTAAACATGTTAAACGTAGATTAAAACGTCCTGACAGATTGTCTGTGACAATTTGGGACCTCCAGTATTATACTTCTTTAACCTAATTCTGGAAAAAAAAGCTGAAATGGATCTTGTGTTTTAGTAAAGTTTTTGCTGTCTCCTTGTAAGTGCAAATTTACCTAATTAAATCTGTTAAGGTATCCGACTACGTTCGGAACCAAGATTTTAAAAAAACGCATAAATGTATAATTTTAATGATATTTAGTGTCACTTAGATTAGAATGCATGTATAAAATTGTTTTAAGGACATTATGACAAAAAAAATTATTTAAATACAATATTTTGGCAAAAAATTAACTTAGAATAACCTTTTTTCCAAATGTTCTCCTTTTGTAAGAAATGCTTCTATTGTATTAATATTTTGCTTGTGTATTCAGCTCAGACCTCTGTACAGAGGCTCAACTAGAATTTTTGAAGTGCATAACTCGGAAGTCGATTTATCCATGTTTTACGAATACAGAAGGGAGAAATTTTAAGAAAATACGCCGATAATTATTTCAAATGGTTGTAACTCTGAAAATAATGTGAATGTTTCAAATTCTAGTTGAGCCTCTGTACAGAGGTCTGAACTATATACAGGCAAAATATTAATACAATAGAAGCATTTTTTACAAAAGGAGAACATTTGGAAAAAAGGTTATTCTAAGTTAATTTTTTGCCAAAATATTGTATTTAAATAATTTTTTTTATCATAATATATCCTTAAGACAATTTTATGCATGTATTCTAATCTAAGTGACACTAAATATCATAAATATTATCCATTTACACGCTTTTGCAAAATCACGGGTCCGAACGTAGTCGGATACCTTAAATAGGTATAAAATTTGGTTTCCACTGTATTAAACTTTCTTTTAAAACTAAAGTCACGATTTAGTTTAATGAGAGTATCATGTATCATAGACCCCACTTACATCTCATGGACCCCTAAATTATTTTTTTGCTGGCGTGGACCCCTTGCAGGTCGCAATAGACCCCTGGGGGTCTATATAGACCATTATGAAAATCACTGATCTATCCTCTTAAACATTTACAAATACTGCTCTTGAAGTGCGTAATACGGCTGTGACGTCATGCTTTGTTTTTCGTTTTTTTCTCGTAAACTATGGATCGTACAGGTTCAGTTTTTTGGGCATTGTTTATGTACTCGCAGCCTTTGGGTGCTATTTTCGAGACACCCTGTATATGTATTACAAGAAAAAACGCAAACATTTCAAATTTCTTTTATTCTGAAAGAAAGAGATCAACTCAACAAATGATTTTTGTCTTTCATTTTTTTGTGCTTTGTTATAGAAGTATGAAATACGTGATAATAATCATGCTTTTTTTTGTAGCTTTTTCGAAAATATGGGTTATTTTAAGAAAATAAAACTATTTTTTGAATCATAAATGATACTTCACCTTTGTGTGGTCACAATTTCAAGAAAAAATTGTTAAAATAAAAGCAAAATAGCTGTAGAAATTCTTGCTGAATTAGAATATATATATATGATACATACAATAGATTTCCACGATTAATTATATAAAAGCTTTAAGCAATGTTTTAGTCCAGATAAGGCTATACTGATCTTTTTAAAATTTGTACATTAAAATTTCATGTTGTTAATTTTGTGTAGAAACTTTATTTACATTAAATAACATATATTTATCTTAGTTTCCTTTATTTACGAAAGTATTCATCCTAACTTTTATCAATAACACAGGAATATTTTATTCTTGTATAAATAAGTTTGCATATATATTGATTTTTAATTTGTATTTTTCAGAGGTTGAGATTTTTATCTTTTTTTTTGGTATTTTGTGTTCTCGTGAGCTGAAAACGAATCTTCATAATTTTTAACCTGGAGTCAAGAAACAATAAAGACATTTGAGACTCATCTTACACTCTTAATTTCTTTAATAATTTTTAATTTTTAGCATCTTAAGTTTAAACTTAACTTTACACCTCTTTATATATTTTATACATTGTCAAAAGATACTTAATGTAATATCACACATGAGAGAATTTACTTCAACAATATTGTAATAAGTAATATGATTTTACAAATTTATTCACAACTTTTAATTTTTTCAATAGAAATTGCATTGATATTTTTGTGTTATATTGAGTAGAGTGTGAATAACTTGTTTTTCTGTTTTCATTGAAGTACATTTCTTATCATCACGAAAAACGTAGAAATAAAAATTATCTGTTTTTCTTATTTTATTTTGTACAGAATCTTACGTATACATTAATGATAAGAATTTTAAAATATTTCCATCTTGGGAAAAAAAAGCAGCATTGATTAAACAATGGACGTATTAAATTTGTAATAAAACGCAGTGTACAAGTATAGTATTTGCGGAATACGCATACTGAGATGTGTTGTGACATTTTAAAAATAATGCAGAAATATATTTCTCATAAAAGAGATATAATTACTTTATATATAAGGATATATATACTCAGATGAGATTTGTGAAAGCACTTTGTAAAATACTGTATATGTAATTGATTTTTTTTTATTCAGACACATAAAAAAGTATGAGTTTTAATTTTATTACAATACTGCATAAATTAAATTTAAACGGAGAAATGAGTATCTTGAAAACCTCTTTGCATGATTTATTTCTGCTAAAAAACTTCTAATAAAAATGTCTTTAACCTCTTTCTCAGCAATGTAAAAAATTTACAGTTAATTACAAAATGTTTGCTGCATTAAATATGATTGTATGTACAATTTACGGGCTACAAAAAGTTGGCCACAACTGATATTTTCTTTCTTTCTTTGATTTGCGCTTACTTTTAATTCTTATAGTGTATTATTTAATTCTAGTATTTTGAAAGGGGATATTGTTTGTCTATGGTACTGAAATGTGCTTTTCGTCCAGCATTTTTTTTTGGGTGAAGGCGAGAATTAGTATGGTGTTTAGTAATAAACAGTATAAAATTGACTTTTTAAAGAATTTTGGATAAAAAAAAATGACTACTTAAGGGGTTAAATTAAAGTCTAATAATGAGATAAGCCATGAAAATTCATTCAAACAGAAAAGTTTTCATGACTACAGAAAAAAATAATTTAGTTTCTGACTTCTGACTGGTAAAATAAAGCATTAAGATACAATCAATGAAATAATTATCAATGTCTATTTTGTACACACGCAACTGCGCTTCCCAGGAAATTATCATTTCAGAAAACTGTTGACTGAAGTATTTTCATTTTAAAATATAATTCAATGAATAACTACTCAACTTTGAAAAATTATCAAATACAGAAAATCTGAAAGTTAATTCAAAACTCGAAAGATTATGATTGATACATGCTATTAAGTCTGTTGGGAATAATTTATCTGAGAGTATATTTCTGCGTTCGTGTTAAATGTGGTGCTGAAAATTTTGTCATAAAATCTTTTATCAAATATCACATAAATGGTGTATTTTTAAACAAAATATTATACTACATCTTACGCTTTGATAGATTTGATTACTACTAACTCCGTTGTTTTAAGCTACGCTAAGGGTCTTGGCGATGGACCTCTTAATTTTGGTCCATGGTGAAGTAACGAGGATGACTCCTTTTATAACTGTCACATCTCATACATGCAATATAGAGAAAGTCCTTCCTAATGTAAAGCTTTTTCTGCTTCTGCTCTTTCACAATAAACTTTGTTTTGTCTTTGAAGTGCCCTCACTGATTATAGTTAAAATAATATAAGATTAAGAAAATACTTTTCTTCTGAAATACCCTTTTCATACTTTCTACAACCACTACTTTCATAATATAACACATTTCTCATCATTCACTCCATATGCCTTCACTCTCATGAAATTAGAAGTCTTATCTCCGCAGGGGAAGTTTTTAACCCTTTCGTGGGCATTGGGAAGATTACTTTCCATCTACATGATCTTACAAAATACACCTATAAGAAGCGCAAAACTTATTATAATATATTGGCTTTGCTATTATAACGATGGAAAGACTAATTCCAGCTTCAGTTTTATGCTATTACACAAAATCTACTGATTATGACGTCTATAAATCAGACAAAAAAATGACGGTACTAAAGAAGAGCCTTGTCCAAAAGCTGTCACTGTATATAACGATGTCATGGGAGGGGTTGATAGCTTCAAGCAAAGAAAAGAAGGATATCAAATAAAAAGATCTGTAAAATGGTGGCATCGTGTCTTTTATTTCCTTATTGACCTTGCCATCATAAATAGCTTCATACTATGGCAAATGAACAAAAGAAACAGAAGTTTAGACCAGCTAACATTCCATATAGCATTAGCTCGTCAGCTGTAATAGACGGATATTCCTCAAGAAAAAGGAAAGGACGCCCTGCTAGGTTCTAAGCAAAGAAGTGTGTAGTTCCGGATGATGTGCCCTTAGCTAGTGTGGGAAATCATTTGCCAAAGATGGTTTCCAACAATAGATGATGTTGAAAATGTAGCAGAAAGGGACAAGAAAAGAGGGCTAGCTACATGTGTGCAGAATGTGATGTCCCCTTATGCATTGCAGCATGCTTCTCATCTTTTCATAGCAAATAAACACCATTCAATTTAATTTTCCTTATTGTGGTGAATGGTTCCTTGGGAAGTATTCTTCCCACCCCTAAAATTTAAATGTTAACATAAAATTCGGCAAAATGAAATATATTTCCTTAAATGCTATTGTTGAATTGTTAATAAAACATAAGAAAACTGAAAGAAATTCAAAAGAGAAATAAATGACCCACGAAAGGGTTAAAAACTACGATCATTTGCCATATATCTCATATTCAAAATGGATTTACTACAAGATAAAAAACATATTGACTTTTCAGTATTTTTCAGTGTTCATGACATTTTAAACAAAATGAAATTCACAATAAAATTAAAGAAAAAATTAAAATCCATATTTTCCAGGATCATATTAAAGTCTTATTTACATACAACCAAATTGTTTTCAAAGAGGAATTTATTGAATAAAATCAATGGGGTTCATCATAACAGTAGAGGATATTATTGTAAAAAATTCGCCTGCAATTGTTTCATAGGTATCATATAGTAGTACTTCTCAGTTAGAGAAGACAAAGTATAATATGTGTGTATATAATGTTAGAGAAGACAATGCATGTAATGTATAATGTATATAAAATTTGCAGAATCTTGCTATTCAATTTATATTTGATACAATACAATCGAAACATAGGAAAAATAAAATTCTTGTGTTAACCAGATTCATAGCAACCTATAAAATTACTGAAAAAGGAAAACTTGTTCTTCTCTTTATGAAACACATCGTCAATCTCTTACAATCTCTATATGAAACACATCGTCAATTTCTTACACACACACACAATCTAAGAAAAATATAGACTTCAAAATATAAATTTTTGTAAGATAATTATGGATTTACTTACTGATATTAGACATTTTAATGGTATTTTTGTGCCATTAAATAATATTATTGGTAATAGCTTGGATTCCATATGTTAGCCTCAGTGGCATTAATAAATACTGACGTTGAAAATTCACATTTCTTAAAGCCACATTGTACTTTTGAAAATTCTATTGCATTATTGCTCTTATCCCTGTTTCAGGTAAAATAAATATGACTTACTGAGTCTTTGGAGCATTTTTTTAACCTAGTTAAAGTATATAAATTTATTTATTTTTGACGGATATTTAAATTTTATAATTAAAAGTATAAGTGTCTTGATAATACTGAAGATTAGAAAATATATATTGTATTAATTTTGAAAAATCTTGAATAATTAGTGAAATATTGATACAAAATACAACAACAATGAATGTAATGAGTTTGTCAACTTCCTATCATAGCCTACTGACTTCGATGTGAAATCGAAAGATAAGATAGTTTATAACAAGTAATATAAAAAAAAATTTTAAGTCAATTCCTACTTAGATCAACAAAGAAAATTTTTGTTTTAGCTACTTTTTATTGAATAGTTACAGTTAATATAAATATGTATATACATAGGACAGAATCACAACATTAAGTGGTAATTAATTTTTATTAATTATCATTTAAGTATCGCATTGTCATCCAAAACAATCGTGTATATAAATTTCAGTTTAACCGAATACTTTAACACGTGAGAATAAAACCTTTTCACAAGTTTTGACACAAGTCGCCAAAAGGGTCGCTAAGTCGCCAAAAATGATGCCAACGTGGTTGTGTGTAGTGTGTATTTGTAATTCTTTAAATAATTAGTTTTAATCGATTAATTTTTATTAATTATTATTATATTATTGTATTGTCATCCAAAATAATCCTGTATATAAAATTTCAGCTCAATTGAGTGCTTTAAAATATATTTTATTAACGATTGAAAATTTCACCAAGATAAATAAATAAATATATAGAGATTGTGAGCTAATAGTAGGAATTGAAAAATTAAACATACAATTGTAACAATGGCTGTCCTCTCTAACTCAGGTCTTCAGTGCAGCCAAGTGAGTGAGTGGATGAACGTTGGGTTGTTATGGCACAAGAGCCAATTTTGGCTAAGCTGCACCGCAAATATTTTTTCAAATATTTAAAGTATAAAATCGCTAAATAGTTTTATAAAAACAGTTTTAATAATAAAATGTAAAATCCCAAATTGTGTATAAAAAGTCAGTTTTAAAAATAAAAGTAAACAGATTTTTTTTGGGGGGGGGGCGGGATTTTCTCCTCCAAGTCCGATAAGTAAGACTGAAAAAAGTCATTTTCGATTTCTGGCCGGTGTTAAAAAATGATAGCTCAAGAAGGTACGACTTTTTCGCACGAGATATTAACTTGTATGTCTGTGATCTAATGAGTGAGTGAGGGAATATTAACGGTGCACTGTTAAGCTACACGAGGGCTTTTCGCGACGGACCTCGTCATTTTGAACCACGGTCAAGTGACGAGGACGACACCTGAACTGGTACCCTCCTTTCCTAACTAACACACCACACCAACGGGAGGACGTTTGACCTCT
Source organism: Trichonephila inaurata madagascariensis (assembly GCA_019973955.1). Lineage (NCBI taxonomy): Eukaryota > Metazoa > Arthropoda > Arachnida > Araneae > Nephilidae > Trichonephila > Trichonephila inaurata. The sequence continues at coordinate 56,415 of BMAV01018075.1, read as the reverse complement.
CGACAGATTTAACGTGCATCGCTCCCCTACACGATGTGTGATCTACACAGGAAAAGAAAGAAAGAAAGGATGGATTCAATGATAAGCAGAAGGGAGAAGATAATAGAAAAGGATCACTAGGGTACCCCGGGGGCGTGACACCCGTGTTTACCAAAGACAGTAAACCCATTGGGAAAAGTAAAAGTTTACTAGGGCGCCTCGGGATTGTGATACCCATACTCATCTAAAGAAGATGAGCCCCCTGAAGGGTCCGCGTGTAGCTAAATTGGCACTTCAAGCTCGAACAATGTCAAACCACCAAAGAACGTCACTTCCGAATAATGTATAAATAGTCAACGAAGTAAACAATTATATAATAGTAAATGATTTCAGAGAATAGTAGATGCTTGTGAATGATATTGCCATATTAATCCGTGCCAGAACCTTATAGTCGTAGACACTTTCACGGTTCAGCATTAAGGAGGATTGACATTTTTTCAAATCCGGTGGGGGGGGGGGGGTTTAAAATAAATAACTAAAATTTAAATTTTTTATTATTCTTTTATTCTTTAGTTTGCCATCGTCTGTATATCGTATAGTTATTTCTAGCGTTTAACTTTGTAAAAGTAACTTGTTGCAAATCTTGGGGTAACCATTTCGAGTTCGATTCAATGGCTCCTCCGTCCATGCTGCGTGAGGATCTCCCTGAGAATTAAACTAATGAGCGTGATTTTCACCTCAACCAACATGAGGCAGAGGTACCGCAACTCATTGACTTCATAACTGTCAAATTAATTTATATGGTGTATTAATATGTGAAAATCTTTAGACGAATTTAAGAGAAGAATGAATGGAGAATTCTTTACAATCATGAAATTTACAGGAAATATGGCACATATGACGGGAATGACATTGTGAGAACAGTATAAGCATCCCGTATTAGGTGGCTGGGCCATCTGGGCCATAGGTACACCGATGCTTTTCCTATCAAAAAAGTAACTTTTTCGAAAATTGAAGGGACTAGACGTAGAGGACGACCACCTACACGATGATTAGACGATGTTGAAAAGGACCTCAAACTAATGGGAATCAACCAATGGAAGGCCGTCGTAACTGAAAGGGTCAACTGGAGGAGGATCAGTGAGTCAATCTTGGCCTGCAAAAGGCTGCTGAACTTATGAAGAAGTATTAATATGTATATGTCAAGAAAAATTGTAAGAATAGAATGTGTAATAATTTTTTTTATATACAGAAATGAAACATATTGTAAATGAAGAAATCTTTTCCCTTAAGTTACAGACTTCACGCGTTTAGGGTGACCGAATTTTAAAAGAGTTATGTTTCATTTTCTCCAGCATATTTGACTCTAGCATTTATTTTGTGATCTACATTATTATTCAAGATTTTAGTTAAATATAATTATTGTATAAGATAACTATATATATATATATATTTTACTGAGAGATGGAGAGAGGGGAAGAGATGGAGAGAGAGAGAGAGGGAGATGTGTGTGAAATGTTTTTGAGAAAATTTTTAAAAAGTAGACCAATTATTTTGACATAAAATTAGGATTGATTTTATTATTAAGTGTAAAATAAACACAGTTTTTACGTATTTGCTTTCTTTTTCCGTTTCTCTCTAGTTTTCTAAACCCTTTTAAAATTTAAGCCCTTGAAGTATCGTTATTGCTATAATTTTGTTATATATTCCAAAAGTCATAACTACATTTTACTGAATAAGAAAAGAATTTTCTCTGTCTAATTTCCAACAATTTTGTAAAGAAAAATTAAGAATGGATAAAATTAAAAAAAAGTACATGAATGTTCGCAAGTGTATCTTTCTTTACGACGCACATCATTTTCAGCCATCATCACTTACATATTTAGGGATGATAAAAGTTTCTTTTTTTTTTTGCAATCTTCACTTCATATTTCGATGCTGAACATACTTTAGCCAGCTGCGCAATCTGTCACATTTCCTAGCATTGCGAAAGTCTCGTCTCGAAGGGAAATCGTGTAGCAATTTTTGAAAAGACTGCCGAACAGTAATGGGAGATAAATTGAGGACAAAATCCCATGGGCCTACGTTATCGGCAACACCAAATGCCGTAAGATTACAATTTTTTTCTTACGCATACATTTCGGAGGGAGGAACTGAAAAGATAAAGATATCAGTATCTGGCATCGTTACCCTAGGCTTGGAAGTGGCGTACAAGAATCCAAGCACTATCTTCTGGCTGCATTGCTGGGAATTACACCTATCTCCCCTGCTCACTCTTTGCTATCTGAACTGAGAGCAAAGGAAAAAAATACTCCGAACAATTTATTACTTTGTAGACGATAAACGCACCAAAAGAAAGTTCTCTGCTTCTTTTTTAATGATATTATCGTGTAGAGAGTGACAAACACGAGCTTGTTGCTTATTGCATTTTTTTTTTAAGCTGAAGAATAATTGTTATAATGGAAAAATGATAATTTTTATAGCATTTTAATTCAAAAACTGAAAAGCGAAGTAATTGGAACTTTCCTGATTTGCATGACAACTCTTTTATTTAATAAAATAGCTTTTTTCAGGTTATTTTAATATTGTTCACATGTAAAATGGTAGTAAAACTTTTCAGCAATCTCTATTCTCTTTACTAAAAAATCATCATAGTATATGAGTTCGATAGTTTAACATATTCATAATCTATGCTCTTAGTTGATTTAAATGTGTTTATTTTTTACAACAGCTGGAAGAGTTTAACAAAAAGCCACCAATTTTGTATTATAATGATAAAAATAAAAAAGTATGATGCATGCGCGACTTAAATACTTCTACTAGTAATAATAATAATAAACAATTAATTTTGTTTCTATTAAGGTATACGACTACGTTCGGAACCGTGATTATAGAAAAGCGCATAAATGGAAATATTTCATCATATTTAGTGTCACTTAGATTAGAATACATTTATAAAATTGTTCTAAGGACATTATGACAAAAAAAATTATTTAAATACAATATTCTGGCAAAAAATTAACTTAGAATAACCTTTTTTCAAATCGTTCTCCTTTTATAAAAATGCTTCTATAATAATAATATTTTGTGTGTGTGTGTGTGCTTATACAAAGTAAAGACTTCTCCAGAGAGTCTGAACTAGGATTTTTAAAAAATTCACATTATTTTCAGAGTAACCGCTAACTGAAATAATTATCGGCGTTTTTTCTTAAAATTTCTCCCCTATGTTGTCGCAAAACATGGATAAATCCACTTCTAAGCTATATATTTAAAAAAAAAAATTCTAGTTCATCCTCTGTACATAGGTCCGAGATATATACAGGCAAAATATTATTATAATAGAAGCGTGTTTCATAAAAGGAGAATGTTTTGAAAATGGGTCATTCTATGTTCATTGTTTGTCAAAATATTACACTTAAATAATTTTTTATTGTAATAATATTCTTAAAACAATTTCATATACGTTTTCTAATCCAAGTGATACTAAATATCATAAATATTATCCATTTATGAGCTTTTGCAAAATCACGGTTCCGAACGTAGTCGGATACCTTAAAGTTCGAAATAATCGATTTAAGTATGTTACATTTTTAGCAATAGAATTAAATGGAAACTTGAATAAGTTTTATTTATAATTTATTTATCAAATAAAGAGCTAGGTTAAATATATTAAGAAAATAACACATATTTTGTAATATTTTTGGTTTTCAATAAGTATAAAGAACACTGTATTTGATTGAGAGACATACACAGAGAGAGAGAGGGAAGACAAGGAGAGAGGGAGACAGAGAGAGAGGAAGAGAGGGGAGAAAGCGAGACAGAGTGATATGGAGAGAGAAGGAGAAAGAGAGTGAGAGAGAGAGAGAGGAGGAGAAATATTATGAGAGAGAGAGGAGGAGAAAGAGAGTGAGAGAGAGAGGAGAAGAGAGATGTGTGCTTGTGTGAAATGTTTTTGCGAAAATTTTTAATAAGTAGACTTAAAATTAGGATTGATTTCATCATTATGTGTAAAATAAACACAGTTTTTATGTATTTGCTTTATTTTTCTGTTTCTGTCTAGTTTTTCAAACCGTTTTAAAATTTAAATCCTTGAAGTATTGTCATAATTGTCGTTATTGTCATAATTTGGCTATATATTCCGAAAGTCAAATTATTTAGATTTTTAAAATAACAAGAAAGGAGAATTATTCATATCGAAAAAAAGTGTATTTTTGATCATATATTATATAATCCATTAAAAAAATCCATGAAAATTCCCTTTTCTCCTAAGAAGATGCCGATTACGTTAAACTGATAGCCATTTATCTATATGTAGAAACTCTTTTCTGTCATTCTTATATGTTTTCAGAATCCCAAATTCCAAAATTGGATTATTATCGCATGAAATATCTACTTTTTTCTTACATTTTTTGAGGCTGTAGAAATAATCTAAAGTAACAAGGAGTCAAATAAAGGTTTGTTTTATGTTTACTGGCATAAAAGCTCCTGATTTTCCAAATTTATTTCTACTTTTTCTTGTGCTAATATTTTTTATGATGAAGATAAAAAATATATGATTCAGTGGTTAGTTATTCATATGATGTAGAATGAAGTATTATTAAATAAATTATCGATATTTTTAAGGAATAAAGACAAATAAATATCCATAAATCGTTCCGATTAAGCATTAAGAAAGGTCTACTGCAGCAAACTTTGCACTTTACTTTTATGCGAAGAAAAGATTTATAGCAGTAACATAGCAGTCATTAGACTATCAGAGTGAAGCGAAAATTTTCTCTCTCTCTCTCTCTCTCTCTCTCACACACACCCACACACACACACACA
>BMAV01018075.1:25337-41612 GCA_019973955.1 Trichonephila inaurata madagascariensis | reverse complement strand
TTTTGCCTGTATATAGCTCAGACCTCTATACAGAGGCTCAACTAGAAGTTTTGAAAAATTCACATTAGTTTCAGAGTTACCACCAAATGAAATAATTATTAGCACTTTTTTCTTAAAATTGCTCCCCTCTGTTGTCGTAAAATATGGATAAACCCACTCCTAAGTTATATATTTCAAAAATTCTAGTTGAGCCTCTGTACAGAGGTCTGAGCTATATACAGGCAGAATATTATTATAACAGAAGCAATTTTCACAAAAGGAGAACATTTTGAAAAAAGATTATTCTAAGTTAGTTTTTGACAAAATATTGTATTTAAATAATTTTTTTTTGTCAAAATGTCCTTTAAACAATTTTATACATATATTCTAATCTAAGTGACACTAAATATGAAAATTATATCCCTTTATGTGCTTTTGCAAAATCATGGTTCCTAACGTAGTCGTATACCTTAAAATCCTTTTATTTTGGCTTCACAGATCACGGATACATCGCATCACACGCATACTTATAAGAAAAGACATTTTTATACAAACATGCTCTACAAGACTGAGGAAGGAATGATTTCTTTGCGTCAACACCACACCAGACGTCGTTAGCAGTTCAGTTTAAGTCAAGGGAATTGTTACAAGATCATTATTCCGTTGAAGACTGGTTTATGAGCAGAAGAATAAATATGTTCTACAAGTGCATCGATTATCGTTATTTAATACTTTTAGCACTTTTGTGCTACTAAAAAAATATTGGTACTATATCTTTTCTAATTCATTTTGAAACTGTTTTGTTTTTCTTTCAGACAGATGTTGAAAAACGCCGGAGCTCTAATTATCACTCTGGTTCGTTATTCTTTTCACGTATTATTTTCTTTTCATTGCTGTTTTCAGTTACGGGCTATTATATTTATACAAGTGTCTTATAATTTCATACTTCCTTTTAATTTTCCGCTTTTTTTAATATTACAAAACATTTAGGTGAAAGAATAAATTTCATGTATTTCGGAACATAAATTAGGGATAAAACTAAATATTATATAATTCAAGTTAAAAAAATTTAAATGGACTTAAATTTAAGTAAGCAAAAGAATATCTTATTTTTAGAATTAATAGGAAAAATGTTCATGTTTCATTAAAAAGATAATTACGTTATCCAAGATAATTTATAACATGTTAATAAGAGTTAATACTACATATTTATTAGTCATTTCTTAATAAGTTTGTAATATATTTATTAATCAGTATATTTTAGTAAGTACATATTGTATTTTAATATGTTTAATAATATTTTAACAATTTGAGGAACATTTCATAATTTTAAAATTTACTTTGTACAAAACATTTGGTGCTTTCTGAAGATTGCTAGGAATCCCTAAGCAAGTTGTGAAATTATTGCACATTTCTTTTAAAAAGTACAGGATGGTTAAAATTAAACTGATGGCATTTGAAAAACGGTAACTCAGGTTGTACTGAACGGATCCGAATAAAATTTCAAATAAAAGTTATGCAAATCAAACGACCAAGGTTTACGTCGGAAAAAATGGTTTGAAATTTTATCAACAAATAGCGCTTCGATGCAGAAATAATAAAGATAATAGCACAAAAATCAAAGAATAGCAGAAAATTTTATTTATTTATATACCTGTATGATCTATGTGAAATACTTGTCGGTTAATAATAAGTTGAAAAATACCACCACATGTAACATATCAGAAGAAATGAAGAAAACATGGCTGAAGATTCTGTGGCTTTCTATTCCGCTTTATTAGTTAAATATCCTTGAGAAACGCGATCTTTGAGAAAATTTCACAGCCAGAAGTCACAAGAGTTCAGATCTGGTGATCTTATTCGCCAGGCGACTAGGAAAGTACGCGAGATGACACGTTTATGAAGGAAGTTAGCTTGAATGACTTTTTTTATATGTCTTGTCGTTGGAGCAGTTGCTTCATCTTGCATGAATATTGTGGTGGCTAAAAAACCTCCTTGTCTTAACTCCAGAACAAAGTAGTCCTCCAGTAGTCTGCTGTATCCTTCACTTCAGACTGTACGTCTAAAAAATCCTTTCACTGTTACTTCCTCGAAAAGTACGGGCTCAAAATGAAATTCGTCGTGAATTCACAGCATGCCGGGATGTTTGAAAATGCAGCGGCTGACAATGTATGACTGATAGATCTCCATATGCGGTAGTTATGTGTGTTCACAGCACTATCTAAATGGAAATGAGCCTCGTCTATTTATAAGATTGGTAGGTTTTCAAATTACTTGCATCGTCACTAGAAAACGTAAGGTAAAATCGAGACGTGTAGAGTGATCTTGCGATGGCTGGCCATGGAATTTCCAATACTCGTACTGCAAAAGAATTTGAAAAGCTGACAGATATCTCAGCTGTCACAGTTGTGACTTCCTCTACAATTGCAGGCTCAGTTGCACGTTATCCTCTTCCTGGTGCAAAATCTAGATAATAGGTTTCTTCTAACTTACCAATCACGCATTGGTGTAACGTACACCTTCGCATCGCGGAGGGGCCCAGGATCCTTAAGGGCCTAAAGCCCGACTGACCCCAAGTACGTATGGTTTTGTAATTCTTTGCAAGATCCAAATTGGGGCCCAAAACCTGACTTTGCAGGGGGCCCCTAATATTCCACGTTACGCCACTGCAATCAAGTCTTTCACTGCATTTACGAACATGGGTTTTCTTAATTTTTTCCAAGTGCTACTGAGGCATTGGTCTCATTTTGATACAAGAGTTTTACTGTTAATGTGTGTTCCTTTTTGTTAAGCAGCCTGTTCACTGAGGGTTAATGATTTGTACCAGTGGCGCACACAAGAGGGTGTCCTGGGGGTCCGGACCCCCCCTCCAAAACCCTTGATTTTTTTCCGATTGGTTATAATTCTAAGTATATAATACGTAAAATTTAATTAAATATTTGTTATTGATTAATTTTATTAATTAATGCTAGTTATTTATTCAGTAATTAGTTTTTTACTGTGTTTTGTTCCTGAAAATCGACAAAATCAAAAATAGCATGATGCAAGAATGGTGAACTTTCGACCCCGGACCCCCCCTTGAAAAATTCCTGCGTGCGCTACTGATTTGTACTAATCATAGGCATCGTTTTTACTGTGAAATTAATTAAGATAATTATTTGAATAAGGTTTTTGTAGTAAAGCGTCATCTATTCATAAAATTTCAAACTAGGTTTTCGACGTAAGCTCGGCTACAAGAGTTACGTAACACATAATTAAAATTTTATTTGAATCCATTGAGTAGAGCCGAAGCACTTGACCTTTAAGTGCCATTAGTTTAATTTTAACCACTCTAGATTTTATTTTATGAAGTGTTGTTTAAAGGATTATTACGAAAATTGTTTTGTTCTTTTATATCTATGCTGTAAAATTTAAAAACAAGTAAATGTAAAGTTTTGAGAGCTGTTAAATTAATGAAAAAAGTTATGGAAAAGATGAAGAAACTCACGGAGACTAATCCAATCTGAATTAAAAAAGAAGTTTATCACCATTATGTGCTATATTTTTAAAAATTTAGTGCATTATTGATGAAAGCAGACATTTGAAAAGTGGTCGAGTGTAATTTGTTCGTAGCTATAATAATAACCCCTTGTGGTTGTTATATATATAATAGATTTTAAATTTGATTTAATTGAAATCATGGAAGAATAAAGTCACACACCAAATTTGTTATGATTAAAGTCAGATCAACCTAAAAAGGTTCATAGCTCGGTCCTATACAAAAATCAGCCCACAAAAGAAATTTGAAAGGTTCTTTTCCCAGTTTGACGCAAGAAATATGCGACTTAGTTTCATTGCGATTGATGTTGAGTGTGAGTTTCTCAGTGAGCTATAGGCAAGATTAAAAATTCAAAAGGTTAAATGGAGATTAGTTTTATAATAATCGCGTTTGCCAAATGATTTCATAGTGTTAAACCTCGATCATATAATGAGATCATTTTTTATTTGAACTTCCATCTCAACTATCAAATTTTTTCATTTTATCAGCATGATGATATTCTGGATTTAAAGATCATCAGACACGATTACTTCACTTGATGATTTTCAACTGAACTGATACTTAAAGATCCTTAAGCAAAGTCTACGAAACTTTAATCAACTGCAATTAGACTAAAAATTTTATTTTTTGGAGGAACTTTTGACGTGCAATTGGCCCACATGCGTGTAACACAAAGAGCTGGTCATAAATCTATCTAATGAGAGAGAGAGAGAGAGAACATGGAAAAGCCTAAGCATTAGTTAGGATAAATTACAATGTAATATCAAGTAGGTGCGAACAAAATACCTTATTTATTCGAATCTAAGCCTCTATCGATTCTAAGCCACACCCCAAATTCTCAACAAATTTTTGTGAAAAATGAAAAATAGTGTAAAAGGGTTTATCGATATCAAATTTTACGAAATTAAAGTAAATTTAAAACAAAAACTAATAAGAAAAGAATAATGAATTATTTCATCTCAGCATTATAAACTTTTAAATACATACATGAACTCGTAATTGCTCTAAATACCCCATCCAACATTTTTTTTCCGCTTCTATTCTAAACCACGCCAGATTTTCAGTAGCATTAACAGTGGAAAAAAAAGTGCGGCTTAGATGCGAGTAAATATGGTAGTATTGAAAACAGAAACAGTCTTTTTCCAAGTCAGATATGGCTTTATTTTTGATGCATTCGAATTTGATCAATTATGAGTAGGAGAAATTTATAAGACAGAAATAATAATAACGATGAATTTCATAAAGCTTCATTTAGTCCTATAAAGACTCAAATTTCTTATGTAATGTAAAAAAGCTTGAGCTAGATTGAAAACAACAACACAGAATGCATGTTATTAAATTAAGAATGTCTTCAGTAAAAGTACGAGAGCTCTAACTAAACGCGAAGCACATTTTCAGACAGAAAAATGACCCTATTTCCATGACAATTGGCAATATTATAACTCGTACCTCAGTTAACAATATGGTGTTTTTAAAAGTTTCAAAATATTCCGTGAATACTTTCTTTTTTGTTTTAATACGTGAAGGCAAAGCCCATTTAACATTACGATATAGGATAAAAAATGTGAAACACATTTTATACCAGAAAAAGGAATCAACTCAGTTAAAAATGGGAAGTATGATAAAAAAATGCTTCTCTCTAAAGGATAGTGAAGCCAGAATATTATATTAATTTTTCATTTCTTTTATATCTGAAAAAATGCTCCAAATTTGGGTCCTAATCTTTAAAATTAACCGAAAACAGCCTTGAAGACGCACGTGATTTTACATCAATTAATGCAGATTTATTACATCACAAATCATTTTATTATTTATTTTTGTTTATCACCGAGATAAACAAACCTAACACTTTACTTCTACTGTCGGGGTACTTAATAACCCTGTTGTCGGGAGAGGGGAGGGACCTGCCTTATTTATCAAACTGACACCCCGGAAAATTATCTCTATTTCAAATGGCAATGGTAGTGGGATGAGACAGAAAAACAAGAGTGCGAGAAAAAAAAAGTCAGCAAGACAGAAGAACCTTTTTGTCATACTGTACCTCCGTTATTATTACGTAATGCACGTGTTCCGAGTTAACTGTTAAAGAAAAGGGAGACTGTCGGGTGGGTGGGATAAGGGGTGTGAGCGGACAGAAGTTATTTAATGTTCCCTCAGATATCCCAATTACCTCAGGGCATGCCATGGAAAAGAATTTCCTTGATATTTCTCAGTATATCACGAGCACGTACATTGCTTTTAGCACTAAATCCACCCACACATATCGTCAGTTTTCTGGCATGGGAGGTATGGCTAGGAGAGCATGAAAGAACATGAGGGAGGGGCTGTTGGGAAAAGAATAATAATGTGCAAAGGGGGCTTTCTTGCTCATATTTTAAGAAGTAGTTTTATTTTTATTTAACTGTGATTCGATTTTCATTGATGCCATGGGGAATGGGATAGTATTTCCGGTATCGTTGACTGTCGTAAGTGTGAAAGAATTCTAGATGTGTGTGAGATGAAATCTTTAAAACTTAAGTTATAGACCAATGAATTGACTTAGGGGGAAAAGAGCAGTTATCCAATTTTATCGCCTTGTGCACATTGGAGCAATTGAATTTTCATGAAATTTTATTTATTACCTAAAAAAATATATGAAACGAATTTGTTTTCGCATTCTTGTTAGACAGCGTGAAGCTAAAATTGATGAAATTTTCAATTTTAGATCTGCATTTATAAATAATGTAAATGCGTTCTTTAAGAGAGTGAGTGAGTAAGAGTGAGTGAGAGTGAATGAGTGTGAGTGAGTTAGAGAGAGTGAGTGAGAGTGAATGAGTGTGAGTGTGTTAAAGAGAGTGAGAGTGAATGAGTGTGAGTGAGAGTGAGGGAGTGAAAGTGAATTAGTGAGAGTGAGTGCGTGAGAGAGAGAGAGAGAGAGAGAGAGAGAGAGAGAGATGGTTAGGGTATTAATATAAATAATTGTTATAGTGGGGTAAATTTTATTTTAAAGGTGAAAATAATAAGCTCTGTGTATTATTTTCTGACAAATAGACTTTGAATTGATTTAAATTATTTCACATAAAACTTATCTTACTACAGAAAAGAGAAATTACACTTCAAATCAAAACAGCGGCATTTGCACCATTAAGAATTTTGGGTACAATACTATAACTTATTTTAATTTTTTTAAAGCAAACACTTTTAACATATCTCGATAATTTCGGAGGAAACAATTCATATAAATCATTTGTCATAGTTACATTAGCATAGATTTGTTTCTTTGTTAGTTTGAGATATTTTGCAGAAAATTAGATGACAAACTGGCGAGAAAAATTAATTCACCATTACAACATAGGCATCAAATTGAATATAAGTGTCAAGGAATTACTACTTTAGGTATACTTAAGTAATAATTTCTTGATGCTTATTCAATTTTTCATTATATGGAGCCCACCTTTGGATTCTAGCATTTGTTATTAGACACGAATACGTCCCATGTAAATAGGAAAGGCTTTGAGAGAAAAGCTTCGTGATTCATAGATTACTTTGTGCAACAATAATTAGTGCAGAGTAAAGCCGCATTTGCTGTCTTCACGAAAATTATCCTGTGACATCTCTGACATGATTACAGATGGAAAAATAAGCGACGTTTTGAGCTCTTAAGGTCTTAGAAGAGGATGTCCAGTAATTACGATGTAACGATGGAAAAGCCTGAACGCGAGCAACATTCAGGCCTTTCCTATCGTAGACGAGCTTCTGTAGATTAACTCATTAATACAAACTAATACTAGATAAGCTTTCCCATCTTCTTCTACCATACTTAAGCTAGTAAATCATTGATTGTGGCGCTTTTAATGAATTTTCGCGATGCTGAAAGTAGAATTCATTGTTGGCAATGTATGTGTATTACTAAGCCCTGACTAATGTTGAGATCTTGTGCTGACTGTTTTGGAGCTTTTATGACGAAAGTGATTAAAATTACTTAACTATAAACATTCTGTTGTAATTTAGAAGGTTATTATATGCAGTTATTATTGTAGAACAAAACTCCGTGAGCTTCAATATTTTAGGAGACACTAAGTAGAGTTGAATTGTTAAATAGGATAATATTTTAACAAAGAAAGATTGTTTTGTTTCATTGAAACAGAGTAGATATATGATTTAATGCTTGTTTGTTTATTATAAAATGAGATGGAATTAATGCCTTTCGATGATTATATTTCTATTTAGTGATTAGCAGTGGCGCACACAAGGGGGGTGTCCTATGGGTCTGGACCCCCCCCAAAGTCCTTGAATTTTTCCGATTGATTATAATTCTAAGCATATTGTACGTAAAATTTAAATAAGTATTTATTATTAAAGATTAATTTTATTAATTAATGGTATAATTATTTATTCAATAATTAGTTTTTTACTGTTTTTTGCTCCCGAAAATTAACAAAATCAAAAGGAGCAGGATATAAGAATGGTAGACTTTTAATCCTGGACACCCCCCTTGAAAAATTCCTGTGTGCGCTACTGGTGATTAGTGAACTGTAGTAAAAAAATATTATCAAAATGTTGAAACTCAAGAAATTGTTAGTTTTACTTTTTTGGGGTCATTATTTAAGATATTAAAGAACTGTTATAAAAACTGGTTGTCTTTCTCGAAGTTTAAAAATACTCTGGAGAATTTTAAAAAAAAAAGCATTTAATTGTGTATTTAAATTTATAGTATAGTTATATATTATATAATAGTATAGTTATATAGTATATTATATATAGTGTGTAGTTATAAAGAACTAAAACTTTTATTATCTTCGAAAATTGTTTCCTGACAGCAGTATAAAATTTTTGTGACATATTATTCGATTATTCTTAAGGTATCCGACTAGGTTCAATTTTTCAAAAATTGATTTTCAGAAGAATTTTATTGTTTTAAAAAAACATAAATGGGTTTAGAGAGTCATAACTATATTAACTAAATAGCATGTATCACCCTTTGGTTTTGAACAAAATATTATTTTTATGAAATTTTAGCAACATTTTCAAAGTTAAGAAAAACATGATAAATGAAAATAAATTGGATATAATGCAATTTTAATTTCATTGATATATTTATTGATCCATCCGAAGTGTCGCAAACCACAAGATAAAAAATATTTTAAGAAATGAATATTTTATAAGCATTTAAATTTTGGGTGTTAATGATTTTTCGTGAAAATTACTTTATGTTATATACTAAAAATGGCTGCAAAATGGGATTAAATATAACTATCTTAAAACCTGCGGTTTGTTACACTCTAGAGTTCATAACATATATGTTATAAATTCCATTGAATTTGATTGGATTGTCTTGGGAGATATCCCGTTTTTCGTGTACAAATTATCGGGAAAATTTCTTTCTCCAAAAAACACAATACAAAAATATTCTTATAAGTTAGATAAAGTAAATTCTATAAAATAATAATAATAATAAAAAAAAAATAAAAACTTAAGAAACTCTCTAGTTTTACACAGTATTCCTTTTTTCCTCTATAATTATGTTTCTTTTTTTTCTAATGGCCCTAACATCAAACACCTAAAAATCTCTCTTTTAACCTAGTCGGTTACCTTAATAACAGTTTGAAAAACTATATATTCCCTTTTTTTTAAATGAGTTTTTAAATGCTTTAATTATCAATTTGCATGTGATACGAGAGAGAGAGAAATAAGTATTTTATCTTTAGAACTCTTTTAGCACTAATTCTTTAGTTCTACTTTGTCAAAATGAATAGTGAATCATCTATTTCTTAGGCATTTTTTTGTAACAGGAAGATTATACTCTTTATTGTTTTAATAAAATTATATATATTTTCTCATTAATATACATGTTGAGTAAAACTTGTTATAAATGTATAACATCGGTTTTATACATTTTCTTTTTTTTCAAAAGTTAATAAAGAATTTTTGATTTCTGGTACTCTTGAAAACTATTTTAAATCGATTTTGTTTTAGAAAACGGAGAAAAGTTTTGAATGTAAGTTAAAATAAAGAAAAAAAGTTTTCAAGGATAAAGTAATGAGCTTCATTATTCTCAAAGATTTGGTACCAATATTTTATTCCATTTCATTGTACAAGTCAACACACATATGTGCTTAAGAAATACACGTCTCTTAGATTTAAAAAAGGAGTGTGAATTTTTTTTTGATAAACCGTTATTTTTCCATGTAAAGATTTGACTCGGTAAAACCCTGAATAAGGATTACATGTAAATGTTGGTGAATATACTACTGCACAGAGCTAGATAATAGTGCTTATTTTTTAACTTAATAAGTTAATGAAATCATTTAGTTCTTGGTTAAAAGTTGATGGTATATATATATATATATATATATGCAGAGATTGTATCACCCTACTTCCTAAACAGGGTAAGCTGCTGGTTACCTTTGCAAGTATTAACCGGATTTAACGTGGAGTACAAGGATTTAGACTTAGAATAACTTAAAGATCTATCTAGTTGCAACAGCATAATCTTTCTGTTTTCTGCAAATTTTTATAATTTATTCTATTTTCTTCAAGCAGAATTTTTCTTTTGTATTACGTCTCTAGCTGATAATCTGGGATATTGTTTAGTTAAACAGAGTAAGGCATTTTAGTTCTTTATTTATGTCTTGCGTAAGTCTGGTTTCTTAAAAAAAATTTGAAATTACATAAATTATTCAAAAATTTTTTAGGCTTCCAAAAATGGTCTTTGTGTATTAATTTTGAATATTTTATAAAAGTTGAGAGAGAGAGAATGTGCATTTTTTCTTCTAACATTAAAAGGTTCGTTAAGGAGTTTCAATAGACCTCAGACACTGTTAAAATAAAACGATCTTTGTTGTGCCCCAAACTGTGTGATTCTAGATATTTTTATGAAGAGAAAAAGGAAGAATGAGTTAACAACTCAAAACTGGAGTAAAAGAAAAGTCATAATTCTACAAATTTAATAATAATAAGTATAAAATTAAGAAAATAGATGTTATTTCATAATTTATCCTCTGTAATTAAAATGCCCTCTGTTGGAATGTATAATCCGAAAAAAAAAATAGGATATTTATACATTTTATTGCCCCCCCCCCCGGATTATTAATAAATAAGAAGGGTAAATGAATATTTTGATATGTGTGATTAATATTTTAATATCTTTTCAGCAAATTTAAAATGAAAGATTTCAGGAATTTTGTTGAGTAAAAAACATTTAAAACGTTGTATAAAAATACCTAACAACTGAGTGCCTTTATATATTTAAAATAAACATTTAATTTAAAAACAGTAGTGATTCTTGAAATTCTTTTTCATTTCATTTGCTTTTATATAAACCTTTTGGAATTCGTTTTAACATGTCTTTGTTTTCTTCTGTAATTTTCTGCTACATTCCTTAGTACCAAAGAAATAAAGCCCAGTTGTTGAATAAATCTCCTGAAATTCTTTTCTGTTTTTACATTTATTTATATTTTAAGCTAAGCTCCATTTTTAAGTAATTATGAATTCACACTACTGACTTTGTAGGTTTTACTAAATCTTTTGTTTCTACAAATTCCCCAAACTAGTTTATTATTAACAGAACCACAGTAAACGCTTAAAAATTCTCTGCAAGCTTAACATAGAAGGAATTAGCAACGAGAGTTGGAAAAGCTATTATTGTAGGGAAAATATAATTAAAACCTTTTGAACCTTTTAAAAAGGTTATGTTCTTAAATAATGATTGTGTTAAATCATCGTTGAATTGTAAACAAAAGGAAAAGAAATATGACGCTGCTCTGTATTTTTATTTCACGTGAAAAATTTATATAACACATATTTGATGATTTATTTCGGAGTCATCCAATATTCTTAGAAGTCGATTGAGTTCAAGAAATAGAAGCTAGAATACATTTTAATTTTAGGTTAGTTCAATGATTTGATAAAGAAATTAAAATACCATTCAAATCTGAAGAAAGTTACTTTAAGCCCAATAGAATTTATTTTAAGGTCGACAAATAGGTTTTGAAGAGTTATCGTGAAAAATGTGTTTTGTTTGTCTGTGTTAGATTGTTGTGGTCACATAATTTTCTCATTATTGTATTGTTTCAGATGTCACTACAGAAATTGAAAACACTGAGTTAGTTTTATAAGTTTCCTCGTTAATTATGTACAACAGTAAAAGGAAATTTTAATAGTGCAAACTAGAAAGGAAAGCAACTCATTACAAAAATTCTCTTCTATAAGGGGAAAAAAATTAAAGCATATTTTCATTTAAATGAATACAATAGATTTATAAAGTGATATAAAACGAAGATATGTAATCAGAACATGATAATTGGGAGGAATATTAAAAATATATATGCAGAGTGTTCTTAAACTCATGGTACATGCGTAAGGGCGTAGTAGGACACAAATAGGCAAGAATTCATAGTTAGAACACAAATGACGATATGTTCCGATTTGGGAAATGAGGAGAACGAGACAGACAGAGATGGAATGAAAGGATACAAATAAAATTAAAAAAAGCTTCACTTAAAAAAATCAAATCAAATCCCCTATCATAGCAACCACTCAAAATTTTGGTTGACTACTGGATCACCGTCAATGGAGTGACTACAGCACATTGATGAACACACCAGGTATTTCTCGCAAGGTGCCAGCAGTTATAAATAATGGGAAATAAGGTATTCATTGGAATTAGACTTCCACAGAGAATGAAACATTTCATCTCTGAATCTTATAGATAAAAATACGGACATGATTATTGATTGAATAGGTCAGTCAATTGACAGGATCACTACAACCAATCCATCGTTCTGGATAGATGTTATCTAAGGCTTTTCACGCATACGTACTGTAATAGGATGGTATGTGTTGGAATCACAGACATTGTGTGCATTATGTCTGTTGGAACAGGGTTTAATAGTTCTAGAAACACCTCTTACAAAAACACAAGTTATCATTGCCAATTTAAGTGACTCAGCATCGAGTACGGCGCACAATGAGATGATCATATACGGTTCCGATATGAGCCTTTATCCGGAAATGATGCTAGTACGAGTCCTGACTCGTGTAGATTGTTATGGATATTGATAGTTATAGATATAGAAAGTTCCCTCTTGCACGAATGTGCATTCGTCAGTAAATTAAACACGTGCAGAAAAATCTGGATCCCTGTTGCAGAAATAGCGTGACAAATTCCATACATGGACGGTTATTTGAAAGGTATTAGGTCTTCAACTCTCATCTTATTGTGTATTTCTTCCTCTCACAGTCAGTTCACGTCATGCAGTCGACTGGACACATGAACAGCTTGTGCCATTGCTCATGCACTATTTTCAGAGAGTTCTCTGATACGCTGCACAATGTTTTCCGTTATAAATGACATTAGTACACTCCTTCCACAGCCATTATCCAGCATACAACTTGAAACAGAACCCCTTTCGCAGAATTGTTGGTGCAATCATTGAAAGCTTATTGCATTGCGCGCACGTCTAGTTGGAAAATACTCTTGTTACAATCTTTGAGCTTTTCTTGTGTTGATTTCTGCTTCCCAGAACATGAAATGCATCTAGGCCTTCTTCTGATTCGTGTACGAATCCATCTCGTTGATGGTTCATAGCATAAATGGTGACTTCTGTGAATAGCGCTTTAATTGCTTTCACCGGGGAGCACACTGCAGCATTTTACTGTTTGAATTCCGACCTTGCCCTTGTTTGGTTGGATTCGGTTATCTAATATAAGTGCCATGAGTTTAGAAACACTTTGTATTTATCTTAGATGTTTCATTAATTGATCATTATTATATCAGAATCTTTGAATTCTCTCTGCCTTGGTAGTTAACCTCCGTATGATTTTTACCATTGTTTGTTATTCTAGTTTCCTTTACATGATTAACATTCCATTTACCAAAGATTTCAGACGTATGTTGTTGTCATTATATCCTTTTTTCAATATCATTCCCTAATGCCAATATATATATATATATATATATATATATTAATATAAAATAAAAGTGAAGAAGTATATATATAGAATAAACAATGGAGTAATATTTAATACACAACAACTTCCTCTTTTTTTTTTTAAAAAAAATAATTTATGTAGATGTTTATTCTTTGTGAAAATGATAAGATAGCTTTTATTATAGGAAGCATTTGTATTGTATTTTATAGATAATCAACATGATATTAAAGATTCAACTTGTTTCATTAATTTCATGATAAAATTTAAACTGATTATGTCTATTTCTGTTTGTCCTATATTTCATATAGTAGCAATACGAATCGATACTTACATTCTTTCTATTAATCTATATTTACTAGTTAAATGAGAGATGATTGCTTTATGTTTAACCTCTTGCACTTACAGAAATTAATTTCTTTTAAGCTCACAAATTTCTTTTTCAATGTTCTTTCCTTAAATAAATGTATTCAACATCGAATTTATACAAAATCTAAATAGTGCACTAGAAAGAAAATTGATTTTCTAGAATTTTCTTACTTAGGACTTAGAAATTTACTAATATACTGACAAACAAAAAATAATTCCCAAATAAGATCAGCATCGGTGTCATTCCTCAATGACATAAATGCGGATTAAGATGAGTGGCCAAGAAAACAGCTCAGGTCTCATAAGAGCTCTCTAGGGATTATGGATTCCAGAAACTACTGTGAAATACCTCAGTCTTTTACAGACCAAAGGGTACAAGGGCATTCAATGTCAAAAGGACATTTAGTAAAAAAGGGCAGCAAAACTGAAATCATTTTGAAAAGAAAATGCGCCATTTTCTACAAAGCATATGTCACATAATTTAATACGATTTCGAATAACTTTTGGACTCTGAGTTATATATCCTTACTATATTATTTAATTAATTTTTAACTCAAAATGTATGTTTAAAAATCAATGTTCATGATAAATTGAGGAATTTTAAAATAGAATTTGAAATGACTTATGATGTGTGTCCTAATGTGTTACATTTTAAAAACCTCTCTACTATTGAAAAATAACCACCTTCCACTATTATTATAGTTAACCTTTTTCAATGTATCAGAGACTGAAATATTTTAACTCAATTGGATCTCAAAGGAAAAAGAAAGTTGAAAATAATACTGGACATTGGCTTAGATTTATGTGCAGTTCTTATTAAAACCTCTTCAAGCATTTTGAATACTTAAATTTTTAAGAAAAAATTAGGTTGAAAACTCTGTTAGTCTAGACATGATAAAGTAGAAGCATTTTGTTTTTATACAAAAAGAAGATAAAGTAATCTTATATAGTTAATTACTCATATTAAACAAAATAAGGATTTTTAAAGACTTCAACGAAATGCCTTTCATAAAACAAAAGGATAAAACATTTTGTAAAGATTTTTTGGGTATGAATTAGATTCATATAATAATATTGAGATTTATTGATTTTATTATATTATATTGTGAAAAGATAAACCTGAAAGTGGGGTTTATTTCATATTATGAAAAATAAATCAAAGAAGACGCGCGAAGCGAAATGCAAGATAAATGACTTTTTGAGATAGTTCAGAGATTAGTGTAACTGTTTAATATTCAGTTGAAGATAAAAAAATAATATGGATCGAAAGATAAAGGGTTTAAAGAGATATTAAAAGATATAATTAGAATTTTGCTTGGATAAGCTGTATTCATCTTTTCTTTTAGCAGAAGAAAAGAGGCTTCAGGAATCTCTGTCCTTTCTTGAAATCCTTACTTATTCTATTGAAAATGATTTATTGATTGGATTTTATTTCTTTTGTGTGTCTTAAAGGAATCTAAAGGATCTCATTAATATTTCAAACCTTTGATGATGGGGTAGTCAAAACGTTTCCAAAACTTCGTTTTCAAAATGTCCACTTAACCACGTTTTCTCTTACTCGAAAAACTGGAAAAAAACCAGCTTTGGTTTTACTTTTTGGAAGCTTTTGTAGAAATAAGAGAAATTACTAATGTACGCTATTCTGAAAATAGTATGGTTTTTTTAATTATGAAACCCAATGAATGTATAAAATAATTCTTAAAAACGACTTTTATTTAAATTTCCATTGAAGTCACGAGAACAAAGAATTTGCTTTATCTAAAATAGTCTTTATTGTTGCTACTTAAAGTGATATATAATTTTTTTTATTTTGAATAAACTTATCAAAAACTTTAAGGACTTATATAATTAATTGTTAGATTCCCTTTTAAGTATTAATTCTTTTTTCTCTTAATTAAAACCGAGGATATTACACGCAATTTTCAAGAAAAAAAAGAGGGGGGGGGGCGGGTATTCTTCAGACAATGTTTATTTTTTGCTCCATTAATGCATAATTTACACAATTAAATTTTTTTCGACAGCAAAAAGAAAATGAATAAAAAGCTTTATAATATTTGTTTATATGTTCTTTTATTTAATGTTAAATATTTCTATTTTATGGTTATTTTGCAGTCATTACATCTACGGAAATCATTGTTACCGAAGAAAAAAGTACAAATGAGGACAAGTGTCATTTAATAAGAAACTAAAATGAGTGCATCTTATTTTATTAAACTACTTTAAGGTATCCGAATACGTTCGGAACCATGCTTTTTTAAAAGCGTATAACTGGATAATATTTATGATATTTAGTGTCACTTAGATTAGAAAATGTATATAAAATTGTTTTAAAAATATTATTGAAATAAAAAATTATTTAAGTACAATATTTTGACAAAGAATGAACATAGAATGACTGATTTTCAAAATATTCTCCTTTTGTGAAAAATGGTTTATTATAATAATATTTTGCCTGTATATAGCTCAGACCTCTGTACAGA
>BMAV01018075.1:9363-19884 GCA_019973955.1 Trichonephila inaurata madagascariensis | reverse complement strand
AATGGATGATGAAACGTACTTGCTATTTTATGACGTTCCAATACGTCAAGAAAGCAAAGTATGGGTCTTTGAAGATGATCCCACACCTACAATGATGAAGAGCCAACGAGTAATGAAAAAAGTAATGTATGCCATTTTCTTCAGAAGTACGGGATTCATCAAAGCCATCAAGTTGGAAGGACAGAAGACAGCAACAGCAAACTGGTATACCACTAAATGTCTTCCAGAAATTCTCCAAGAAGTTAATGTTAGGGGACTAATGCTTCACCATGAAAGTGCATCTTCCCATACAGCCGGATTAACAGCTGAGTTTCTTACGCAAAAACAAATTAAAGCGATAGAGCATCCACCTTATTCTCCGGATCTAGCCATGTGTGACTTATGGTTATTTATTAATCTAAAAAAGAACTTCCGTGGACGCGTCGTTTTCATTCAGAAGAAGAGATTGACGTGGCTATAAATGCGTTTTTTTCATCAATTCCAAGAAATGAATGGTTTCAGGCATTTAATCCTATATATACAAAACGAAGTTAAAAGAATATTTAGCTGCCCCTTAAATCCATATAATTCTTTGCAATACATTAATATGAATTGTTAGTACCATAATTTTAAGATATTCTTTACATTTGAATATGCATAGAATATTCACATAAACACACTAAAAAAAGAATTTAATTATTTTCGAGAATATTTTTTTAAATACATTTCTCTTAGGTTTAAATTTTAGTTTCTAAACAGGCGATTGTTCTCAAGAAGTTTGTGTAATATAAGCAGATTTTAATGAAAAGGGGCACAGATTTATTTTTTAGTATTGTATTTTTTAGTTGAAATATAAGGAGCCAAGCATTCACAATTCTCATCACATTTAATACAACTTAAGTAATCAGACGAATGCATTGTAAGCTATATTTTCTTGCAGGTAAATTGATTTGTTCTGCAGATTTTGGATAACCAAAAAGTCTAGTTATGGTATATTTTAATAAGCGGAGCCTTCCTGTCCAAAAGAAATTCAGTCCAGAAACGCAATCGAGAGCGAAGTAGAGCGTGTTGGGAGTCGGAACTATGCAGAATTGCTGTTGGTGATGAATGGGTTCACAGATCATAAATCAACATCTATCGGCACAGACTTATTGGACGGGTTGCGCCCAAGTCCCCGTTTAATTTCAGCCTCGTTCTTCCCCACTTCAGGAATAGAAACGGCGCCAACCCATCTGTCAACTTATATCGAAAGGCTAAGGGGACACCACTTTCTGTAATTCATCTCATCCTATGTTTGTTTTCAGATCCGGAACATGTTTGTTTTCCTACTGGGGTAAATATTGCTCCCAGCTATGGGGACAGTTTTTGAAAACTTTGATGTACAAGACAATTGATTAGGTAGTACATTGGTTTTTTTAGTTACTGAAAAAAAAATAATGTAGAAAATAGAAGATATAAAATCTGCCCTGAAGTATTTTCTTTCCTTTTTGCTACTTAAGTGAAGAGTCACAAATATTTTTTTAAAATCAAATTTTGAAGTTTTCTTAAAATTCGAATGTTCATTATTTGACATATTTTGTAGATTTGCAGCTTCTCTTTATTATCAGTTTCGAATTAAGGACGACGTTTATAGATTATGAGTAAATTCGTATGGTTGTAACCACCTTCAATTACTGAAATATTTTATTTACAACTGATTAACATTAAAATATTTCATTCAATAATAATAAAAAAAACTACTCAGATGTGTTGTGCAGTTGCTTAATCTAAATGCATTCAAAATGCTATTAGCTTAATGAAAATCTTACAATAGAAAATAAAATAGAACAAGCTGTAGCTAGTGTAATAGTGTTGCAAGTTTTCTAAGTATTGTTACATATACTTGGTTAAACAAGTGATTTTTTTGCCTATAAATACGCACCGAAGAGACATACATTATGGTCACCTGTTTGATATCAAGTAGGACCACCTTCACCCTCAAAACCGTCAACACCCTGTGAGTCATTGACTCGACAAGGAGCTGATAGGTAGTATGAGGTATCTGGTACGCACGTATTCAGTTTTCCGGGTGGAACCACAAATGCGTGATTGGGTTTTTGTGAATTCGGCGATTGGATTCAGCTGAATTTGGCGCCCAAGGCATGACTTAAAATTTACCAGAATGTTCATCGAATCATCCCAGATGACTTGGCTTTTATGACATTATCCTGTTGGTGAACGCCCTCACACTCAACGGGAACATTGTTACCATAAAAGGCTTCACGTCGTCTGCAATGATGTTCATCTAGTGCAGAGATCTTAGGGATTGTTCTATGGGTACAGTGCGTGCTAATGTGTTCCATGAAAATATCGCTCACCGTCACCACTTTGTATCTACTGAACTGTGCACGTGAGTGCCAGGATTTCCGTTGGAAATCGGCGTATTCGCATTCACCAATCAATGTGATTGACCAGAAAATGTGATTTTCTAGACCAATCGATATTCTTCCATTTTTAAATAGACCAATGCTAATGCTTCATGGCCCATTGCAGGCGCTGTTGGTGATGATGTGCCGTCAATGCAAGAACGCAATTCGACCACCGTTTACGTAGAATCATTTGCAGCAAGGTATGCTACATTGTGTGTTGACATACCGTAGCTGTTGTTGAGATCAGCAGTTGTAGCCTTTCAGTCATGGTGAACAATTGGCAACAGTCTGCAGTATGCTCTGAAATCAATGCGTCATGGTCGTAAGCCGCTAGTCTCAGTCGCTTGTTTCACCATCAATACATCAGTTTCGATAAGTACTCAAAATGGCTGTACATGAGCAACCCATCAAACATGCTGTTTCTGAAATCGATGTTCCCAGGCATTGATTTATAACAATTTGACACTAATCGAAATCTAATAAATGAGCCGATTTTCCCAATATGTCGTTAAATACCCTATTTGTGGAAAGACAGTGAATATGAGCTTTATATACTCCAGCATTAGCCATGAATGCGGCAAGATTTTGTGTCTGGCAAGACACAAAATCTATTGCTTTGGGTGGGGGCGGGTGTCATAATGTAATGAATCTTAGTGTGCCAACAAGAACACAAACATAAAGAGAGAGAGAGAAAAGAATTGCATTTCAAATACACAGCTTGAAAAATATAATTCCTTCCCCCATTAGAATAGAGTTTCAATTAGAAGACCATAGCATTTTATTTTCCATGAAATTTCGTATGTATTAAATTTATGAACGCCATATCATTATTAAAATATTTATTGCTAATGCATTTTCACATTTAATGAACGAAGAAAGGTGAACATTTAATCCCATACCATATTTTTGTTTATCTAATTATTTAATAATATAATTAATTTCTGCAGACCTTTATTTTTTTTTATTATATGTATTCATATCATAAAGGAAAAGTTCAGCTAAAAAGAAATCCACATTCATAGATAAATGGCTTATGGAAAACAACTGTTTAAGAACTCCTGCTTAAGAGGGAACTATTCCGAGTCATTGCTTAGATCGGCAATCGATTCGATACCAAATTCATAGTTTACTCCTTGAATTGTGTTTAATCCATTCCTTGTGTTAATGACGAACGAGCCCTTTTGAACTAATGTTCGAGAGAGGAATCCTTCTCCGTAATTCAGTTCAAGGTTATACCGTAATCGAGTCCGATTGTTTACTATCTGTTAGGTCATTTGGTAACGTCCGATTATTAGAACGGAATCGCATCTAGCTTTAGCACACGTAAATGCATTTCTGTCACTGTAATGTCACTAGCAGGTTTGTACAATACAGGTTAAATGAACAAGGTAATCCATAACTTAGTTTAAATTTAAAAAAACCCATCAAAATCAACGAATTTCTTTATTGGACAATGGATTGCACGAAAAGGTTTTGTACAAGAGGGGTTTTAATTGGACAACCAAAAATATTTGCCCTTTTATTGTTTCTCACGTGAGGTGCGAAGTGAGTCCATGTTTCCGCATATAACTATAAGAATGGATTTCTTAATCTCTTTGCATTAAATCAGCCCAAAATGCAAATTTACTAAAATAAATGTTTTGTATGACTTTTACCATAGGAATAATAATTATTATTTTAGAGGGAAATAACATCAATGGCAGATATAATTTTAAATTCCTGATGGCGGCGAAAAGTTTCTACAAAAATTGATTCTTATTGTTTTTCAGAGAATTTGAAAAGCAGTAAATGCTGTAAATAAACAATTTTTCTTGTGTGCACGAAAGGAAAAAATTATACGGCACTCTACTCACAACATATAATGTGATTTACAATATACTACACACAAATGTATAATATGATTTTATAAATAACGAAAAATTGCATTTGTGGAAGATACAGTTCAGATGTTTTATGCGTGATATTTTAGATGTAGAATGCTATCAATAGAATAAACAATTCGTAATTATTTAATGAAATGAAAATAACAGCATTAAAAAAATCGGATGAGATAGTTTGTTTGTTCAATGTATATATATATGTAAGGATTTCCACTGAAATCAAACGTGGTGTGGGGACATCTTTACTTGGTTTTAATTTATCTGATAGATGACTGGAATAAATGAAGTTGCTTTTTAACACTGACATTTTAATGCACAGACACACAGAGCAAGAAGTACAACACCCGCACGTACTCACTAGGAGACGACATGTTACACACAAAAGTGTTATTTTTCCTGATTCCAGAAATCTCAGCTTTTATATTTTTCCCTACCGGAAGCTTATCGAATATTCATGAATCATATTGTTACGAATTTTGTGTAATTAATGCTTAATTTCATCTTAAAATAGGGCAGATTATTTATATCTAGATGTTTAATACATTAACATTACTTTCTGTTGTATTAGGAATTGTAATATTCGCAAGTAACACTGTCCCTTATATTATAATGATGTTTCAAAAGAAACTTGACAAAATATTGGTGATACAGCCCAGTTGGGATCATTTTTAGAGACCAAATTTGAAGACAAGGAGGCCACAATGGATGCTTCTGGAAATCACTGAAGAAAGCTATAACATCAGGATCTATGACGTTAACAGATTTTTCGAGAAAACACTGGAAGGCAGCCGCACAAACTATAAATAGAGTAGGCGTTTGCCAAAACTCAGTATTATTTTAACACTAATCATTCCAACACTTAATACATACCTATTTCTACCACAGCGGGTTAAATGACCCGACTTTATGTTTTATGCTTGAATGTATGAAATATGGATGTTAGAAAGGAAATAAAAATAAAAATTAAATTTATTATAATAAAACAGAATAGTAAATTGACCATTTCTATTACAAAAGAAAAAAATAGAATTTTTAATTCATTACTCATCGCATTTTTTACATATAAGTGTGTCCATTGTACATTTTCCGCAAACATATTTTTTATATTTAGAGCAAATTTTGTTGGTTTTATTTCCTTTACAGTATCCTATTTGACATCTCTTACGTAGATAAGAATCTGTAGTAGACTTAGGTAACGATCCTTTCGTATTTTTTCTTTGTTTTGGTTGTTCACGGGCTTCTCGAAAATCGGCGCCAAGTTCTACTGCTAACTTGAGTAACAAATCTTGTCTTGAGATGTTTTCTCCTGTCGTTTGCTTGTACAAAATCCAGGCATTTATGCCAGCTGAATCAAGGATATTGAAAAAAACTTGGAAGCCATCTGCAAGACTCAGAACTTAGACTTTTCTTGAAATTATTCTCAGCTATTTTGAATGAACTACTTTACGCAACAGTCTTTGCAGAAACGTGCAACTTACAGACTACAATACGATTAGCAATATGACTCGATAAGCTTATAAAACAAAAAATGCTCTCCGGGTCAAATGACCTGTTGTGGTAGATAACGGTATACGACAAGTATTACTCAAAATAAACAAAACAAAAAAATAGTATAATAACTGTAGATTAATTACTTAGAAAAAGTCACGAAGTCTAATGTGCAAAAGCAATAAGAAGATAAGTGCATTTTCAATGCAAAAGTTCAAAATGGGTCATTTGACCCGTTATGGTATGTTTAGTGTTAACTGTTGAGGAGTTGACCTGAGAGGGGATGAACATAAGCGTTACGTATTTGTATTTTTAGACACTGATAGTTGTGTCTAAGTGCTGAAGAAGGTTGAGAACCTTCTGGAACTTATTGTGACAATTTTACTGCTGTATCCTGCATTTTACGGACTTTTTTCTACAATATAATCATTTACTTTCATCACTCTTAAAGAAATATTTTGCTCTTTGAGAGTGAAAGCATCAAATCTACGATCTACGATCTACTATACAATATGATTTATGGGTTTTATTATGCTAATTGGTCAGATTCAGCGGGATATAATATTGTATAATCTCAGCATGAAATGTGTCAGCGTGGCAACTTTTTAGAATATAAATCTGATGTTAAAATGGTATTTCAAGTTAGGCGGGTCAAAGAAAAGAATCAAGCATCACGCGATGTGTCTTGGAAGGTTCAAAACCATCATAAATTTATGAAATCCCCCGAAAAAAAGTTTAAATGGAGAATTATTACACTCCTACACACTCTTTCTCTTTTTGTCTCTCAAACACACACACACGTACTCACACATATACACTCATACCCCATACACACAATATCTGTTGTATTATTTGCTTATTTATTGCATTTATTTAAATTAAAAACCAGTTAAACTAAAAATCTGTTAGTACGTAGTAATTCAATGAAAATCTAATCAGAATTAAATGTTCTTAATTGAACTGTAATGAATTGAAACACAGTACCGTAATTGACATAGTTCATAAATAATTTTACTTGATCACAATGAACTTTTTCTTTATTGTGTATTTCAATAAATATTATTTTTGATATCTAAGAAGAAAGTTTCAGTTTATCTCAAATTGTGTTGCATTGAAGTTCAGTTGACTCTATCAAATAATTTTTATGACTCATAGCAAATTTAAAGCATTAGAATTTTTTGTGTTTTGAATAAAAAAAAAGCAAGTATTTTTTTTTTGCTTAAAAAATAGAACTAATTGTTCAAATATAACAACAAACCTTACCTTAGCTGAATATTAATTGGGTCATCTAGTATCCTACTTAAAAGTGATTTTTAGCAGAATTTTTTTTTGTTCGTGTGTGTACATTAGAGCAACATGAAGCAACTTAATAAGCAAAATGGAAAAAAATGGGGCAATAATTAATTATACTTAATAAATTATACTTAACTTGAAATTAAAACATAATTTAGGATTAATGGGTCCCTTTAGAGCATACGACCGGAATTTTTTTTAGTAAATTATATATTCAGAGCACGAATAAAAGAAACCCAAGGGATTGTTCGTTTAATTATTAATAACTAATATTTGTTGTTTTTCTTTTTTCATCAAAGCGGTTCCTTTTTTTCCCTTTAAATAACTATGCAATACGAAACCTTAATTTGAACAGAATCGTTGTCTTTTTTGGATGGAACAAAAGCTTCAAAAGGCAATTAAAAAATAATGGATAAATTATCCTTCTCTCTCGATTGAATAGTATTTTGATGGAGCGCTTTGAATAATATCGTAGTTAGAAGCAAGGGGAAAAACAATTGGAAAATGTCAAAGTTTATCTTTTTATTTTTGACGAAACCTTTTACTTTAGGCTTGTTGATAATTGTATTGCTTCTACTATTATTTTTTCCTGACTATAAAACTGAACTTTACATGAACTAACTTTTGTTTCAGAATATGTAATAAAGCTCAAAGGACGCTTTATTTACAACTTACTAAAATTATTCCCATAAAGCAATTAACATTTCTGTCATGTATTTATTTTATTAATATATTTATCTACTATTTAGTCCTTTCAATATATTCATAGAATCTAATTCATGAATTTATAAATATTTAATATCACGCATTAGTATTTTATAGTTAAAATTATTTTTCGTGCGCTGGAACATACGCACTAACTTTACAATCTAGACAACCATTCAGGGGCCGATGCCCTTTAAATTTGTCGAGGCTCAATGTCCTTTCGTTGGTGTGGTAGTTAGGAGAGGATGGTGCCCGCATAAGTGTCGTTTTCGTAGCTTGATCGAGGTTCAAAATTACGAGGTCCGTCGTCAATGGCTCTCGTGTTACTTTAAAGTGAAATGTTAATATAGCTCACTCACTCACTAGACGATTTTAACAAGAACTTTTTGAAATTTAGAATAGGGCTTATATAACGACCATTCTGAAAAATCGTGTTAGAGAGCTTATTTTCCGAAACGGGTTTCATTTTCGGAGTACTGCATTGCATAATCAACAGTTTTGAAATTCAAGCAGAATTATAGTGTATATATATGTATTTTGCACAGATAAATACGATATAAATAATTGGCGTGATTCGTCAACATTAATGAGACTCAGAAAATTATACAAAGCAAAAAATAATAATTAAAGATAAAGTTGTAAATGATCAATTTCTAGAAAATTGCAAGCATTGATATCAGAGGATTTGAAAACACTCTCTAGCACTCCTTATCAAAGTGTTTGTTGCAAAGGGAGAATCAATAATTTTTTTTCTTATCACAGAAAGAGAAATTGAAAAAGATTATTGTAGATTTGATTTTTTTACTGTAAACTGAAAAAATTGCATTTCTAAAATGATGTAAAATGAATAATTTATATACACATAAAACGAATAGAAAATATATGAAATTCAGTACTAAAAGCAACACGCATGACTAAACGACAATATTTTGTGCTGTTTTTAAGACTGTATTGTAAATAACCATTCTAAAAAAACTCGAATTAAAAAAAGAGAGGAAATTGGTATGAGAGAGTGAAAACTATATTAACGTCGCACTAGAAAGCTGCATGGGGGATACTGGTTACGGACTACATCGTAATTTTGAATCATAGTTCCGTTACAAAAACACCGGAACAAGCATACCTTTCCCCTAACTTCCACACCAACGGGAAGACGTTTGAGCCTCTACAGATTTAACGTGCAGCTAGCAAGCCTAAAATTTTTTAGATAGCTGAATTTATCAATCTCTCAGGTAGCTTGCACAACGTCGAATTTGGTGCACGATGACATATATATATCTAAACATTTAAAATATTCGAAAATTAATTGTAATTCTCTTACAAAGAATAGACGAATAAATACTAAGAAATTATTCTAAAATAGATCATGACGTCATGCGATGAAATATATGTTGAAACCGTGCGAAGCTCGATTCACACCTCTTTCACCCTTTTGGAAAAAAATAGTGAAGACTTGCTTAACTCTTTCATGCGCTGAATTTTTGACAAAAATAATGCACTAGAGGGAAATAATTTCAAATATTTTAGATAGATCTTATAAAACTATAATTATTGATCAAAAGCTGGTACACATTAATAATATAAAGGATTTTTTCAAATAAAGGGTGTCCAAAGTCTTAAAAAATAGTTGGTACATATTTTGTACCACCACACTTCAAGCAGTATGATAGTTCTGGAAACTTGATCTTTTCTTCCCTAGGCACAATGGTAGCTTTAGCTAGTTATTTTGATTGTTGGAAAATAAATAAACACATTTCTTCATCTTATACTGTTATTCATCCTGTACATTAAAACATTTTCAGTTTTTCCTAATCTAATGTTGTAAACTTAATTTTAGTTTAGTCATAATTTACCTAATGTTAGTTTTAATTTTAAATATTCTATTCTGTACTTTATTTTATCTTACCTAGTTTTTATTTAGTCCGCATATGTAATAAGTGTATTGGTTGTGTTTATTTTTTTCCTGAACACGAGCTATATATATATAGCTCATTTATGACATTTGTGTAATTTTGTATGTTCTATTATTTAATAAATATTATTTTTAAAACTTGTAACTTACAACAAATCTATCTGGCACAATAAACATGTCCCTTATTGCTAAAAAATAAGTGGAATGCATTTTGCATTTGTAAAGAAGATGGCCTTCAATAGCGTGGTGATACATTTTTTGGACTCTCATAATTACATACTAGCAATGAACATGTGAGGAACTAATTATTGTTATATTGACTTATTTAGTTGCATAATATACGTACTTACCTGATTTGTATCAAATACCACAAGAATCACTTCTATTTACACTTAAAAATACACAACACAGTCATTTCCAAAAAATACCACTCAAACCCATTGCACACAATTAGCTTCTGACATCTGTTGGAAACTTGAGTAACTGCTAGGAGTTGATTTCTGTGGTGGTTCAGAGAATGTACCATCTAGCATCAATTTCTGAGGCATTCAAACATGTGGTACGTTTTATGTACCACCATACAATGAACGAATAAGAATTAGTGGTACAAAATATGTACCACCAAGAATGAAAGAATTAAAGACAGTGTAAGTACATCATCTTCAAGCAAGTCTTCACTATATAATATATTTTTATACATAAAATTCAACAATATATACCCCCTTTCCATTCCGTTTATAAAAGGTGAAATATTCATTCCTTATACGGCAGTGCTTCTCAAATTTTCAATACTTGCGACCCAATATTCAATCACAATTTTCATCGCGCCCTCCTCCATACAATAACGATGTATTGA
>BMAV01018073.1:72771-97114 GCA_019973955.1 Trichonephila inaurata madagascariensis | reverse complement strand
ATGGAATCAATATAGTAAATGATTATTATATTTCATAATTTAAATATTTTTATTTAGAAAAACTATTATAAACTGATTTTTTTTTAAAAAAATTAAATTTTTAAAATTGTTTTTAAAAATGTTCCTTGCGCATTAGTTTTTAAAATATGTAATTTTTGTTTTATACATAGATGGACTACAACAAAATATATCTGTTCACGGATTCTAAAATCAGAATAAAATATGATGCAAAAAAGATAAATTTTCTGTATAATATGAAATATTTCATCAATTATCACACATTGAAGGTATTCAAAACAACACAAAATATGATCCGTTTAATTTTTTAAAAAACTAATGCACAAATTTGTGAATTATATCATCTTACATAAGTTGTGAAAATTTCAAATAGATATGACATAATTTGAAATGCAAGGAGCATTTTACGTAACAATGAAAAGGGAAAATTTATAAACTGAGAAAAGTGCATTTTAAACATTTATTTGTGTAAAATAAAAAAATAATTAGTAATTACAAATTAAAATGACAAAGCCTTTGACGGAATTATTGTATGAATTATAAGAAATATTATTAGTATAAAAAATCAAGAACGCAAATTTGACCAAAATTTACATTTTGAAGGTCCACCATCGCCTTAATACACAGAAATTCATTACACGTTGTCCATTTTGAGTGAGGTTTCGATTGAATGTTTTTTAAAACACTGCATCCTAGAGTAAGAAATGCAGTATTTTCTTAACATGAACTACTACACTTTGAGTTCAGCCCCTTGAACGTCATCCTAAGAATCTAACGAAAATTCTAGCAGACAATTTGCTGGGACTTCTTCATCAGAAAATCATTTGTTAGTACATCATTGATTTCAGATGGTAGGTTCTATAACAAATCCAAAGCATCTTGAAGACTGAGCTTCTTTTTTTACAGACTCTCTAAGAAAAGGAAATAATAATAAAAATAATGTTAGCACCTTGAACACCTCCAACTGCTGTTAAATCTCTGTTACACATAAATAAATTAAAATGATATTATAAATTTTTTTTTAATATGAATACATATTTCATTTAATTTTGTGTCAAAAAAAAATACAAGCTCGGATTAAAAGTTACAATTTTTTTAAAAACATTAAAATAAAAAAATATATAAAAAGCAAAATAATCAGTTAAGCAAAAAGAAACGCTAAAAAAGGCGTAACTCTATTGCAGTATAGTGATGACGCTTCAACAGAACAAAAATCAGTAACAAGCTACACACGGGCCAAAATAAACTAAGTTCTTACTCTAACACCCAGTGTGCTGTCGGTAATAAGTACCACAAAGTTATTCAACTGTAAAATTAATTGTGTGTGTATACACTGTTCACTTAAAATAAATAGTCAAATCGTTTTCTAAGGTCTTCCTTATTTGATATTAACTTTTTTTTCGGAACAAAAATGATATCTTCGCAATCCGATAAAAAAGTCAGCTGAAAACGCAACTTCTGCCGTAAGACTATTTGCTTTCCTCGCTAAAATACTTATCATAAAACCCATTCTGCCATATATCTTGAAAGAATGGATTTCAAAGAATATTTCTGCTTAGTATCGTCAGAGTATTCGTAAAAATGGTTGTTCTATGTAATTTCAAATTGGGTGGTACCGTCGGTAAATAAAGGGTTAAATAGCACTCAAAAAAAGGAACATAAAATCAAGTTCTCTCTACGGAAGACGATTTTAAACCTAAACCACAGTTAAAGAAAAATTTCTTCAAGAGGAATAATAGAAGGACAGCAGATAGAATCCGTCACAACTGTACATCAAATTGAATTACTGGTATATTAAATAGAATTACTGATATATTAAAAAGAAACGTGTTCCCCTTCAATATGCCTTGACTAACACAGAAATAAATTTCACATACTGTATAAAATATATCGCATTGGTCGAAACAGTAATTAAAAGGATAAAGCAACAATCAACACGAAATCAAGACATGATTCACATATATTAATCAAAGCATAGCACAGATTGTTAACTAAAATTAAATTCTCTTATTAATCATGATCTGACATTATTAAATCACACGATATTAAGCTTATATATATAACTCAAAATATCAAGATAAATTAGTTTTAAAATTATGAGAGAGATATATTTATAAAATCTGTTATTTCTTCTTTGAAATGGGTACAAATTGATTGCTTACAAATGTCATAAGAGAAATGATTGTCCTGCCTTTCATTTTTTCGATGTAATTTTTATAGGTACTTTAAAACTCTTCTTTGTAATATTAATTTTAATTTTTAAGCATAGCCGTACTACAAATTTTTCCCAGTGAATTTTTTTTTTTGTCAATTTCTAGTTAAATTTGTTTTATTGATTTTAGCAATATTTTTCATGTGCAGACACATGAAAAAAAAACATAAGGACCTACTTAATTATTTTTAAATTTAATAAAATGCACATAAAGTAAAACTTAAATAAAAAAAATATAAACAAATAATATTTCAAAATTATTCCTTTACATAAGCGTCATCAAAATGTCATGTTCGTGTTGTAACTCTTACGTATCAATTTTATTCGTTGTTACTAAGCATAGCTTTAGTATTCTGATATCATTTCATTCATAAAAATTTTACTATAATATTCTATGTGAAACAGCAGGTGTGGGTATGAGGATACCAAAGATTAACCACTGTTACTACCAAAGATCACCACCAACTCATCGTTTTGTTCGCCCCGAATAAGAATGTTCGTGTTCGTTAGCAGGTGTCAGGGCCAACGGTCTCTTCCGAAGTTATAAAAAGGGGTGAACTATCTAAAATGTGTCTTGTAGCACCAAACTGTGTTATCTTACGTGACATTTTCTGTTAAAAAATGATTTCTAAGTCTTTGGCACAAACATTGCAAGGTTTGCCATTTCCTCACAAGCTCTTCATACTTGCTTCGAGTCCAGAAGTAAAATCAATCCGTTGGGCCCAAGGTGGACATACGGTCAAAATTGACAGTTGTCGTTTGAAAGAGGAATGTTTTAAGCCTCAAATATTCAACGTCAAAAGTAATCAGCATGTTCTTCGACAAATGGCTTATTATAATTTTGAAAAGATTGATCAGAAATGCAGGTAAGTCACCTATTAGTATTCTGCGGTATTCTTTTACCAAACCAAAGATCGTTGATTTTTGAAACATTACGTTAATTCTGAACTTCCGAAAATTTCTTCTATCATATTCTTTAACTCTCAATTATAATTCAGATGCACGGTTTTGTTGTTAAAAGAACACTTCTCTTACCATTTAGAAAAAGATTAAAGTATTTTTGCAAATAATTAAATAATGGATATTTAAAGGCATGTATTTTTATACTTCATTGTTTATTACTCATGAGTACGAAGAAAATTTTTGTTATTTGCATTTTTTCTTCCAGAATATATTGATAAAAAGGAATTCTTTGTTGTCTCAATTTCAGTTTTATATGATTACTCTAGATAAGATCCACTCATTTTTTTTATACTTGCAATGCATTTGAAAAACAGTGAAAGACTTTTTACATGAATTATTTAAAATTGTATACAACTTATTTTAAAAACCACAACATCGGGAAAGCAATAATAAAGACAATGGAAATATTTACTTTTCTTTCAAATTAAAATTATTTTGTTATTAAATCAGTTAATTCTAGTCCAACAAAACTTTGCATCTATATTTTCAGGTACTCCTTATTCTAAAAATGAAGAAATTTTGCATATTTATTTTTATTTGCGAACATTTTCTACCCTAGAATATTTAGCGAGTAACTTTTCAAAAAACTCATTTTGTAAACTAAGATTATTTTTTTAAAACTGTGATCATTTGATATGTTATTTATTTTCAACTTCTTTCTCTTTATCAAAGTGCCTTATGATCACGTACAGATTTTAAATTTTTTTATTCTAAAGTGACATCTATATGAATGAAACAGAAAAACTGTAATTCATATAGCAATATTAGTACTGAAAAATATCTTGTTCAGACAGAAAGAATTTAAATAATGCTATATTGTGCCATTATTTTTGTTGTTAAAAATAATCAATTGATTAAGAGGAGAAGTGTAAATAATCACAGTAAAGATAGATAATTTGTTTTTTAATTTGTTGTTGATGCGTTAATTTTGAAAGAAATTTGTGAGTGAACTCTTATTAAGCGTTTCCTCCCTTTCAAAAAATATTTTTTTTTATTTTGTTTGGAATAATTAAATTCTGGGATCATGAATAAAAACGTGAATGTTTACATTTATTTGAGGCCTTTATTTCTGTCCTTTGTGATGTACTCAAAAAGTAGAAAAAGCAGAAAAAAAACTAATTTCAGAACTTTGTCCGTTTTATAATTATTCCGTGTTTCATAACTTTTAAAATATTTTTTTTTCTTTCAAAGAGTGAAGAAGAACCGTTTTATTTTTTTATCATAAATAATTTTTTTCCTAAGGTTGAACATTTTTGGGTTTCTTTTAATCTTTATTTTTAATCTTATGTGAGGGGGGTGAAAACGAAGCTCATTGTAATTTGCTTGTGAAGTTCAACTAGTATACATTTTCCAGATTAATGTACGTTATAGTATAACTATACAGTATAAAAATGAATTGATATACGTACATATAAAATATTTAAGAGTTACATCTCGCATCATTATTTGAATTAAATATTGTATCATTATTTATTATGTTCACACTGAGTTTTGAGTAACAAATTTGAATTTGAATGATTTTTTTTTCGATTTCAAGGAATTTTTTTATTTTTATTTTATTTTATTTATTTATTTTGGTGGCCAAAGAATTGTGTTTACATTTATTTTTAATGTTCGATGTTAAAGGAATTCAACTTTTGATAATTATTTTTAATATTAAAAGATTTTTTTTTTACTCTTATTCTTATTGTGTTTACACTTATAAAATTACGTAAAAAATTGGAAATGCAAGTTCATTAAATTATAAAAATGTATCTAATTAAAATTCTAAAATATTTGGCTGTGTGCATGTTAATAATTGTGTATTATTCCTTGGGTAATTTTATTTTTGATGCTTTTGCATATTATTAAATTTTAACTAAATAATGCATTCTAAACTATTTTCGACTTTTAATGTATTTTAAGCATTTTTTATTTTTAAATCTGAAATTAATGCTTTATTTGTGTTCAAAAACATCCTTTAATTTTATAATGCAAGTGAGCTATAAAAGGCTTCCTATGACGAAACATTCCCCATTTTTAACTTAAAGAATGATTTAGCAATTTCCGGTTCGTTCTTTCCCTCATAATCTGGTAAACTGTCTTCGAATGTATATCATAAATAACAAATAGTTGTTATTTTTGTTTGGTTGGTTAATCGATTAAAATAATTTTTGTAAAAGAAATATTCATAAATTTATTAATAAGCATTTTGAATAGATAATTTGAAATCAATTTGCATTGATTTTTTAATCATACCATAAAAATCAAATTTTTGAAAATGGAAGAAACCAAAATTTTATTTTTCAAAGAGAACTATAGGGTTCGTTTTACCTTTTCTATTATTTTTCTAACTTCCGGTGTAAAACTAGAATCTATCTTCGAATGAAGATAGAAGCAGTTATGAATATAAATCAGTCTCTTGTGATTTTAACTGAATATACTACATAACTTTTTTTTCAATCTATAAAAATTTCATAAAAAAATTTGATTATGAATATCATCAGATATTTCAAGTAACTGCTAAGAAATAGTTCCACTGTTTTTCATTTTAGTAAGTTTTCACACAAGTTTCTATTAAATTAAGCATTCGCGGATAATTAAGACTAAAATCGTTTGCTGTTATTGATGTATGTACGACTAAGGTTTTGAAATAAGTGTTAGATATTTTTTATTGTTGTTTGCTATGAAGATCAAATTATTATAATACATGTAAGTTGAAGTATATTATTTTTAAGTTATATATATAATGTAATATTTCTAGTTTAGTATCATATGCGTTTTTCTGTTCTAAATTATTAGCTTTAGAATTTTTATTTTCTTTCCATAGATGTGTTTAATTAATATATTGAAATTTCTAATTAGCACTTTACAATTTTTCGATTGATATTGAGAAGTTTGGTTTATATAATCACGCTTAGCATAAAAGGTCCCTGGAAATTTTAATCCATAAATACTTTTATGTAGAATAGTGCTTTGAGAATTAGACGACACAGATCATTTGTGTGTGTCGGAAAGAGATAAAAATTTAATTAAAAAAAAAACTTCTTTAACTGTGTTGTTTGAAGTATTAAATAGAGTATATTTGCAGTATATGTTTTCTATTTTTACAAGCACTTTTTAATAGAAAAAGAGAAGAAGTTTGCTTTAAGATTGAAAGCAAAGATTGTAATTTATTTTAAATATTAACTTTTTGACTTTTCGATTTGTTACTGACATAAAATTTCTTACTTATTCTCATATCATAGAAATATGCACAGAGTACTTAATTTGATAATTCATGACATAAAATGTCTGCTGTTACTCTTTTTTTTTTCTTTTTTTTTCGTAATTGAAATAATTCATAGTTTTTATTATATTTATTTTTTTACGCATTTTTTACCTTTGGATATAAGAAATTATTATCACAGTCGGTTCGTATGAATATTTTTAAAATGTGTTCAATGGAAGTTTTTATACAGACAGACATACAATTTTATGAACATAAAATATAATAATTTCTATTTATTTAACATTAGGGAATATAGGTTTGTAAAACTCTCAAATACTTTCAAAAGGAATCTTATTAAATGTAAAATTTTCGAAGTAATCTTAAGATATTAGTTGAGGTATAAAAATCGCAAGAAAAAGTTTGAGGTCTGAAAAAAGTATGGTAATTAAGTGTGTGTGTGTATGAAAAAATTAATCTTTTAACTACATAAATTAGTTTACCTAATAGCTAATAACAGTGATATAAAGCTTGCCTATTTGTAATAAAAATTACAAAAGTTATTAATTTTTGAGGAGTCTACGTGACAGAATATATTCAAAAGAAAAATATTTCGGAAATTTTTTGTCAGCTTGACTATTTTAACTTCTGAATAATTTCATTGATTGTCCCAAATATAAAGTTTGATTCCCTTTTATTGAACTAAACTAGATTTGAGACGTAGCTCAACATTTTTAACAAAATGTAAAGAAATTACACTTTTGCTGCTGTTATTTATTTATTTCTTTTTTGCATTGTCAAATTTTTTTTGTTATGTTAATGATAATTATCTATTGCAAAAAATAGTAAGTTTTTATACAATACTTTCTATTTATTCACATGCGTACAACATTGCAATTTGAATTTTTTACTCGAAATTTAGTAACACATTAATAATAGTATTTTCACATTTAAACTTTTTGAAAACTTATAACATGTACTAATAAGAGAAAAATGTGTGTCTGCGATGTAGCGCAAAAGCTGAAAGATACATACGCGTGAAATTTCGTACGCTGAAACTATTGGTCATAATGGTGTGCACCTCAATTTTTTTCCGAAATTCGCTTTTGAATATTTTTAAAAAAATACGATTTTTAAGTAATTTTCAATAA
Source organism: Trichonephila inaurata madagascariensis (assembly GCA_019973955.1). Lineage (NCBI taxonomy): Eukaryota > Metazoa > Arthropoda > Arachnida > Araneae > Nephilidae > Trichonephila > Trichonephila inaurata. The sequence continues at coordinate 89,583 of BMAV01018073.1, read as the reverse complement.
TTTTAGAGATATGACATCAGGTCTCTAAATGTGATAAATTATACATTTCGTAGTTTTTCATAGATCATTATACATTTTCATTATTATTATATTTATTCAGTTACCTTTTCTTTGCAGTAAAGTTTAAATTAATTCTGGAATAAATCATTGTTAAAAAATATTCTTTCAACAAATTCATTTCAGTTTTGGCAACACGTAGTGTGTTAATAGTTCTGCATTTTTGCACTTTGAGTATAGTTTAATAAAAAACATGCCTTTGATTTTTTTCAATAATTCTAAGCTAAATTTTGGTTTGATTTATCTGTGTTAGATAGTTTTTTTCTAAAGTTAGGGCTAGTTTTATTATTTATTTTTCTATTTATGCCATCACGCTGTCGACATCAATTTGATTAAAACAAAGTCCATTTTTTTGTTCCAAAAGCTTTTGACCACACAAAACAATTGACTACTTATGTTAAGGATATAATTATTTTTCTGTATTTTTAAAGGTACATTGACTCGAATTATTTGTTTTAGCAAGCTCATGTTATATAATTTGTTTAGTTCTTAAACAGTTCAAGACTTTTTTTATATGTATTTTGTATATTCGAATCTTATTTACTGTAGTCCACTATTTTATTTGTCGCCAATTTGGTAAATTATTGTCGCCGTATTGAATGGAGCTCCGATAAAGAAAAACGATCCGTTTACGCAATTGAGAATTTTTTTTCTTTGTTGCTAAAAATATGAACTAAATAAGATTTTTCCTAGAACTGTTGTACTTTTTCATCAAAACTAGGTCTATTTTATTGGCACATCCGTTATAGTCCCTATAACGGACGTGCCAAAGCAAACGCAGTAATACATTGATAAACACTCATCGTTCTGTTTCGTTATTGTGTTTTTAGCGAATGTATCTTGTCGGATAATATCGCCAATGTTCATATTTGGCGACAACTCGGAGAAGTATTCGCCAACCCATGGTTCCTACAATCGTATAAGTAACATTTTATCTATTTTAAATAGTTTTTTAATTGTTAATGCTATAATTTATTCATCAGCTAAAGCTGTTTCATATTAATTGGTTAATGATGGTTGCTTCATAAACTGCATTATTACTTACTATTGAGATATGCAGTTGCCTATATCTCCTTCCAAATAATGGATATTCTTTTCATTTAGTATAATATAAAAGAGATCTGAAGAAGTTTTGGAGCTCGGTTTAACGTGTAGTAAGATGCTTCGGTTTATGTTTGTATAAATAGTAAAAATATTAATTCGTCACGAACTGTTTCAAGACATAATTCCTATAGATGTTCTTTGCACCTACACACAATTGAATTTTAACCAATTCTTGATTGATTCAGTCTTCAAAAAAGAAAATTATCTTTCGCAATTCTTACCTTATGTATATTGTTAATAGCTCAAAGGAAACTAAATTATTATGCTAATTAGCTGATTAATTATTTTAGTCAACAGAGTAAAAAACGAGTTTTCTTATAGAATCAAGTGTTTTTGATTTAAATAGAAAGTACTGTAAATAGGTTTTCAGCATTTCATTTAAACCCGAACGATAATTTTAGAGATATCCACGAATTAAACGCTAGGTCTCAGTTATTTGATTACTTTCAGCAAGGAATACATCTGATAAACCATTTATTTAATTTAGCCATAAATATAATATTTTTACAAAGATTTTTCTAATGCATCCTTTTTAAATTAATGTTTATAATTTGAAAATAAAATGGATAGCTCGTATTTTGTTTTCCGAACATTCGTTTCATTTTTGGAATGCCGATTAAATTTTATATGTATGTATATGACATTATAAAAATACTCTGTTTATAATAAAATTTAAATTTTAAATATTGTTTAATAATTTCGTGAGAAATTTTATGTTTAGAAATTTCATAACTTCGGAAATTTATTCATCTAAGAATTTCGCTATGTTGTAAATCATTATTTTTGTATATTAAGAAATTCGTATTTTGATTAAATTAGGGCCTGCGGTAGCCCAGTGGTTAAGGTATCGGATCATGGCAGGCATGTCATGAGTTCGAGCCCAGTACCACTAAAGACCCTCCGTGTAGGGCAGCGATACACGTTAAATCTGTCGAGAGCTAAAACCTCCTCCCGTGGGTGTGGTGTGGTATTTAGGAGAGAGGGATGCTAGCTCAAGTGTCGTCCACGTCACTTGACCATGGTTCAAAATTACATGGTCCGTTGCCAAAAGCTTTCGTGTAGCTGAATATAGTGCGACGTTAATATTCACTCACTTTTGTTTAAATTAAATTTTAGCTCTTTAAATTTTTAATGCGTTTAGATTAGGAAGAAATCTTCTATTCATTAGTGTAAACATTTCAAGATACTAATTTTACATTAAGAAATTAATTTTTAAAACCTCATAATATAGAAACTTCCATGTGTTTTCACAGTACTGAAAATATAGTCTTATTTCATATTTATAAACAGTTGTAAGACAAAAGTTATAATTAAATTATTTGTAAAAATTAATTGCAAATTTTAAATTATTTAATTATCTTTTTATCATTATAATTCAGTTCTGTTTGGACTTCTAACTGTGATTAGTTATTCCACTACAATTCAAGTTGCCAGAATTATAAAGTATGTCCTTTTTCCCTTCCTATTATAAGTGCGACATTTTGGGAAAATATAAATTGTAAGAATATTGAAGAAACGATTTTGTTATAAAAAGGACAATTATCTAAAAAATAACCACTTTAGTGAAATAAATCGTATATGCTTGTGTTGTTTTTTTTTAACTTCCCAAACGTGTTTCATTTAACTGCTCGTAATTTAAATTCATTTTTATTTAAAAATATTATTACTGTACATTGAAATTATAATTTCGAGTAGAAACATTTTAATCTCATGTATTAAAAAAAATTGTTTTATTTTGGTATTTAAAAAAATATTATCTTTTTTTATTTTATACTAGCTGAAGTACCCATTCTTCACATGGGTTAATTTTTTAATAATAAAAAATTTTATACTTGTGGTAACAGCTGAATTGTTAGTAGAATAAATCCCGGTAAAAAAAAAAAAATGTGAAATTTTTTTTAATGAGTGCAATTACTATTTATGTAACGCCACTTGGGCCAATTTTTACTAACCCTTTTTTGTAGAGGATGTATACTCCATGAGAGGAATATGCCAATTAAATTTTAAGTCTGTTGGTCCAATAGTTCAATGACATGAATATTTATCAATAACGCATCTTAAGCCCTCGCAACGCCCCTGGAGGGGAGAGGACAATTCTTGTTAAACGCCTTTTGTAGAAGATCTCCACTCCATGAAAGGAACATGGCCTCCAAATTTCAAGTCTCTAAGCCACATAGTTCAAAAAATGAAATATTTATCCATTACGCCCTTTGGATTACATTCTTGGCGGACCCTACTTCATGAAAGGAACATGTCTACCAAATTTCAAGTAAATAGGTCAATAAGTTCCGGAGGTATCGTGATGAATGAGTGAGTCAAGGCCGCACACGTAATGGGGGCCGCAATCCTAAATGTCTTTCAGCCAGGCTCCTTCGTATGGTTCGAGAAGACACAGGGGCTAGTGAAGGTGCTACCTGTGCCTGGATGGCGGCTGATGACGCAGTTGGCTGTATGCATGCATTTCTTACGATGTGGCGGTCTTCTCGGTCAGTCGAGGGCATCCTGAACCTGGTCTTAGTGCAAATGACATCTCTCGGATCCACTCGTCCAACACCTGCTCACAACACAATCAGAGGGGCTTAATTAACGAGCTACTTGCCTAGCTGACCACCCAGCTTCCCTCAAGCCGATGATTCTCCCCCTCTCAAACTGCGACAGCTGCTCATATTGTCTTTGAAAACGGCGTAATGGCATGTCTACATCAGCTCTTCCTTTGTAAGCGATTCAGCACACTCAAACAAGCTTTGGTTACCTGTTTTACACTCCACGGAGAACGACGTTAAACACCCTCTACCGGATATACGTTGTGCGCAATCACGCTGCATTTCTAATCATTTGCATATCTCCCCGACATGTACCTTCATGCCAAGTTTCGTTGCGATCCCGCACTTATTTCTTGGTGCGCTAATTTTTATGTCCATGAGTGTATATATAGATTAGTACATTTGTTAAACTCTTACAACCAAACTTTAACCAAATTAAATATATTCGAACTCAATGAGCTTTCAAGGTGAGGAAACGATGGCGAATGAAGTCATGTGACGTTAAGCGAATTATTCTATCAGTCATTTGTGATGTCTGTCTGCTGTGAGAATTGATTCTACAATTGACAAAATCAAACTGTTTTGATCAATCTAGATTTTTATTCCTTTTTTTCGAGATAACTATTTAAGGTAGTTACTAATATCATTAAAAAAATTATTGAAATGGTAAATTTACTGGGTTAATAAATTTTTTTAACCAAAATATAGCGATGCGTAGATTTTTTTTTCTTTCTTTTTATTTCTTTGAATGCGCCTCATTTTATACAGTTGCAATTAATTTATATACTTTTGCGGTAAAACAAATTCGTAGAGTTAAAAAGTGTGGGCGAATCCATAAATATAAATAAGAAAAAAATAAGAAACTGTTTCGAATTGTCAAATATGAGAAATAATTTTGTAAGAAAATATCGTGTGTGTATTATTGAGCTTAAATAATAAAATTAATTTTTAAAGATTCTGGTAATCAATGTTTAGACAATTCTTGAATTTTAAAAAATAAATAAAAGTCAGTTATATTAATAATAATACGTGTGTTTGCTTGATCCCTATCAGTTTAGAGCTTTTTTTAGCTTATTAGGTACTTAGTGGGAATGACTGCAATGCGATTGTGATGCCCTCTTGGGGGTACTTTTTATAACAATTATAGAGTAAAAAAAAAGTTCAAGAAAATTTGTTCCAAAAAAAAAAAAAAAAAAAAATAAGGCAAAAAGTGTTTGAGAAAGCGCATAATAATGGGGTTATTTTATCAAATGTGATAGTTCGCTATGATGATAATAATAGTTACCAATTGTTTTAAATTTAAGGTATCCGACTACGTTCGGAACCGTGATTTTGAAAAAGAGCATAAATGGATAATTTTCATGAAATTTAGTGTAACTTAGATTAGAATACATGTATAAAATTATTTTAAGGACATAATATTATTTAAATACAATATTTTGGCGAAAACTTAACTTAGAATAACTTTTTTTATAAAAGTTTTCCTTTTATATAAAAAATGCATCTAAAATAATAATATTTTGTGTGTGTGCTTATATAAAATAAAGACTTCTCCAGAGAGTCTGAGCTATTTTTTTTTTGAAAAATTCACATTATTTTTAGAATTACCGACAGTTAAAATAATTATCGGCGTTTTTTTCTTAAAATTTCTCCCCTCTGTTGTCGTAAGACATGGATAAACCCACTTCTAAGTTATGTATTTCAAAAATTCTAGTTGAGCCTCTGTACAGAGGTCTAAGCTATATACAGGCAAAATATTATTATAATAGAAGCCTTTTTCACAAAAGGAGAATGTTTTGAAAAAGGGTCATTCTATGTTCACTTTTTTGTCAAAATATTGTACTTAAATAATTTTTTATTGTAATGATATTCTTAAAACAATTTTATATACATTTTTTAATCTAAGTGACACTAAATATCATAAATATTATCCATTTATACGCTTTTGTAAAATCGCGGTTCTAAACGTAGTCGAATACCTTAACATAACTAAATTTTGTAGAAGTTATAATTAGCAAGTACATAATAGGTGAAAAACGATTTTAAAACATTTAATAATTCAAATTATTATTTGTTGGCTGTCATATAGTATATTATGCATTTCTGAAACTGCTTAACCCTTTAACAGGCACAAAGCTAAAATACACTTTTCTGTGATAAAGTACATGATAAATGTAAAGTTCTCATCCTCTATAAACATTATTTAGTCACAAAAAAAATATCTGTTCAAGGGTTTATTCCTGGGTGGGTGCTAGACGTTATAACCACTGCGCACTTAAGACATTTAACTTACTTTTCAGGACAGAAATAATGAATCATATTACAATAAACTTTTTATAAAAAAATTAACATTTATGTAATAATAGTTTCAATAACAATTAAATACGAAGTATAAGTGTAATTAAATAATAATAGAATAATTGTACAACACAGTATCCTTATTTAGAATATATATAGAATACTTAAAATATACATTGAAATTGGTATATATCCTCATTTTATATTTTATTTAATTTTAGTATAAAAAGTTAGAAATAAATAACATTTTTGAGAATTTAAATTAGTTATTTCGCAGATTTGATGAGTTATTTACTGTGGAACTTTATAATATGCAAACGTTTTCTCCGAGCAGAAAAGCTGTTATGAAAGATTTTCGAGCCCGAGAATTTTGTACCACATATTGTACACAAAGTTTGTTTATCTTTCCAACCCCCAACATTCTCACATTATTCTAAGTGCTCTCTCTCGAATGGAGGAAAAGCGAAAATTTCTAGGTCATTTTTCTGTTCTATGTGGGCAGTGGATAGAGCCTCTATCCGCATATAGAAGCTTTCCAAAAACCTAAATAAAACCTTTTTTTAATTGCACATTTGCTTAATTCAGTCAGATGAGAGAAAATACAATTTGTAGATTTACTCCGAGAAAAACTGATTTTAACTACCCATCAGAGGACATGAAATGCAAAAAAAAAAAAAAAAGGTATGCTGCCATGCCATCTGTATTAATTTTTATGTGTTTTGGCTTCAATTAACGCATGTGGATAGACTAAATATTCATCACCCGCTTTGAGAAAAAAAATTTTACATGTGGCTAGACCTAATAGTCACTGCCAGCGAAAGGGTTAAATAGGAAGCAATAAAGAATTTAAGAACATCAATTCCGAAATAATATTTTGTTTTAAGTTGCTTCATCATAACAACTATTAAAGGAAATACCAGAAAATTAGTAATACCAAGCTTCTTCTATATTTATTAAACCTGCTTAGTTTTGTGCTACGTGAAATGTTATTCATTCAAATAAAATACGCGCTAATAACTTTCCTTTGTTATAATATATCATACAAATATATTATTTCGATAAAACTTAAACTGGGGATAAAGATATGCATCAAATGTAATTAATTGAAATCATCTCATTTCAAATTATTTAACATTTTGAGTTTCGACTTAAAAAAATTAAAGTACTTAAGTATTATAGCAACCGTATTGGCGACAATACATGAAACGAAGGATATGGTTGCTAATGCAGTGCGTACGACACATGAGAAATCAGTGGTGCAAACTTGGAGAGTTATCTTGAACATTTGCATTGTTGCGATAGTACTAAGTACCAAAATTAATAATCAAATACATAATATATGAATTTATTTTAGTGACCAAAGAAAATGTAACTTATGGGCTGCATGTCTGTAGTGCAGTGCTTCTCAAACTTTCTATATTTGCGACCCAATATTTAATCATAATTTTCATCGCGTCCCCCTTCCACACAACGACAATGTGTTGAATTCAAAATACAATATTTGGACGCTAAACCAACAATGCGACTTTAACCTCTTAAGTGCCGCCAAAGTATATAAACGTCTCGCTCAGCCAAAGCGTTGACTGTTCATAACGTATACATACGTCATTACTTCGGAAAGCTTTAGAATGCAATAAAAGGACATTGGCAGTGTTTGCTAAGAATTTACTTATTTCACAGGATTTGCTTATTTATTCCTTTTTTTCTGCCTCCCTCCCCCAACACATACGCTCGCCTACGTGTTAAACCGTGGCTTTAGGGAGCGAATCATGTCATTTTTAATCGACATTTAAGGGATTAATTATAAACCATTTAAATTATCAAGATAAGTGTTAGTTTTTGCCTATAATTTTATATATAACAAGCCCATGGGGTCACTGATAGTTATTAAACTTATTCTTAACTTAGTACTGTTAAATTAATTATAAAATTCATTCCGCAGTACTGACATATTTATTAGTGTTAATTGTGCATTTTGTTTTTGTTTTTATTATGTCAGAATGTATTTTGTTTGTTTACTTTCAGTAAATTTATAATTTTTTAAAATAATATTTAGTTTTCAACTTCACAATGTGCTCTCGCTCCCCTTGCAGGCTTATCACGCCCCCTAGGGGGACGCGCCCCACAGTTTGAGAAACACTGCTGTTGTGTAATGTAGTCTGATGCAATAATACTTTTCAATCCAGTATTCAAATGTCATTTAAGGAACCGACTCTCCGAACTCACAATATACATTTCACGAAAAACTCTTCCAAACCAGTGTAAAAAAGTACAATCTATGAAGAAATTGCAATTACAAAAAAAAGAAAAGAAAAGCGTATATCAATTTTGTTTAATGTATAAAAATTATAACTTCACTAGTTTATTTTTAAAAATATGAATAAGAGGTGAAAAATGTTTTCGTATGATATTTTTTTTTTTTTTGCTTTTAAATTTGAAAGATGTTGAACACGTAGCGTAAAACTATATTTTAGTCCATTTTTTATTTATTTATTTTTCTTTTTTTATTCTTAGGATTTGGGAGTTTCGACATCCTTTTTTCAAGGCTGGAAGAAAGGATCTACTAATTTATATTAGAAGACAGCCTGTAAGACAGGTAATTGTTCCTGTTTATTTCTTTACCTTTTTTTTTTTGTATTATAATAATACGATATTGAATGAAATTAATTTTATAAAGATAATTAGGACTAAAGATTAATGGAAATATTTTTTTTTAAATATATTAATTCTTACCATAAAAATTTTACTAACTTAACTTTCGAAAAAAATGAACTTTAATCTTACTAGTTAATTCATCTACTACAAGTAAACTATTATCAAAACTCTTAACTCGCTGTTTTTTTTTTATTTTTATTATGCTTTGGTAACTTCAATTCTTCTACTTTTCTTTTTAATAAACAGTGTTCCTTTTTAAAAAAAATTACCATTTTATATTTTTTACCTTTTTCTCATCTCTTTTTTCATGGTTTGTTTTCTTTTACATTATTATTTTTTGTGATTTTTTGTATTGTGAACCAAATATCTTGGTTTATCTTGAAGCCACTTTTTCTACAAATTTTCTTTAGGTTTTCAATCGTATTTTTTCTGTGTCAATTATAACATTTTTAGATTAGCTTCGATTTAATAAATAGTCATAATATGAATTGTGCCCAAGTTTTGAAATACTTATGTAAGCAACAAATTTCTTAAAAACTCAACATTTCACGAGAGTTACTTTTCCTGTTTAATTATTTGACTTGCTAATTACATTCTCTTTAAAACTTATTCATATCATGCTTAAATAAAACGAGCTATTGAAAAGTTTTTTACTTAAAAATTTCGAATTAAATATTCTTATTTTTTTAAAGTAAAAGCAAAATTTACATTTCTTACTTCTGAACTTTCTGTAATATACCTAGTTGAAAAAGAGGAGTTTTTAACATAGTATTTAACTTTCTCAGCTTAAATTTCTACGTTGTAGCTTATTTCTGTGTTGTGATTCTAAAGTAATTTTGAAAATTAGGTATTTTAAAAGTTTTTTACGTCAGCATTTTCGAGTTACATTAAGGTGTTTCAGGAGTGTTAAATTTCTCTAGAAGGCTGAAAATATAAACAATTTTCAAACAGGTATAATTCTTTTAAATTTAAATTAAGTAATTAGAATCTCTTACACATTATTTATAAATGAATGGGCTTCAGAAAAGTATAAAATCTTTAAAATATAAAAAAATTATAAGCATACGAAAATAAGAAACTTTCCTATAAGAAATATTTATTAAGTTTTACGTCATGCATGATGTTTTCTAAAATAGTAGCTTTAATTACTAGCTATAAGTTGATTTATAAAGTTAAATGTAACCTTATTACAGTGAAGTAATATTATATTAATAGAATAATAAATTATATTTTTTAAAAACTAAAAAAATTACATTTTCAAAAAATTTTTTAAAAATTTTAATATTTTTCGAATATTTTGAAACACAAAAGATACGTTTTTCTTAAATGATCTAGAGCTTAAAGAGTATGATACATTTTAAAATTCTATAAAGTTTTATACATTAGAGGCTACTATTTTAGAAAATGGCGAGCGTGACGCAAAAATTATTTAATATTTATTACAGAATTTTCAAATGAATATAATTTTTAAAATTATGATTATATTTTAAACATTTTATACTTTTCTGAAGCCCCATTCCTTTATAAATAATGTGTAAAAGATTTGAATTATTTAATTTAAATTTAAAAGATTTATACCTGTTTGAAAACTGTTTATATTTTCAGCCCTCTAGAGAAATTTATCACCCCTGAGACCTCTTAAACTGACCTTTCGTAATCTCAAAAGAACGTTTAATAAAACGCGACTTATATTAAGCTCCTATTATTTCATATAAAATAATATATGGTTTTAGTAAACTGTTCATATGATTCAATGTATTTAGACCATGCATTTCTGTCTGTGCTCAAATAGCAACCTTTCAAATTAGGAACTAATCTTTCCAACACCAAATAATCGCGCTGACCAAGAGCTATTTCTCCTGCATTGCTAGATCGGCGCGACATCTTGTGTTCGGTTGTCAAACTTAATTGGTCCGCCAGCTCTCGGCACATCCTGATCTATTCAGTCCTCACGGCAATAAAGTGCATCTGAAAGAAGAAAAAATACGTAGAGACAGTTCACACAGTTATACCACGAACTTACGCGATTGGTGGGATTGAATGATAACCGTGTAGGTCGAATTCGAGTTTGATTTCCTATATAAAGACATATACATTATTTTTATTTAGAACCGGAGACGAAAAAAATAATAATAACTTTCCAAGAAAAAAATGTTTTGTAAAATCTCAGATATCACACACTTACAAAATCGTAAGCTGAAGTTATTTTGATGTAGAACGTTTCATAAAAACTAGTTAAGTAGTCAGAGTCGGATTAAGGTATCCGACTACGTTCGGAACCGTGATTTTAAAAAAGCGCATAAATGGACAATTTTTATAATATTTAGTGTCACTTAGATTAGAATACATGTATAAAATTGTTTTAAGCACATTTTGACAAAAAAAAATTTATTTAAATACAATATGTCGGCAAAAAATGAACTTAGAATAACCCTTTTTCAAAATGTTCTCCTTTTATGAAAAATGCTTCTATTATAATAATATTTTGCCTGTATATAGCTCAGACCTCTTTAGAGAGGCTCAACTACGATTTTTGAAAAATTCACATTATTTTCTGGGTTACAAACAAATTAAATAATTATCGGCGTTTTTTTCTTATAATTTCTCCTCTCTGTTGTCGTAAAATATGGATAAACCCACTTCTAAGTTATATATTTCAAAAATTCTAGTTGAGCCTCTGTACAGAGGTCTGAGTTATATACAGGCAAAATATTATTACAATAGAAGAAATTTTCACAAAAGGAGAATATTTTGAAAGTTGGTCATTCTATGTTAATTTTTTGTCAAAATATTGTACTTTAATAATTTTTTATTGTAATACTATTCTTAAAACAATTTTATATACATTTTCTAATCTAAGTGACACTAAATATCATAAATATTATCCATTTATACGCTTTTGCAAAATCACGGTTCCGAACGTAGTTGGATACCTAAAAGATTTTTTTCACTCCCGCAAAATTTCCCCGTAACATGCTAATAATTTTTTTTATTCCCTGTTTTGTTGAAAAAATACGCTCTTCGTTGGAGTCTATATTTTCTGAAATTTGTAGCCCTTTTTCAATTAAACTGAAGCTTTCTGTCAAATTCCCGTACCGTCATTCGATCTTCGGATTGAACTGGATCTAAAGACTTTTCTTCAATGTCTTGCTCATGCATTTCTATGAGCTCATCAATTGTCAGCTCTTGATTGTGAGAATTCAACAGTTATTGAACGTCATCACTATCCACTTCTCCATTTATTTGCCTGACAAGAGCGATAACTTCTTCAATCAAATTACCAATTTCATCAGGCTCTGACACTGATTCCACCTAAGTTTCATAGGTGTAAAATAATAATAAGAATAATAAGACCAATCGACGAGATTTGAAAATCGCGCAACTCCGGATTCAAGGTCGCATATGTCGAGGTATTACTGTATTCATAATTTTTTGTTTCGAGGTAGAGTTAGCTTGTCCACCGCTTCAAAAGATCAGCCGATGTCTCGCGGATTCGGCCCTCCATGATACCTTTAATGGAACGTCATCACTTATAATATGATATTCATTTCTGTTTTAATCGAATTGTAATTAGACACAATAACTTTCTTATTTATCTCTTAACTCCGCGTTCCTACAAGGATTTTAATCACTAGCTGAGTTATCCATTGCTGATAAATTTTCCAAAAAGATTCCATTATGCAATCATTTTCCCCGTGAACACACAAAATGAAATGTTTTTACAATGAAAAAAAGGGGGTTGCGAATCATAAACTGTTTATCGCTTTTCATCTGACCTTGACTTCCGAAGCCGTTGAAGGTTTCACATTTCCGTTAGTAGGCATTACATTTGAATGCAACAAATCATTATATATTTTAGGAGTGATGATACTTGTTGAAGCAGATATAGTATTTTTCTTTACGGTTAGGTGGTTAGTTTAAGCTTTTTTAAACTGAAATTGGTATTCTGACAGTATTTGCGATGATTTTTTTTCTTTCCAAAAGTTATTAAAGTCTCCGTTTTCCTTACACCATGGGTGTCAAGCTCCCGGGTCGCATACGGCCCACAACGAACATTTTTGCTGCCCGGTCAGTATGTTGGCACACAATAATATATTATAAACACAATCAAAATTTCTCCTAAAATAGAAAAGATAGTAGCAAAGAAGAGATGTCAAGTATCAGGACGTAAACATTAAATTTCCTTGTTCTTTTATTTATGTTTATTATAATGTATTACTCGAAATAAACTTACGTCTCTATAAATAGTAAATTTTTTTGTGGCCCACCTAAAATAATACCTCGTTTGTTTGGCCCAAGTTAGCCTCTAAGTTTTACACCTTTACCTTACACGATATAAGTACAATGAAATACGTTTAACGCGAAAACTCTTAAGACAAAATATTGGTTAACAAGAAATAATACAACGATCCCGACCAACTACTATGCATTTTCAGGCATTTTTTTCTCTTAACACGAAACGAAAATCGCTTAGCACGAAAAGATTTCCCTTCTGGTAACGAACAAAATACGGAAAACACCAGCCTCACATAAGATTTAAGAGGGGTGTGAAAGGAAAGAGAGGTGGTTTCGCATATTATGTAGAAAGGAGACTAACTTGGCCTGAAATACTCTCGAAATAGACTGCGACATGAGCCAATCTTGTTTATCTAAGCTCTGCTTTCTCCCCCTACAAACTCTCAACCCCCAAATGAAATGAATGATGCAGCTCCTATTCTAACATCTTCGAAAAGAGGAACATCATGAAAAGTATGCGCAGTTATTTACATGCATATCCCAAGGGTGAAATGAATAACAAAATGGACGACATCGAACAATTTGTTGACAATTTGAAACAAAAAAAGAGAACTCGAAAAAAAATATCAGATTATTTTCCAAATGCTCAATAAATATTTTGTTTTTCAAGAAACTTGAAATTTTTCTATTCAATTTCATTAAGTTCTTGTGAATGTTTTTGTTTCATTGATTTTTATTGAATACATGTATCTATACAAATAAAATGTACTCTAATAAGCTTAATTTCGTCGAATAAATATGTGTTTTTCTTTTAACACGAAATTCTTGTAACACAAAAAAAAATATTTCAGTTCCCTCAGTTTCGTGTTAAGCGATTTTCACTCTATTTGAAACAAATTCAGATTTCTATACCGGAGTCTATTTTTGCATTAATTTCCTTCCTAGCAGTAATAATGTTTACACTTTGAAGAGAGATTGTGTGAGCTCTCTTTTTTAAATTCAAAAACAGAATATCATTTTTTATGAGTTTTATTTTCACAATTTCTTCCAGATTTAATTTTACTATGTTGCAGACATGATTTGGCAAGATGCTGTAACATATTGAGAGAAATATTGAGTTGAGAGGGTCTAAAATAAAGATTAATTTGATCTTATATTTGATCCTTTAAATTTCACACTTAACAGCAAAAATTACTGGTTTATGAGGAATCAAAAAATACATCAAAATATGCATTTTCAAAAACTCGCAATGTATTATCCGCTCCTGAATTTTTATCCCATACTGTTATAATTTTCCTTCTTTAACACGAGTTACTTTAAATTAAGGGTCTTCAACCCGTGGCCCTCTGAAGACCTTTTAGAGGCCCTTCATTTGAATCTATTTCAGGATAAATTGCCTTGTTCGTTTTTTGTCGTAAAAAACGTCCTTTTATCTGTTATTCTTGATATTTAAAACATTTTATTGATATGCTTGTTATCCATTTGAGATAAAATTTTCTTAAAAAGGCGAATTTTTCAGAAATGTCATTGTATCTTAAATAATTTTAAGAATAAAAAATCTGACCATGTATAAAATCTCAGAAGTTTTCAGAATTTTTTTTTTTTTTATATTTAACATGCAAAGTATTTTAATTCGACTTCCAGTTAACGTTTTTGTTAATAATATATATACAAATCTGTAACACCATCTCTTCCCTTAGAATCAGTTTTCTTATTTAAATTTCCCGACTAGTTTTGTTTTTTTTTACAGGCGTGTGGCCGGCGGGTCATTGTTAATTTATTGATGTGGCCAGCGGATCTTTATGGATTTACTAATATGGATATCGAGTATTAAAGGTTGAATAATACCCATGATGTCCCATGCTTACTTTTGCGCAGCTTAACTTAAACCTTAACAGTCTTTAACAGTATGCTTATTGTATTATTTCTCTTATATTGTTAGTAAAAGCAATATTTTTTAACAATACTTCTTTTATTTACAGAATCAGAAATTTAATGAATCCAATGGTAAAAGGTGGTTAGAGATAGATTTTCAACATCTTTCAATAGACACAACGCCTGTAACTAAAGAAGATATGGAACGAAATAGTTCATTTGTTGAGGAGAGGGATCTAGGAAGACAGGATGCATCAAATGCACTTACGAATAATGGTTTCTTGCAATCCTATCAGAATAATAATTCATCAAGTAGCTTAACAGATTCCGTTAATACCAATTCCTACAATAATTCTGATTTGTCAGAAGAAATTACAGAAAACTTCAAAATTAAAATTCATAAGAAAAACATGACGCGTCGTCTTTTAAAAAAATATTCGAAGATCCTACCCAGAGCTTCTGGAAAAGGGCCTATTTTCAACGGGAATTTTTCTCCTGCTGAAAACTTTCTGGATAATACCTCTGCAAAACATTCCTGTAGCATTTCAGAATTTCCTACAGAAAATGATATGAATATAAAAGGTAGCAAAAAGTCCAATTTTGTTATTGAGCATCACACTGATCAAATTTTAACTTCAACTTATAAGAACAAAGTATATGTAAAACCAGATAATAAGAATTTCTTACTAGAGATTAATGTGAAAAATGCATCATTTTATCACAATTCTGGAAGAAAAAGATTACACGAAGAAGCTCCAAGAGTCAAGACCGCAGGTCAGTTACTTCTTGATGCTGGTCCTCCTTGCGTAATTAGTAATTTAGATGAACTTCAGCCGACTGACGTATCAACAGAGTATAATCAAATTACACATCTTACAGCAAATTTATCTTTTTTGAATAATGAAACCTATATCACTAAGAAATGTAATAACTCTTTTGATACCAGTGGAAGGAACAACTACCAAAATAGTCATAACGAATCCCTTCCAAATTTTTCATTGAATGTTAATACTGGTGCTCGTAAAAATGACAACATAAGGGAAGTTTTCAGAAAAGTTGAAAAAAGTCCAATGCTTTATGAGAATACAGAAGGAAATTATACTTTTAAAGATTCATTCAATAGCCCAACTGATACTTATGATTATAATTATTCGCATCATTTCAATCCAAACGATGGAAGCTTACCTCCTTGGAATACTATACATAAACTAGCAAAGAAAAATGACAGTTCTTTGAGACAAGAAGAAAATACACTAAAAAAATACCAGGATTTTACGCCTTTCACTCCGTTACATAAATCAGATATGCAGCCCCAACCATCTTTTGGGAATCCAAATTCAGATACCTTTTGTACACCTACAAATAAACAGGTATCTAGTTCAACTTCTTGGATCCCAAACTGCGAAAGCATCCCTTCTGATTCTTTTCTTCAGACATCCAATAAATTGGATTGCAAGCTGCCATTTCTTGAATCTAATGATTTAGATGTATCGTTTGATAATCTTCCTCTCAGCGAAAATGTTGCTAAATATATCCCTAATAAATTTGCTGAAGAAAATGTAAGACAAGACACCGTTTATCATGAACTGCCTGAACCAACTCTGACCCTACACGATTTGAACCAGCATTATCAATATGTAAGAATGAAAACAAGCAACTCATCTTGTGCTGTTACTACCAACGGATTTAGCCCCATAATTAGCAATCAGCACGAACCAATATCAAATTTTCAAAGTAAATACCAACTGCAACTCTATGAACCTCTGTCCGATGATCAAAATGACACTGCAAGTCCATGTTCTGTCCAATCCTCAACCAGTAACAACGGAAGTAGTACTAGTCATGAAAATGAAGGTGAAAATAGCATTGCATGCCTTTCTACTACAGATGTATCAACCACTAATGCATTTCAACGCAATGTATTTAACAATATTACTATTCAAAATGCTGAAAGTATTTCTTTCTACCATAGTAGCAACAACGATTATAAAGATGTCTTTTTTCACGCTAATGTGAAATCTGAAAAATCGTAATTCATAACTTA
>BMAV01018073.1:46652-72371 GCA_019973955.1 Trichonephila inaurata madagascariensis | reverse complement strand
AGGAAATTATACTTTTAAAGATTCATTCAATAGCCCAACTGATACTTATGATTATAATTATTCGCATCATTTCAATCCAAACGATGGAGGCTTACCACCTTGGAATACTATACATAAACTAGCAAAGAAAAATGACAGTTCTTTGAGACAAGAAGAAAATACACTAAAAAAATACCAGGATTTTACGCCTTTCACTCCGTTACATAAATCAGACATGCAGCCCCAACCATCTTTTGGGAATCCAAATTCAGATACTTTTTGTACACCTACAAATAAACAGGTATCTAGTTCATCTTCTTGGATCCCAAACTGCGAAAGCATCCCTTCTGATTCTTTTCTTCAGACATCCAATAAATTGGATTGCAAGCTGCCATTTCTTGAATCTAATGATTTAGATGTATCGTTTGATAATCTTCCTCTCAGCGAAAGTGTTGCTAAATATATCCCTAATAAATTTGCTGAAGAAAATATAAGACAAGACACCGTTTATCATGAACTGCCTGAACCAACTCTGACCCTACACGATTTGAACCAGCATTATCAATATGTAAGAATGAAAACAAGCAACTCATCTTGTGCTGTTACTACCAACGGATTTAGCCCCATAATTAGCAATCAGCACGAACCAATATCAAATTTTCAAAGTAAATACCAACTGCAACTCTATGAACCTCTGTCCGATGATCATAATGACTCTGGAAGTCCATGTTCTGTCCAATCCTCAACCAGTAACAACGGAAGTAGTACTAGTCATGAAAATGAAGGTGATAATAGCATTGCATGCCTTTCTACTACAGATGTATCAACCACTAATGCATTTCAACGCAATGTATTTAACAATATTACTATTCAAAATGCTGAAAGTATTTCTTTCTACCATAGTAGCAACAACGATTATAAAGATGTCTTTTTTCACGCTAATGTGAAATCTGAAAAATCGTAATTCATAACTTATGTTTTTAATCCTCACTAAAATAGACGGCCATAATTTGTTATTAAACAGGAAAATTATATTGGTGAATTTTTTGTGTGTGTATCGGTGAATTATTTTGTTGTCTTATCTAAGCAATTTATCAAGTTCATTTCCTTAATAACATTTTCATCCGAATTGATTCATGGTATCAGTATAAATATACTTGAGTGTTTTGTTACATCTAAATTGTTTTTCCTTGGTTTTGACTAGTGTCTATGAAGACCAAATTCATTTCTAATAAAAATCCATTTATCAATGATTTGAAATAAAAAATTATGTGTCTACTTTCAAATTCCTTTCTTTTACAGTAAGTGCATATATGTATTTTAATCCTTTACTTTTTTTTTATTACTGGATATAAAATAGTATATATAAAAGAAAACCCTTCTCTTATCAATTCCTTGACGAAATTAAACAAAACTGTTAACAAATGGTATTGAAAAAATACCATTAATATTTCTCTTTCTCATTTGATTTTAATCTTTAATATTATTCGATCTCCAGTTTTAAAAATGAATAAAATGTATTTAAATTTAATTCTGATAGAGTTTTGTAGTTTTAATTAACGTTTCAAAGACAATTTTGTTTTATTACACTAATTTGAATTCAAACAAGTGTCGATACTATATGCTTAAAATTAAAGGTACTTTTTTGTTTCGCCGGCGCAAGCGATAAAGTCGCCAAAAATGATACAACCGTCGCTAAACGGAGTATTTCCGCTAGTAACATTTTACCATTACATTTTTACAAGTAGCGGTCTTTTTCTTATCAGTAATGTATTTTTCATAATAAATCTTTTAAAATTTTAAAGTTTATATTGTGTGTTATCGCCAATAAAGCCTGCTTGGCGAAATTTGTGCCGGTTAAATGGAAAAGTACGAAACTAAAATGTTCTTAGTTTCCAAATAACTGTATTGAAAAAAGAGATTTCTATAGATATATAATTAAATGTATATTTAATAATTCTTTATTTTATATGTGTTATAACTGCACTAAAAATTTACTTTCATACTTGATCTTAATCTGATTTTTAAAACATTTTTCTAGTTTTTAGATGTTTATTTTGATTTCTGTTTATGTGAATGAAACCTTTTATTTACTTCAAAATGAAGACGTAAAAAGGATAGGTATTACTTTTACGAGTACTAAAGTAAATTGTGAACTTCAGTATTAAGTTTTTAATATATATAAACACTTTAAAGAAATTCTATATAAGAATTAAATTTATTAATAATTATTCATTAAATGTGAAATCTGTGATTCCAAGAAAATCTCTGTTAATTTATGTAATATTGTGCTTTGCAAATAAGATTCAAGCATCGTGATAACATAAAAGTATTTGAAGATTAACAAATTGTTTGTGTCGTAATATGTGTTTAGCTGTTTTATGCATGTTTTCAGCTCCTAACAATATGCTGTTCATCAAGAATTTCTTTAATTAGTTTGTTTGAATTTCCTTTTATTTCTAAAAATGCTTTTGTTTATATTTTCAAATCAAATTACGTATTTAATACAATACTTATTCTTATATTATGTATGATTTTGTTATTTTATGAAAGATGGTGGGAGAAATGTCTTTTCATACAAAGAATACTGATTTTCATAGGTATTACTCAATAATTTGCTCTAAGTTAAAAAAAATTCATTCTAGGCGGTTTTAAATTCAAGAGTAACTTCACTTTTTAATCGTACGCTTTTTATTGTCAGTGTATATTTACATTTATCATAAGTTCTCAAAAACTTATTTTCCCTCAATATCGTCTTCTACAATTAGAAGATTTTACAGTTAAAGTATATTAGTATCTGTGCTGAGTACATAATTCTTTAAATTTATTTAATTTCATTTGAAATGTAAATTGGTTTGCTAATCAGTAGATAGATTTTTCGTAGTTTATTAGAATTGGTTGTTTTTCTAAACGTGTGAGATTTTTTAATATCTTATAAGGAATTAACTTCAATAATATTTATTAATTTTATGCTCGTGTGAGTGTTTATATTAATCAATTTATATGAAATAAAAAATTTTTATACTCTTATCACATAAAAATGTGGACTAGTAATTATAAACATAAAAAATTGAATAAAAACTGAATTTCTCGATCAATAAGTTTATGCATATCTATGAGATCAGACATTCACTATATGAAGAGGGGCAATATATTATTTCCTTCATTCGTTTTTGTTTTTTATTTATGTATTTCAAGTTTTTCATTTAGAAACAATTAATTTTAGTTTTCTTTATTTTGAGCGTTTTATGTGAAACTTCCCTGACTATTTGCAGAAATCGTGTACTTCATTTAATGTTCATTAAGTTCCATAAATTGCTGCTATATTGAAAACATTAGTATTTTAATTGCAGTTCATCTCTGTTAATTCATTGAATTATTAAAAATTCTGTAACTGTATTATTTAAAAATAAAAAGCTTGTGAAAAATGAAATTTTGTGGTTTATTGCATTTTATTTCGAACTACTTTAATTTTCTTATACAGCAATTATATCATGTGGCGAAATTAAATTTACGAGATTTATTTTTTAGCTATAAACTGAACTCATTAACAAAGTATAAGTTCACCAACGTTTAGTATTTAAGTTTAAATATAAAAGCTTGAAAAAAGAGCAGACTGTGATTAAAATTGTATTCAAATATCTTACAACATTTTTATTGATCCTTAACATCGGAAAAATGAAAAAATTTAATTCAAAAATTTCCATTTTATTCATTTTTTACATTTGTGTTATTGATAAGTATAACTTAAAATTTATTTTAAGCAATACCTGTAAAGAGGGTGAAGAATAAAATTTTTGTATTTTATATATATATGTGCTTATAATTTAAATCTTGATTTAAATGATGTATTATTTTACATAAATAAATATTAAAGAATTTTTTTTTTAAATTTGAAATTTTATTTAAAGTATTAGTTTTCTTATTAATTAAATTAAAATTCAATGAAAATTTGGTGTTTAAATAATAAATCCTATGCAGTTTAACAGTTTTTTCATTACTAAAGCAAAATTTTCTCGCAGGCAATACGCAAAACAACTACAAAAAAATTTGTTTTTACTGAAAGAAATGATAACATAGTATGCATAAGTAATAAATATTAAAAAAGAAAGGAAACAAATTAACTTTTTTCTTTGTATTGGTATAATGCTAAAAAGAATTCGATTTTTGCAATAATTCATTTTCTGATGCTAAGATGAAAATTATCGATATCAGAGACATTTTTTTTATAAAATAATAAAGGACATGTATGTTTTCAAACATTTATTAACAACTAAAATGAAAAATAATACAGCATTATTACAATTATTCCCGCAAGGTCCAAATTATTTATGGCTTCAAACATGAAACGGACACCTATAAAAATGGAGAAAAAATATGTAATGTCATTAAATGTGCATGCAACACACAGATAAATGCATACGTGTGTGTTTTGATTTATCACAATATATAATAATGCATGTAAAATGTATACACAAGTTTTTCAATTTCATTATATATAAAATTATATCAAACATAATTTATATACATTCTATTTATAAAAGTGTCACAGAATGAGAACCAGTGGTGTAACGTACACCCGCGCATCGCGGGAGGGGGGGGGAATTGTAGGGCCCCCAAAAGAGTGATATCTTATGGTTTCACAGTCCGTGTCCGGTTTGGAGTCCCAAACCTGATTTTGCAGGGGTTTGGGGTCTAATATTCTCCGTTATGGCACTGATGAGAAACATGTATCAGTAAAAACATGATTGATTTATGACCCTGCAAAGTACAGGATGCTATATAAATGAGAAATAAAAAAAAAACATCATTGAAAACATAAAAAAAAAATGGTTTTGAAGGTCATGAAAAGGAGCTTTGATTTATCTCAGTTTGAAGAAGAAAAAAATATTTTTCCCTCTTCTTTCTAGCAAAATAAAAATTTCATTTGCTTCCATGAAAACCAGCTTTAAATTCTTTGAAGCATATAAGGAAGCTATTCAAATAAACAACTAAAACTTTAGTATAAATGTAACGTATTTGTATATATAAATGCGTATGTGAATTCAGTGACACAGTCATCGTATTTATCTCATATGCATGGCTATTTCAAAAACATTTTTAGAATTTTCTTTTAGTAAAAATAATATTTATTGAAATTTCTTTCCTTAAACATTAGATACAAATAATTTCGGAAATAAAATATCCATGTCAAATAAAATTCGTTTTCCTCTCAAGTTAATAACAAACACTATTAATATTTTATTTTTCATTCGCCTTTTACTGGAAAAGTATTCATGAATACTATAATTCGAAGAATTATTTATATAATCTTAGTGACTATAATTATTTAATATTTTTAAGCTAATTATTGATATAATTTATTGATTTTCGATGTACTTAACCCACTTAAAAGTTGGACAGATTTTAAGAAATCAATTAATTATTGATTAAATCATGACTGAATCATTCCTAGTTTAATTATTTCTTAGGTGTCCCTTACTTAGTCTTCATCTGCAGCAGTCTGCTTCTTTCTGAAAAGTAGATCGAATTTCACGAGAGAGTATGCATTAGGGCAGCAAGAGTAAAATTTCTGTTCGCTGCTAGCCACCATAGATTCGAGAGTCCATTTTGGATGTGTGTCGCGGAAGGAGTCTTTGCCCATGCCCTGAAACAGATTTCAAATATATTATTCAATCTTTTACCTTTTCGTGACTCACCTATATTACAACAAGCATAAAAACATCAAGTAATAACAAATTTTTTAAGTCAATTCTAACTTCGTTAGAAAAAACTTTATTTCTAATGGGCTGCCGATTGGAGTTTTTCCATTGCAGACCTAGTACATTCCTAGAAAGCTGGTATTTCTTTTTACTGCGGCGCCCTATAGGCGGATGCCAAACACCACAAGTAAATTTGACGCCCAGTTTCCTCCCTAGAGAGAGGCACCTGAGCTTTGAGGATGCGAACCAGTACTAGGATTTAATTTTTCCTAGAGCACCCAAACCAAACAGACACTCTAGGAATCTTTTACATGCCGTATAATCATATTACACTGCCTCTGTCGATTTTCTGCATCATGAAAATCCACCGACTTGGGACGGGGTCGAACCCGCAACCTTGGGTGCAGAAGGCCAGCGACAAACCAACCACGCCACCCAGCCGGCTTGTTATAAAAACTTTCTGGTGTGCTATCTGTTGCAGATAATTCTAACTTCGTCAGAAGTAACGCAGAATAAATTTAAAAATAAAATCCATTTAATGAATTGATATTTGTGAAAAAACTGTACTACCATCAAGTGACATCCACTACAAGTTTAAAAAAAAACGTATCTGAATTGAGTCTATGAATAAAAAGTATTTTATTAAGGATTAAAAATTTGAACAAGATATATAAATAAATAAATATTGTCATGCTTTGTAAATATTTCAACGAACGAGTGGTCCCAGTAGCAAAGCCGCTAGTGGAACTAATGGACTCAGGTTCAAAACCTACCGATTGCTATTCGTCGGTTTTTTTAATCTGATTTAAATTGACTTTCTGCAATTTTCCAGAGAGTTGCAGCGTATGCAAATTTATGTTAGTTCAAGTACTTCTAGAATATTCTAGATGTCACCACTGTATCTTATATAAGCTGCTTCCCTCAAGCTGGGGTTCAGTTCGTTTGTTGTACGATCAAGTACATCCCGCCTGCCTTCTTCCATTCAATAAATTATCATTGCTCTATTCAACCGTTGTATTGCTATCTGTTCTACTCCACGAATCTTTGTGACAATATATATATATATAGAGAGAGAGAGAGAGAGTGAACTAATAGTAAGAATTGAAAGAATGTATAGTCTTACACTGCCATGAAATACCCATTAAAGAGGGCGGGTAAAGGCAAGAAAAATTTTGCAAAATAACTTCAGTTTGAAAAGTTATTCCTCAATTATATTTAAACATTTTAACGAAATTTTTTATACATTTCTACAACTACTTGGGAATATTGAATACATTTACGTTCCAAAAATTAAAATAAAAAGGAAATGAATCATTACAAAAAAAGTATTGTATTCAGTAGACGAAGAGCATTTACCTCTAAGATGTTCTGTTCGTTCTCCTTTACAATAAGTCGAGCTACGTCGTAAGTCCACGAACCTAGGAGGACGGTGCATTGGTAAGCGCCCACTTCAGTGATTGGATCGTCGGAGGGAGCACACCTCGACTTGACGGTGTAAGGTGGGACCCATATCACTGTTCCATTGTTAAAGATGACGACATTGGTAATCACGTTAGGAACAAAATAAGTGTCTGTAGAACTGAAACAGGAAAATAAATTTTCGTAACACAAACTTATTTTTTAAAATGTGAAATATAAAAACAAGGTAAAAAAAAGTATTCGTAACATATTGTTACGTTTTTTGTAAATAGTGTAAATAATCTGTATTTGGATCTGTAATGCATTTATGTTACTGTATGTTATGTTTAATTGATGTTAAAATTGTAATATTCGCAAGCAGCACCGTCCCTAACGTTATAATGGCGATTTAAAGAGAACTTGGCGAAATCTTGATGATAGAGCCAAGTTGGCATCATTTTTGGCGACTGGGCGATCATGTTGGCCACCATTTTTGGCGAGTTTGGGACCCTCATGATTTTTCTGGAAATTAGTGGAGAAATCCATCTTTGACGCAAGAGGATCCTTCTGGAAATATCCGCGAGGGATATAAATAGGGAGGTGCTCGCCCAGTTGAATTAGTCTTGTTTCGACCAGCAAATAG
Source organism: Trichonephila inaurata madagascariensis (assembly GCA_019973955.1). NCBI lineage: Eukaryota > Metazoa > Arthropoda > Arachnida > Araneae > Nephilidae > Trichonephila > Trichonephila inaurata. Next base: position 64,649 of record BMAV01018073.1, on the reverse strand, counting down.
TAGACTTCCCTTGACTTCCTTAGCTCGGATGAGCGATGCTTGTGAATAATCTTTTACACACGTGTATTTTAAACACTGGTAATTCTATTTGAGAGTTGTTTAAGGTGTGATGATCTTCTAAGATTTATTCTGCCAATATTGCTGTTCAACCTACACTCTATAACAAAACAAACGACGCAACCAAGAAGGAGATGCCCGATTGTAATGAAATTTCGTATGCAAAGACATTTATACCGCACATACAAATGATTAAAATTTGGTGTCCAATGGATGAATAGTGGAAGTTACAGCGCATCGGATCTGCGAACTCAGCAGGTGTCTATAAGAAGCGATTCTCAATCTGATGGTCGAAAATTTTGTTGCATTGCGATTTAGGATACCTTTCAACGACTGAAAAAATGTCTCGCCGCAGGATTCGAGCTCTTACACGCAACTGTCAGAGTTTCAAAGAAGAAGCCATTAGAAGATACTGGCAAGAACGGGTGGATAATAGCAGATTTCAGAATCATGATGGTAGCGGTCGACCTAGGGCCACAGCAGATAGGGAGGTCAGATTGACTGTCAGATCAGCTATCACAGCGCCTGATTCATCGTAAGCAACCATCAGACGTGTGACCCGCACACGAGTGTCCATCATGACCATTCACAGATGGCTGATAAAGTGAAATTTACGCTCGTAACGACCATTACATTAAGTGCCAATCACGCCTACAAACTGTCGAGCCAGATTACAGCAGTGCTTAGCTCGATTAGGTTGGAATCATGTTGACTGGGGGCATATAGTGTTTAGCGACAAATCTCATTTCTATCTGTGTCCTGACAATCATCGAAGACGTGTCTGGAGACACCTAGTGTAGCGTACCGATCCTGCTTTCACTACTGCACGCCACACAAGCCTTCAATCAGAAGTTATGGTCTGGGGTGTCATTTCTTTTGACAGCCAGACCCCTTTGGGCGTCATTAGAGATACACTTACAGCACAGCGGTACGTCAACGACATTCTAAGAACTGTTTTGTTACCGTTCCTCTTGCAGCACTCTGGTCTTAATTTCAGCAAGATAATGCCAGACCACATACGGCACATGTTACTGTCTTAAAGCTTGTCAAACACTTCCTTGGCCAGCCAGATCGCCAGATCTCTCTCCAATCGAGCATGTCTGGGATATGATGGGAAGGTGACTGCATCTACCAGGAAATGTTGATGACCCGGCCCGATCATTGGAGCAAATTTGGCAAGAAATACCGCAGGAGACCATCAGGGTGCTTTATCACTCTATGCCCCATCATGTGGCAGCTTGCATCTAGGCTAGAGATGGGTCAACACCTTATTAATCTCGTTACTTTGTAACTATGTAACTCTGAAAAGAATCATCCAATTTTTCTGAAATTTTAATCATTATTTATTCCAAACGTGATCTTTCTACCCACCAATTTTTGTTTCTATCGGACAACTCGTTCTTTGTACGTCGATTTTTTGTTATAGAGTTTATATTTAAAGGTTTGTTTTTTCGACAATAAATTCTAATCGCTCTTAAGAACTGTCTTGTTATTTGCAGTTGATTTGCATAATATCGTCAAACCCCGATCTACGTAACAATATTCACCCAAATTTATTTTCGCCTTACAAGCTATTGTTAAAGTTAGAAATTCATAAAATGTCTATATTGGCAATGTGCTTTTGCTGTTTTTTCAATTTTACTCCAAAAGAGCTTCGAAATCATGCAACTTTGAGAAATCTGTATTCATTAAATTCTTTGAAAAAATGAGCAATGCCTTCTTCTCCTCTAATGGACTGCGCAATTGGTATTTAATCGTTGCAGACCTAGTTCATTCCCCAGGAGCTGATAGTACTTTTTAGCGCGGCGGCATATAGGTGATACTAATTACCGCAAGTAATTTTGATGACCAGTTTCCTCCCCAGCGGGGCGCACCTGAGATATGGCGATACAAAACCGTACTTAGAACTTAATTTTGTCGAGAGCACTCAAGCCAAACAGGCCATCAAGGGATCTTTTTCATGCCGTATAATCATACGACATGGCCGCTGTCGATTTTCTGCATCATAAAAATCCACCGACTAGAGCCGGGGTCGAACCTGCAAACCTGGGTGCAGAAGGCCACCGACAAACCAACCACGCAATTCAGCCGGCAAGAATGAGCAATGTAAAAGAAAAAAAAATCTGTATCCTGATCAGTATCACAACTATTTCTAACAGAGCGTAAACGTCAGATTTTAAAGTATAAGTGAAATCAGAACTAAAATTCCCAAGTCAGATTAAAAATTAAGACTATTCGTTTTGGACCAACAATAACTTTCAAAGCCATGGAAATGAGATTGATATCAGCTAATAAAGAATATTTTGTTCCTTTGAAAAATGGTAATAAATTTATAAAATGTATTTGTAAAAAAAAAAAAAAAAATGCCTTACGCAGTATACACAGCTAAATCTGGTCTCCAAACTTCAGCGGCTGGTAAACTTAGTTGATCCAGACCGCCATATTCTTCTGGATCCCACGTTAAATATTGATCATTCCATCTCTATTGAAAATATAAAAAGTATATTTAAAGAAAATGCAATAAAAACTTACTATAAGAAATTAAAATCCTGTACTAATTACATGGTATTTACTACAAAAGAAAGATAATATTGTAATAAAAAATTCTTAGTATTTTTAAGTTCAAACGATAAATGCTGGGTGCTAATTTAATATATGAGTGCTACGTGCGAAGTTGTTACTTATGTACGCCAAGATGGGCAATAACATTACAATATGGTTACCTTCATATTTTTAAAGTGTGGTAATAATGTGGTTGGGCTATGGGGATGACGTATATATATATATATATGTGTGTGTGTGTGTGTTAGAATTAATTTTTTTTTCGTGATAACCCTATTAATTTCAAGCAATTTTCATTCGATTTCTCTAAAAATTTAACCATTTTCATTGCAATCATTCCTAAAGGTAGCTGCTTCAGTCTTCTGTTGTATTTAGTGCTATTTTCGTATATGGATATTTCTAATATCATTGGTGATGCGTTTTTCATTATTGCTGCAAACTAAGCATTTCCACTTAATTTTACATTTAAATAATGCATTTTTAACCGTTCCTTGTTCGATGAAATTCATTAAAAGATCATGCAGTTTTAAGAATGTTGTAAGTTATCAGCAATTATATTAATTGATATTCATTATTAATTTTAATATATATTATGCAGTTATTTTATTTATAATATAAAAAAATTACGTAATACACACAATTATTTTATTCATAATATAATTATGCAATTCAATTATTTTTGTATATAATATTTTTTTATTATTTATTTTTAATTATTATTATATTATTTATTTATAATAATTATTATTATCCAAAGGTTGCGTATACTGAGTTGGGCAGAGAAGGTCTTGGCCCTCATGGGCTGTCGCGCCACTGAGTTAAGTTTTATTATTATACAATTTATTTATAATTATTACTATTATACTATATTTTTATTATTATTATATATTATTTATTTATAACCATTTCTATTATATTAATCATTTATAATAATTATTATAATACTATATTTATCATTATTATTATATTATATTAAATAAGTATTATTATAAATAATAATTATTATATATTATATTACATGACTATTATTATATATCATAATTATTATTATATTATATTGGTATTAATTATTGCTATATATTGGTAATTTTCAATCTATTCCTATGTTCCTCATTTGAAATAAGTTTCAAAACAGTTCTTTAAAGTTAATTTCCTGACGATTTGTTACTGCTAAGTCGCCATCTTGGATTCCATATCAATCTACAACAAGCGCTGCTTGGCGAGATTAAGGAATAGCGCCAAATAGCGCTTGGAGCGTAGTACTCGGACATCAAATTAGTTCCATGCTATTATTTTAGTATTCGGAAGAATGAAATTCATTGAGGTGAAGGATGGATAACACAACGTAGAAGCACGGAAAAAATAATTTTATGATCTAAATGACGATTTGTGATGAGATATTTTGCTTAATTATTTTGTAAAACTAAAGTAGTGAAAAATCGAATGCATAACGGTCACGGCCAAATTATATACTAAATCTTTTTTTTTTTTTTTTTTTTGCATCACTTATTAAATCTAGACTTTTTTCTTTAGTAGTATGGAATAAAAAAATATTAATTATTCTTAAATAACACAAAACTACATTCGAAGCTTCATTATAATTTGATTATAATTTATTCAAAGCCTTTTGCATACATAAAATATGTGAGTAAAAACTTCCATTATGCAGTACGTGTTTTTTAGGGAGTGGAATACTATAACAAAATTTGCTTAAATTTTTTACAATGCTCTCTGAATCATTTTATATGTTTCTAAATGCTTCTTAATTCTATTAAGATACTTTTGGAGATATATTTTTCTTTATTTTCAAGACATAAAAATCGTCTGCAGTACAAAATACGTTGCAATTTTTAAACAATAGTTAAAAATGAAAATATATTAATTGCTTACAAGAAATATAAAAAAAAATAATCATTTTCTAATACTTACTGCATAAAGCCAAGTATCAATTTTAATAGTTTTATCTTTCACATCCTGAAATCAAAAATAAAATATATTATAAAACAGAAATCTTTTTTTTTTATCATTAGTCACTTTGAATGTCAAATTAAAATGTGTGTGTGTGTGTGCCTTAGAGTTCACACATCTTTCCAATTAACTTCCTCCTTCTCTATAGTACTAATTTGTTTTCTTCAACGAATAATGCTGTATTCTTCCTTATAAGTTGTTTTTAATAACTTTTCAATATAACGTTCTTATTAGCTTGCATAAGTATTCAAGTTACATGATATCCATGGAAAATGAATTAATCCATGAATGTCCCACACTAGCGCCCAAAGGCGATTGTAAAATTCGTTTTCATTATCCAGTTTATTCAATGTTCTATCCACGAATATGCGCACATATTCAATAAAAACATGTCATGGGAGTTTAAAACACTTTATTTTACCTCTTCTCTCATCCATTGGGGATTTACATTTGAAAAGCGGCATTTTCCAGTACACATAACGTGAATAATTCACACAACGAAAAATTTTAGAGATAATTTTCGCTTCAAAAACATAATTTAATATTCGTAATGGAAGGCTACTTTTTCTATGAACCTAAAGTCTAAGCATTCTGTAGACATAAATAGCCATTCTGATAACAACTGTTAAATTCAAATGTATATTTTCGAAGCTTAAAATAACAATAATAAAATGCCACAATTTCATGAGAAAGATTATCCATATTAATATTCATTTCCATAGAAAATAATCTATTCGAAAAATATAACTTAAGCAAAATTAAAGTAACGGACAATTTTCTTCTGAAATCAAAAGTGAGAAAATAACGTTATTCTACTTTTAATTTTTAAGCTAATAACAATGAGTCATTGGTTATTATTATAAATTAATTTTGATTTGTGTAGAAGCATTTTTTTTTTTTTTTTTGTTCTATGCATAAGGAATTTTCAAAGCATTTTATTCGAACATTCTTTTTTATTTATTTAATGAGGCTCCACTCTATATTTGTAACCGGGAACCAGAATTCCTAAGAATGACACCAAATAAGTTGTACAAAGAAAAAGGTAATGAGTGAAAATAGTGAATTATTTGCCTTATTTGCCATAAATTAAGGTCTTGACTTGGTTTTGTCACTTAATGATGAAAATGAAATTTTGATTTTGTCTTATAGAAAAAGTTCAATCCCACGTCTTATTGGATTTACTTCCAGTGGATCCCTTCACATGTTGACGTTGAAGGCGGCAACGTAAAAAACAAAATCACTTTTTTCAAAAACAAAATCACTTGTTCTGTTCCATCGCAGCACTACTGGCATTAGACCAATCGTTTTGGTGGTTCTCTTAGTTGCAACAGGTTGGACCAAACCATACTAACTCGCTTTCTCAGTAGTCATCTCAGACAGAGACATAATGTACAACCCTACAACCCCTGTATCGCGGGGAAGGAGGGTTCTAGGGGGCTCAAAGCCCGATTGGCGCCAAGTACGTATCATTTGTAAGATCTGGCTTGGGGCCCAAAACCCGACTTTGCTTGGGTGCCCTAATGCTCTCCATTATGCCATTTATCTTAGATCTTTGACGTTCACTGATGGTGCCAAGAGACATGCTGCAGTCTGCACCAAATGAACCACTGGGCTTGTTTCTTCAGAATATATCCTAGAGTGCATGAGGCTTTCTATACAGGATCTTATTGCCAATCCATTGTTAGATATGGATGTCCTTAGGGCAGCGTTTCTCAAACTGTGGGGCGCGCCCCCCTTTGGGGGCGGGATAACTCTAAGAGGGGCGCTAGCATATTGAAAAGTCGAAAACAAAAGGTGATTTAAAAATTATTAATTTACTGAAAGTAAGCAAATAAAATACTTTCTAATATAATAAAATATAGAATACACATTTACATTGATATAATACACTTATACAGGCATCAATAATGTGTGTGTGTGTGTGTAATGCATATTTTATTATTAATTTAACAATACTAATTTGAGAACAAGTTTAATAATTATCAGTGACCCCATGTGCTTCTATTAACGCTTATCTTGATAATTTATACGGTTTATAATAAATTTCTTAACTGCCGATTAAAAGTTACGTGATTCTCTTCCCAATGCCACCGTTTACCCCGTAGATGAGCGTATTTTGTTTTTTTCGAAGGAGAGGGGGAGAAGAAAAGAAATAAATAAGCAAATCCTCTGAAATAAGTAAATCATTCGCAAACACTGTAAAAGTCCTTTTATTGCAGTACAAAGCCTTCGGAATAATTTCATGGATCGCACTGCACAGAAAAGATCGTACTTCGGAAAGACGTTTCTATACGGCCAGAAAATTAATGCTTTGGCTGAATGAGACGTTTATACACGTCAGTGGCACATAAGAGGTTCAAGTCGTATTGTAGCTTTAGTGTCAAAGTATAGTATTATTGAATTCAATACATTGTTATTGTATGGTGTAGGGCGCGATGAAAATGATGATTGAATAGTGGGTTGCGTATATTGAAAGTTTGAGAAGCACTGCCTTAGGGTGTATAAATTCAGGGTCCTGATCTAGCCCTGCTGATTTCAAGGGGTGTTCAACAACAACGAGGGAGAATTCAAAAATTTGTGACGCAGGACTAATTATCAGCTATATAATTAGATTATTTAAGTAAACTTACCACATCCTTGATTCCAACTGGAGCGAGTTCTGTTTCCACTGTAATGACATCACTGACACTTCTAGTGGGCCTTACTAGTTTGTCGTAGTGCTGGAACAGCGCCTTCCTCAAATCGGATTCAGATTTTGCGTGCTCTGAAATAAAATCAAAATTAATGAAAAGAACAATTCGTCTACTGAAAAGGGTATAAATGGCTAAAAAGTAACAAAATTTTCTTAAATATTTCCCTACATGTAAATACTTTTCATGAATTTAGTTTTCTCATATGCAATGATACTTACGGATATGGAACTAACATTAGAACGTCCGGAGCTTGTTTAATTTGTATTCCTTTCTGCCTTTTTGCAGGGAATTTGAAAATTATTCGTGACTTTTAATCATTTTCCCTGGTGATTACACAGAAAAAGTTTTGTGTTTCTCGTTAATTAGGAGTGATTTTACAACTAAATAAATCTAGAACATCCGCTTGTGCCATTTCGACACCAAGGCAATTTATCATTATAAAAAGCTGTCGTTCCTATTAAATATAGTTCACTAAGTAGATATCGTTAGTAAAACAAACTTTCCAAAGTCCTACCGCACATTTTTTTTTTTACCTTGAATGCAGTGTTATTGAATTAATAGTGGAAATGAATCAGTTATACTAAAATTTTGTTGTGTCTAAATGTTTCGTTACGTAGTATTTGAATATCTGCTCATAAAAAAATTTCATTCGATTTCGAACTTAGTGTAGAGCAGACACCCTGAAACGATGGCTCATAGAAAAGGTCTAAGCCCTGATGAAATTGCTAATTAGTTGCGATAGCTTTCTGAGAATATATAGATCGGCTCTAATTTAGATTTCGATGAAGACATAAGATTGATAGAAAGTGACTGAGCAGAACCTGAAGAGAGTGCAGATTTAATTGATAATATTCCAGTAAATCCTGATATATATGTCGCTAGGGATGGCACAGAATGGATAATGTTCCTGACAGATTTGTGACTCGAAATATTCTGCCACAAAGCAGTGGTCCAACAAGCTTCGCGAAACATAATGTCAACGTCAGTTTTTTATGACAAAAATGGTCATAATATAGGATAATTACATGAAATAATATTCAAAAGTCTTAAAACTAAACCCTACTGAACAATAGTCTTGTAATTATTCAGTTGAGACAATTACTTTATCTATTTTATATTGCGATGTCGAAATAAAATAATCGAATAAAAATATTCGAAATCCCGAACTTTCTAGAGTTAAAGACATCTTATATAATGTGTATATAAAGTTTCGGTAATCGTTTCGTTTGCTTTTACTTACTTATTTCTTTACTTAGCATGGCAACTTTATGAATCGTAGATATCATAACAAACAGAAAGAATCAAACAAACACAATAAGATATTTCAACAGTATCTTCTATAACAGCTTAACAAATTTTGATTGTTCGTTGTGGAAATCTTATTCACATATATTTTCATTAAAGTATTGAAATCCTACCAACGCAATTTTGTTTCAAAATTTTAATTTTTTTCATAAATCCCTCCATCATTTCATTTGCGGAAAAAGAAAAAACCTCATTCTCCAAAGCATTTTAAATATGTATTGAAAGTGTACATTATTTTTATGACTTTACTATGTACTCTATATTTTAAAACAAAGAAATATTTTTTTAATAAAAAAAGAAAGAGGGAATGGGGAGTTTCTGAACGCAAGCGAACCCTTATATACATAAAGAAAGCTTCAGCAGTTGAAAGATTTAAAATAGTATCTTTCCAATTAAAAACACGAACAATTATATTCATTATATATAATGAAATACATTAAAAAGGAAACACACCCCACTGTAGAAAATTTACAAAATATTCAAGTTAAGTAGCTATATAGGATCACATAAAAAAAAAAAAGAAATAATTTCTAAGGTGTAGTTTGGAAATTTTCAACCAAAAATAATCATATATAGTAATTTATTTTTTTAATTTTTAGACAGTGTCGTTAGAAACTAAACACATGAGCACATACAAGTTCAAAAATCATTTCCTCAAATAAAAATCTTCTTAAAATTACTCTCGTTAGCAACCTATTTCACTACAAGAAATAAAGATACTTACCATCAGCATAAACTGCCACAATAACAAGACAGAGGCAAAGCGAGACCTTAAAACTGTGCATTTTGGCGAACGGTTGTCCGAACAGTTCCTTTGTACACAACAACCATCAGTATATATCCTTTTTAAACCTACCGCAATAATTACGCTTTGGTTTCATATTATCTGACTTGTTGATTGACCTTCCAGAAAAACGTGCCAAGATTCATCAGAAATATGAAGTTTTCAATCGGAACAGCAATGCTTGGCCGAAATCTTATCAATAACAGTGAATGATGCACTTAGACTGTCCTGGTAAAGGTAATAAGAAGGTTCTAGAGATTTCAGAGAATTAATCAAGTTGTAGTAAGTGCTTGAAATAGATAAGAAGTGTATAATCACATTCTAAATCTTCTCTTTTGATAAGTTTGTAATCTTAATGTGTGTGTGGTTTTTGTTTTTAAATAAAAGATTCCTCTCAGTTACAATTTAGCCCGTGAAAAAGATAGCTCAGCTTGTCCTTGGTGGTTGACGACAGAAGAGTGTTTATATTTATCCATTAAAAGTAAATAATTTAAAAGTAGAGCACGTGGTGTATTTATGTTAGATTCAGTTTTATGATGAAACAAACAAAAAATATACCACAAAAATAACTTTTAATATTACCACATGTCAACAAAATATTTCAATTGTAACTTGCTATCAGATTACAAAATAGTACATCCGTAACAGACCATAATTCCATAGAATGTATTATTGGTATGTATTATGAATCGTAATTGTTTAACACAACAAGTAATATAAAAATAAAATTTTAATTAAATTCCTACTTAGATCAACAAAGAAAAATTTTATTTTAGCTTCATTTCATTAAATAGTTACAATTAATATAAATATTATATACATAGGACAGAATAACAACATTAAGTGGTAATTCATTTTTATTAATTATCATTAAAGTATCGTATTGTCATACAAAACAATAATGTATATAAAATTTCAGTTCAACTGAATGCTTTTAAACGAGAGAAAAACAAGTTTGACACGAGTCGCCAAAAGGGTCTCTAAGTCGCCAACGTGGCTGTACTTATAATTTTTTAAATAATTAGTTTCAATTAATTTTTATTACTTATAATTAAATTATTGTATTGTCATCCGAAATAATCCTGTATATAAAATTTCAGCTTAATTGAGCTCTTTAAAATGTATTTTATTAAAGATTGAAAATCCCACCAAGATAAATAAATAAATAAGCAAATATATAGAGATCGTGAGCTAATTGTAGGAATTGAAAGATTTCAATTTCTGGAAATGAACACAATACTTAAAGCACCAGCCGAGAAGTCTGGATTTAAGAAGTGTGTGAAATGAAAGAGAGGTGATTTCTCATGTTTTGTTTTAAAGAGGCTGTATTGGCTTTGAAATACCCTCGGAATCGTCTTGACACGAGCCAATTTTGTCTATCTAAGCTGCTTTTATTCTCCCACACCCCTACAAAAGCCATACAAAAAAACATCTCATTTCTTATCAGTTAGTTTTGGAATTCGGTGACGAGAACATCGCAGTATGGGTAAAAATCAGTAGATTTGGTTCGCCTTATTTTTTCTATTTTAGAAGAATTTATTTGTGCCAGCACAATGGTAAATAGTTCAAGAGTAAGGCTGTTGATCTAAAACAGAAAACGGAAATCTGCAAAGATTTTGGTATTGCTAACTCTGCTTTATCAACAATAATTAAAAAAATAACGCAAATTAAGTATATGTTTGAATGATTTTTATTATAAATACATGCATATACATGCATATCTATGTATATAAAATGTACTGCCTTTTTTTTTTTTTTTTTGAATATATGCTTTTTTGCAATGTCCTTTAACACAAAAAATATTTCAGTCCCCTCAATTTCGTGTTAAATGATTTTTACTGTATACATAAAATCTTTACTTTCTTGTTCCCCAAAAAATTAAAACTAGAAAGCAACATATATATCCTCTTTTGCCTATATATAGAAACACTGAATGGCCCTAAAATTAGAGACACTCTCTAATAATGAGTTGGTCCAATTTCAGCTCTCATTACAGCCCATATTCTTCTTTCTATGGAATCAACAAATTGCTGATATCGTTGGTGAGGAATATCAAGTCATGCCAATAGCGTATACAGACTTCTCTTGTGAAGGGGTGGGGGGTGGGAATCACATTTTAAAATGAATGTAAATGAAAGAGCCTGGGGGGGGGGGCATAATCTCCCTGCTAAATATTAAAATATGTTGATCTAAAAAGGTTAAACCCTCAAAACCTACTCTTAAGAACGCCCATAAGAGGTCTTAGGGATGTCTACTTTCTCTAGAGGGCTGAAAATATAAACAATATTCAAATATATGTATAACTCTTTGAAATTAAAATTAAATAATTCGAATCTTTTACACATTTTTTATAAAGGAATGCAGCTTCAGAAAAGTATAAAATGTTTAAAATATAATCATAATTTTAACAATTATAAGCATATGAAATTAAGAAACGTTTTATAAGAAATATTAAGTTTTACGTTGCACATGCTATTATCTAAAATAGTACCTTTAATTACTAGTTATACGTTGATTTATAAAGTTAAATGTATCCTTATTACACTGTAGTAATTTTATATTAGTAGATTAATAAAATATATTTTATAAAAAATAAAAAAAACTTTTTTAAAAAATTTCAATATATTTCATATATTTTGAAACACAAAAGATACATTTTTCTTAAATGATGTAGAGTTTAAAGAGTATGATACATTTTATAATTCTATAAAGTTTTTATACATCAGAGGCTACTATTTTAGAAAATAACGTGCGCAATGCAAAAAGTATTTAATATTTATTACATATTTTCATATGCTTATAATTTTTTAAATTATGATTATATTTCACACATTTTGTGCTTTTTTGAAGCCATAATCCTTTGTAAATAATGTGTAAAAGATTCGAATTATTTAGTTCAAATTTAAAAGAATTATACCTGTTTGAGAAAATTGTTTATATTTTCACCCCTTGAGATAAAGTCAACAACCCTGAGATCCCTTAAGTCATCCTGATATAATAGCAGCTATAAATTTGAACAGATTGGAAGGTGGAGCTTTCCTTCTTTGAAGTGATCATTCGATTTCGTCCTACAAACTCTCAATAGGGAATTAAGGTACCCGACTACGTTCGGAACTGTGATTTTAAAAAAGCACATAAATGGATAATTTTTATGGTATTTAGTGTCACTTAGATTAGAATACATGTATTAAATTGTTTTAAGGACATTGTGACAAAAAAAAAATTATTTAAATACAATATTTCAGCAAAAAATTAACTTAGAATAATCATTTTTCAAAATGTTCTCCTTTTCTGAAAAATGCTTCTATTATAATAATATTTAATAATATTTTTCCTGTATATAGCTCAGACCACTGTACAGAGGCTCAACTATGATTTTTGAAAAATTCACATTATTTTCAGAGTTACAACCATTTGAAAAAATTATCGGAGTTTTTTTCTTAAAATTTCTCCCCTCTGTTGTGTCATAAAACATGGATAAACACACTTCTAAGTTATATATTTCAAAAATTCTAGTTGAACCTCTGTACAGAAGTCTGAGCTATATACAGGCAAAATATTACCATAATAGATGCATTTTTCACAAAAGGAGAATATTTTGAAAATGGGTCATTCTATGTTCATTTTTTGTCAAAATATTGTACTTAAATAATTTTTTATTGTAATACTTTTCTTAAAACAATTTTATATATATTTACTAATCTAAGTGACACTAAATACCATAAAAATTATCCATTTATACGCTTTTGCAAAATCTCGATTCCGAACGTAGTCGAATACCTTAATGGTCTTCTGTTGCTAAGCTTGTCTTTTACCAAGTCAGTATTTTTATGCGTTGGGATATGTTTTTGTGATGCATCTGCATAGAATTCAACCATAATTTGTTGCATTGTTGCCCTTTTATTGCAGTAGGCCATGTGTGCTACTCGAATTTCACCTCTCCCATTTACAGGCCCTTTCGACTATAATAGGTCTTATAGCTTGAAGCTTTTTTTTCCCTTCGCAACACTATAACTCTTTAAACACTCGAGATATTGTCGGTTAGTGAGTGGGTGAGTGAATATTAACGTCGCACTGTTCAGCTACACGAGGGCTTTTGGATACGGACCACGTAATTTTGAGTCACGGTCAAGTGACGGGGATGACACCTGACCCTCTTCTAACCTCTCCAACACCCTCTCCTGACTACCACACCACAACAATGGGAGTACGTTTCAGCTCTCGACAGATTTAACGTGCATCGCTGCCCTACACGGCGGATCTTTAGTGGTACTGGGCTCGAACTCAGGACATGCCTGCCATGATCTGATACCTTGACCACTGGGCTACCGCAGCCCGAGATATTGTCGAAAAAGAAAATCGTAGAAGAGTCGTTGTATCAGAGATGCTAGCACTAGATCTTCTTTCACCGGCGATCATCCGTCGTTTCAAGTCTCTTAAATATTTCATTTTAACCACTTTGACATTAACTTACTAGATAACTCCATTATCCTAACCTGAGAGAGTTTCTTATGTATGGAACTCAGCGTTGTTGTGTCACTGTATGAATAACATCTGGACTGGTTTTAGTTCAAATAAAGGATAATACAGTAGAACGTCGTCTATCCGAATCAATTGGGACCGGACACCGTTCGGATAACCGAAAACCGAATGCGATCCATGCAGTATATGAAACCGGACACTATACGGATATTGAAAATCATCACATGCGGGAAACGGGCTTGAAGAAAAAGTAACATAGGTGCAAAACGTCGCAATTTTACCTTTATTGTGGAAAATAATCACTTATTTTTTGCTGTACCATTGTACACCTTTTTTTCGCTAGAAGGTTTCTGATTCTCTTCAGCAACTACAGTTGAGTAGGACAGCACTCTAACTGTTGTTCCTACCACGCCATAGCTGTCTCTAACGCAGAAAACTCGTCAGCATTTGATGGACCCTTGCTACTTTTGCGAGACGGTTCAATATATCATGTTTTGTCTCTATGTCAGTGCTTCTTAAACTTTCTATACTTGCGACCCAATTTTCAACCATAATTTTTATCACCCCCCTTCTCCATACAATAACAATGTATTGAATTCAATAATACCTGATATCCTTTGGCGCTAAACTATAACACACTACTTTAATTATAAACCGTACAAATTATCCAGATAAGTACTAAATTTTGTATTTAAAGTATTCGACTACGTTCGGAACAGTGATTTTAAAAAAGTGCATCAATGGATACTTTTCATGAGATTTAGTGTAACTTAGATTAGAACGCATGTATAAAATTGTTTTAAGGACATTTTGACAAAAAAAAATTATTTAAATAAAATATTTCGACAAAAAATTAACTTAGAATAACCTTTATTCAAAATGTTCTCCTTTTGTGAAAAAGGCTTCTATTATAATAATATTTTGCCTGTATATAGCACAGACCTCTGTACAGAGGCTCAACTACGATTTTTGAAAAATCCACATTATTTTTATAGTTACAACCCATTGAAATAATTATCGGCGTTTTTTCTTAAAATTTCTCCCCTCTGTTGTCGTGTAACACATGGATAAACCCACTTCCAAGTTATATATTTCAAACATTCTACTTGAGCCTCTGTACAGAGGTCTGAGCTGAATACAGGCAAAATATTAATACAATAGAAGCATTTTTTACAAAAGGAGAATATTTTGAAAATGGGTCATTTTATGTTCATTTTTTGTCAAAATATTTTGTACTTAAATAACTTTTTATTGTAATACTATTCTTAAAACAATTTTATATACATTTTCTAATCTAAGTGACACTAAATATCATAAATATCATCCATTTATACGCTTTTGCAAAATCACGGTTCCGAACGTAGTCGGATACCTTAATTTTATGACAAGCCCCACACATAGGGCCACTGGTAATTATTAAATTTGTTCTTAACTTAGTACAATTAATTTAATTATGAAATACATTGTGCAGTACTGATTCATTTATAAGTGTATTATATCTAGTAATTGTGTATTTTATTTTTTATTATGTCAGATGTATTTTGTTTTGTTTCCTTTCAGAAAATTAACAATTTTTTTTTTTAAATAATCCTTTTTTGATTTTCGATATACTCACGCCCACCTATGGAGGCGAGCCCCACAGTTTGAGAAACGCTGCTCAATGTTCAAGACATTGCGCTTCCGTTTTGAATTCGGAACCATAGCAGCTCACAGCTTAACAAAAGAGCTTGTATACACACCCTCACTTGGAAACAAACTGACCTAATATTGCCCCCCCCCCCGTGCAGATGTTTATCAAATCTCACAAATGAAATTCCCCTAATATTCCTGATCTTAGGTTTTCCCGTCACATTTGGCCTCACGCGAAACGATTGTTGAGCATTGCACTGTTCGAAAACGTATTCATATACAGTACATTTAGTTGACAAAAAAAAACTTGTTCGGATAAATGACGTTCTACTGTATAGTGAAATACGTTAAACGCGAAAACGCTCAAGAAGAAATATCGGTTACCACAATATAAAACAACGATCCTGACAAACTACTATATATTTTCATGCAGTTTTTTTTTCTCTTAACACAAAACAATTTCTCTTCAGGGAATGAACAATATACGAAAAGCACCAACGACGCAGATGAGATTTAAGAGGGATGTGAAATGTAAGTTGGGCTTACAAGGGCTTTTCAAGTTGGGCTTACTTGGTGGTCAGGGTCCGAGGGCCCCCTGAGCTTGAGGGACCCGGTGAACAGCACCACCTAGCCCATTGGTAGCTACGCCCCTGTTTCAAAAAAATCTTTACAATCTTATCTTTTTCACTAAAAAAATACTAGAATTATAATGTTAGAAATCTGAGAACATAAAACATAAGGTACGATTACCTGAAATCAGTGGCGTAACGTACACCTCCGCATCGCGGGGGAGGGGGGGCATGATTCTAGGGGTCCCGAAGTTTGAGTGACGCCAGTTCGTATTTAACCAATTTAAAAAACATTAAAACAAAAACCTAGCTTTGCAGAGGGGCCCTAATATTCTCCGTTACGCCACTGTCATGAAGAAAATAACACTAACAAATACACGCGCACATAAAAACGCACACTCCACAGGGATTTTTTTCCTTAAAGTTATGTTTAAGCGCTTTCACAACTCTTTAAGGTATCCGACTACGTTCGGAACCATGATTTTAAAAAAGCGCATAAATGTATAATTTTCATGATATTTAGTGTCACTTAGATTACAATATATGTATAAAATTGTTTTAAGGACATTATGACAAAAAAAAAAAAAATATATATACTTAAATACAATATTTTGGCAAAAAATTAACTTAGAATAACCTTTTTTCCAAATGTTATCCTTTTGTAAAAAATGCTTCTATTGTATTAATATTTTGCCTGTATATAGCCCAGACCTCTGTACAGAGGCTCAACTATGACTTTTGAAAAATTCACATTATTTTCAGAGTTACAACCATTTGAAATAATTATCGGCGTATTTTCTTAAAATTTCTCCCTTCTGTTTTTGCAAAACATGGGCTTCCAAGTTATGCATTTCAAGAATTCTAGTTGAGCCTCTGTACAGAGCTCTGAGCTGAATACAGGCAAAATATTAATACAATGGAAGCATTTTTTACAAAAGGAGAACATTTGGAAAAAAGGTTATTCTAAGCTAATTTTTTGCCAAAATATTGCATTTAAATAATTTTTTTTGTCATAATGTCCTTAAAACAATTTTATATACATTTTCTTATCTAAGTGACACTAAATATCATAAATATTATCCATTTACACGCTTTTGCAAAATCACGGCTCCGAACGTAGTCGGATACCTTAAACATTTGATTAAAACTTCTACAGAGAGATTAATGCTTCAATAGATAGCATTTACTTTTAAGAGAAGTTATCCAACATAATGAGTCTTTTTTCTAGATTTATGTAGCCGTCCTTATTTGGTTTCCTGAAATTGAAATTTGGTGTCTTTCCATCAACACAACACCTCCCACTTAAAACTACGATAAGCACATTTCCGATTTTGCGAGTAATAACCGTGACCTTTCTGGTCCGATAAGGTTTGTAGTTACAGTTTATCTTTAGAGCACTTTCAGGAACAATTTTAAAATTGAATATCAGCGAAGAAGGGTATATCTTCGCGTCTAGTTTGGTCTTGTTTTAAATCGGATGTAGCATCACATCGTAAGATCTTTTTCAGTTTACTCTTCCATCTATTTAATGATAGGATGTTATAACCCTTAAAGGTTCTATCTGAATTAAATTAGATGTTTATTTCGTACTGTTTATCTAAGCATGTTTTTAGTGATTTTAAATTTTTTCAGTACAGTATATAAACATATAAGAAAATAACTAGTTGCCAGATCTGGTAAGCTCCCTAATTTATGCTGAATCCATCAGCTATTACGAAAAATAACTCCCTTTTCACTCAAAATAATAAAATTAATATTATAATCTGTGGCGGTGGATATCTATATGAACTAGTACCAACATCACGCGTTGACGATCGTTTTGGCGTGATTGGTTACGTACTTGCGTTCGGAACGGAAGGTACCCAGAACAAATCTTCCTTTCCTTCATTGGTGACCCTGGCCGTGCAAAGGAACCGCACCCTTCACGCGCCGCAGTCGTGGCGCCATC
>BMAV01018073.1:6740-41652 GCA_019973955.1 Trichonephila inaurata madagascariensis | reverse complement strand
TATTTTGCAAATTTTTTTCTGGAACCAAGAACAGAAAAATATTGAAAGATGAATATATATTTAACGAATTTTCCCCATAACGAACTTTTTTCTGGGATTTTGCAAGTTCGTTCTTTAGAGGTCCGACAGTATATCATCTTTTCCAAAAATTTAAAAGGATCAATAAGTGTTTCACTCGAATCGTTTTGCGGAATATTTAAAAAATATATAATTCCAATTAAATCGATTCATATATTTGTTTCTGGAAATATAATAAAACTTATTTTAAGTGCCTACTGCTTATATATGGTGTTAAAATATTTTAGGTTATGAGTTAAAGCGTAAGAGTTAATGAAACTGTATAGTTCAGTTACAAAAATATTGCATAATATGATTAAAAATAATTTCTTTCTTAGTTATACTATTTTTCGTGTATTAAATATATATTCGTATATACATATGTATGCATTTTTTCTAATCTTTAGGTACTAATTTTATGCAAGACTAATTAATATAAATGTTTTTCTTACTTTTGTTCCATTTATATCTAGTATAGAGAAAAGTGGCTCCAGGTTAAATTTAGTCTGTGAAAAAATCATAAATCAAGCCTAAATGGTTACCAGATGAGAGATTAACTTAGGGAGATTCTTTCTTTTAAAAAAATAAAGAAATAAGTTGTAAGTAATTTATAGAATATATTTAACCTTAAGAATTAAATATATAGCTAAAACAGTTCCTTTTGGAAATTTTTGGATAACTTTTGCAAAAATTTTCGCCACTTCTCCATTTTAATCCTAAATTACTATTGTTTCACTATATGTGAACATTTATTTTGTTTCCGTATTAATCCATTTACTGGTAGATTAAAAATAGCAATTGCTCAGATAAAAATAATATTATTTGACAAAAAATATGAATAGTAAAATTCTGAATGAGGATAGTTTTTAGAGAGAAATGTTTCTGGTCCAAATTATGTAGTGAAGAGAAAACAAAAAGTGAGTGTTGATTTAAAATGTGGACTTTGAAATCATTTGTGCACAGGGAACACAATACCTACCGTAAAATCAGGAGTATAAGGCACACTTAAAACACAAAAAATAAGATCGAAACAAGGGTGCGCGTTATACAGCGGGTAGAAAAACGATAGCAACAAAAGAGATGAGCACAAAAAAAATGTACGTCTACATGTATCGAAACAGTTTACTTAAAAGAAATGACTTGCTTCATGAATGAACAGAGTTTTAGTTCTAGAAGTATACTATTTTTGCAAAACTCTGGGATAATACCCTGAATAAATGACTTCAAAACATAAAAGCAATGTATACTAATGTTTCAGATTTCTTCGTTAGGAAGGGGTGCGCGATATACGGCGAATATACCTAAAAGTTAAAAAATTGAGCTTGAAAGTATATTTGTGCGCGTTATACGCCTGATTTTACGGTATTTTATTTCTCGCAGGCATTGGATTTCAAGAACATGACTCATGCTGCCATCTATCGGAAAGAAATACAACCTCAAAATCACGTGACCATTCAAACTTTCAGCGAATGAAATCGCGTCACTTCAGCTGACGAAACGAGTTGTGTGAGTCAAAGCTTGTCTCAACAAAAATATTCGAGATGACAAAGGGGGAACTAATGGGTATTACCTTGTGAGTAAAGCGAGCTGTACCTTTCACCTCTGAAAGAGCGAATCTAACTTTGCTTTTTGGATTAATCTGTGGACATTTTGTTTGCATTCTTTGGTGTTCCTTTTGTATAATTTTGTGTACTATGTCTACAACATTATCCTCCACGCATGATTTATTGAAGAAGCGACGATGGTATCATCGCCGGCCGTTGCTAAGAAACGCCCTGTTTACAGATTTGCAGAATGGTAGCTACATTGCATCGATTTATACTTTGGTATGTATTCAAAATATTTTCTTTTAAGATTCTTTTTTGCTTTTCTTTGGATTTCCACACTTGATCGATTCTTCTGTCATTTGGTACTACTAATAATAATGTTTGTGCTTATTGAGCTAATTTTTTTTATTAATTTATTGAAAAATGTGTATTTTTTATATACATTTAAATATGTTTTTTAATTAATCTCATTTTTGGCTATAGATTCGATGTATGTCATTAAATAACACTTCATTATAGAAATATCCTTCCTATTTACTTTTTAGATATCTAAACATTTAAAAAATATGTATTTTTAAAACTTTGTCAGTATTTATTCAGAGCTAAAAACTGAGGAAAATGGATTGCATTTGTGATAAGGAAAAAAAAATTGAATAAGTATTTCGTTGAATTTTTTTCTGATTGTTGTACTTTTTATGATATAGAATGTAAAGCAGGAATACAGACTTGTTGAGATTGAAGGACATGTCTATTTCTTTGTTAGTGTGATGGCTTCAAAGTAAATGCTTAACTATTTGTCAAAAGAAGGCAGAAATTTTGTATTGTTGTATCTCCAAATTTTATTAAAGTGAACGAAGATTTGCGTGGAGCTGGGAGCTTTCGCCCCCAGTTCATCTTCTTAATTAGCTTTTGGTCATGTAATTAATTTTTTTTTGAATTTTAGATTTATAATAAGAGCATTAATAGAAAGTAAAGTAAGAATTTAGCGTGATTTTTGAAGGATCCAATCTCGTTATTGGTTACATTTTCATCTATTGCATATTTCCTTTTTTTTTATAATGTTTATAATTGAAAAAGTTTATTTACTACTACCATATGTTAAGTAAAGAAGTTTTGATTATTAAATCATTTGGCAGTGATATTGTTTCTTTTTTAGTATTTAAATGATAAATTGTTTTATCTAGTTTTTATTATATTGAGTCTAAATATTTTACACATGAATGAATTATACTTGTTCCAGATGCTCTTAAACACAAAACGAAAAAAAAAAAAAAGTTGTAAGCAAACCTCTTTTGGAGTGTTTTTTTTATGAACAAAATATTCATAATTACACTTTCTATAAGGAATTCAAAAGCAAATTTTTTTGTTCTGAAGAGACAAACATATATATAGTTTTATGAAATCCATAATAAAATATAGTTAGTTAAAATAAATGGATGTTTAAGGTCAATGTGCTACTGATTTGACAGAATAGCAGTGTGGATTCAATTAATTTGAGTCAATATGTTGAGATTATGATACTCTCACCAATCATTCTTTGAGCTTCCCATTACATTTCTACAAAAAAGGGATCTACATATTAATACACACTTTTTGTAGGTTTCCATTGCATAACCCAAGACTGTTAGAAAACATTAGACTGTTTTCATGCAAAGTTGGAAAGTTATTTCATAAAAATGAGACATTTTTCTGTCTAAAAATGTGTTTTGAGTTAAGTTCAAGCTCTGTCATGTTTTGTGAAGACAGCCTTAAAGACAGTGGGCCACAGACAGGTACCGGCCCATGGATCAAATAGTACCAGGCTGTCCAAGGAACATTAAATTATTTCCATTTTATTTACTGTGGTGTATGTTTTTCAGGTTTCTGTGACTTTCCATTGAAATCGCTTTAAATACCATGTTAAATCACTCTATGATCATTTTTTGGTGTTACTGTATTTTATTCTGAAGGCATATGTAAATACAATTAAATTAAAATCATTTAATCAAAATAATCTAAAATATAAACATTCCACATCCCACCCTCAGTGGACTGCAGTAAAAGGGTCAAATGTTGACCGGTCCACTGCAATAAAAAGGTTGGGGAGCACTACTTAAAGAGATGCAGTGGATGTATCTACAACAAATGTAGGTTTGTATGGATATTTACTTTTCATTATACATTCTGGAGTTAGAAATTAGTAATTTTTCCACTTCAGAATAGGAATAATAATTTATTTTGCTGAAAATTCAATATTAACATGTTGAAGTAATGTTTTTGTTAAGCTGGAAATGTATTAAGAGTAAAGATTAAAATTTTTAAATTGTAATTAAAAAATATATTTGAAGAATTTCAAGTTAAGAGCAGGTCATAAGTCAATGTTTTAATAATAACTATTAATTATTAATGCAGTACACTACTTAGTATTTTTTTTAGTAAACTGAAATGTCATATATTAAAAGATCATCATATCCGCTATTTTTTCTTTCTTTATGTTCATATTAATTAATGTACAAGAATTGGAAAAAAAAGCTTAATTTTGGATACATTAATTTATTTAAAAATGTTTGACACAGATTCTTGAAAGTGAACTTCTAAAGTAATCTAAAATAAATATATTTATTATTTGTTTAATATCTTTTGACTTAAATGTTATTCGACTACTTCTGAAAATTGGTTTTTCTGAAAGGAGGCTGGTTTGTCAATATTTGTTCATCTGCTGAAGTTCAATTTTTCTCTTGGGAAACTTAGTTTTCAACAAACAATCTTTTTCTTTTTTCCCCCCTTAAATATTTAAGTAATTTCAAAACATGTGTTTTATGTGTTAAATGATTTATGCTATTAAGTTAAATCTTCCCTCCTGGTTAATATATTATGAAAAAATGTCTACTCTTAATCTTTTTCAAAAAACAAATTATAGAGTTTTTTAAATTTTAAGGATATGTTTAGGGTAAAAATAGGATTTAAGGGAAGGGGTAAGATAGAGGGACATTATTAGCTTATAAAGAATTCAGTTTATTCAATTAGAATAAAACTTAATGGGGGCTTATTCATTAAGTTAACGTTACTGTAAAATTGTAATGTATATATTTTCAAACAATTAGAAGTTATATGTGCTGTATCTTGCAATATTATTGTTTTAGTTTTAACTTAGTGTTTAATAAATTATTCAAATATTTTTTTAAGAATTTCATTATTTTTACTTGTGAAAATATTCAGGACAAAAAAAAAAAATTAGTTAAGGTTTTCTTTTACATTGCAATTTCAGTAAATAATTTCTTATAGCTCTATTTAAAGTTTTTAAGATTTGCTGTTTAACCTAAGCCATTTCTGGCATTGTCAGTCAGTTCTTATAAATTGGTATTGAATTGATAAAACACAAAGCAATTAAGAGACATAATATCTTAAGATTCCAAGAATATCAGGCAAGACTCGCTGGAAATATCTTCCTAGTTTAAAAAAAAAATAGAAGTTCATATACTTATGATCTTGAATAAAAATCTAAATTAACCCTAGAAAAAAAACCCATCTTAAAATAGCTATAAGCATTATAATTTTTTATATATGTTGCAAGGTTACATCTGTGTTTGAAGTAATTTGAATTAGTCGTAGAATCACTGATGCTTACCTAATTTTATAATCCTTAGATGGATTCTATGAATCGTAATTTACTTAATTTTTCCTGCTTTTTTTCCAAGGCAGTAG
The DNA here is from genome assembly GCA_019973955.1 of Trichonephila inaurata madagascariensis. Lineage (NCBI taxonomy): Eukaryota > Metazoa > Arthropoda > Arachnida > Araneae > Nephilidae > Trichonephila > Trichonephila inaurata. Next base: position 36,364 of record BMAV01018073.1, on the reverse strand, counting down.
AAACAAAACATATTAGTAACCTTTTTTTTTGTGTGTATTGCTGTATGAGATGTAAATGAGTGGAGTGATATTTGAAATATTTTAAACTTTATTTAAATCCTCGCCAGTTGCTTCTTTGAGATCGACATAAGTTAAATCAGAATTGTAGTCTTCTAAAATTTTCCGATGACAGTTGTTTGTCTTTGGTGTGATAAGAGCTATTTTCATGAGAATTCGATAAATACTGTGGTGGTAATTTTCCAATGACATGCAGTTGATGTCATGAAACAATTTGCTGATGGATTAACAATAAAAAGGATTTGTAATGTTTGGTGCAAGGAAAGTTAGTTACTATAGTGTTTGTTTCCTTATAAATAAGTCATGATCCATTTTCTTTTTTTTTGTTTGAAGAATTTAAAGGAAAGTTCCCAGGAAAAGTTTTTACTAGTTTTGTCACTATTTTCAGTACAATATAATTTGCCATTTGGATTCAAGGTTCGCTATTTATGCGTTTTTAATATCCAGTTCATTGTATATTTAAAAAGGCAGTGTTGTGTTTATTTGTATATTTAAAAGGCATAAGTTGGAGGGGGAAAAGTAGAACTTTTTGTTTTGACATTGAACACATATAATTTTGGTGGGGAAAAATTCTAATAAATTTTCTAAATTAGGGAAAGGATATTTCTGCCAACAAAAAATTCTGGAGAATGTATAAATCATTTATTTATTAATAATTAATATTGTAGAAAACTTTTATGTTTAGATGTCAATAATCAGACAAGAAATGGAATACTAGTTGAAAATCAAAGGATTGGCAATCTGAATAATATTAGGTTGGGGAAAAAGGAATCCATTATTTTTTTGCATGAAAATCAAGACTCTATTCAACATGCTTCCGATTGTCCGATTTGGGTCAAATATGTACCGTTTTGTTGTATAATTTACTGCCATTTTAAAGGTAGCTTAATAATGCCTCTCTCATAGAAGCCTTGGCCCTTATTGGCGAAAACATCTTGTAATCGATTTTCACAATCTTCTCTTGATCCCAATTTTTTATCATTCAGGAAGTTTTGCAATGCAAGAAAAAGGTGGTAATCGCTTGGTGCCAAGTACGGACTATATGGTGGATGCATTAAAACTTCCCAAGCATGCTGCCATAGGTTCTGGTGAGTCACTACAGAAGTTTGTGGCCTGGCGTTGTCCTGATGGAACACAACACCTCTTCGGTTTGGCCAATTCTGGTCAATCGCTAGCTTCAAACGGTCCAGTTGTTGACAGTGGAAATCTGAATTTAGTGTTTGACCATGCAGAAGCAGTTCTTAATAAATTATTCCTTTCTAGTCCTACCAAATACACAGTAGAACCTTCCTGGCCGTTAGTCCTGGTTTGACCACCATTTGAGCTGCTTCACCGCACTTTGACCACGATCGTTTTCGCACAATATTATAGCATGTGACCCATTTCTCATCCCCAGTCACCATCCGTTTAAGAAATGGGTAGATTTCATTCCGTTTGGCCAAGGCTTCGAAAATGGAAATTCGATCCATCATGTTTTTTGGTGTTAATTGGGGTGGCACCCAAACATGGAACTTCTTTTTGACTCCAACTTGGCGCAAATGGCTTAAAACTGTTTTGTGGTCGATCTTTAGCTCCCGTGCGATGCTACGACTATTAATATGCCGGGCAACTTCGATTATTTCTGTGATTTTATCGAGATTTTGAAGTGCGAGGTGCATCTTTAATATCAAAAATACTTGAACGGAATTGACGAAACCAAAATTGCACGTAATTAACAGTTACAATATCGGCACCATGAACACATTCGCAATGTCAGCCACCTGGCTTGCATTTTCGCCTTTATCAAAGAAAAACTGTAAAAAGAACCGAATTTTCTCTTTGTTGACTTCCATTTTTAACACCCAGTAACTCACAACTGAATGAACCAAACAAACAAAAAAAAAATTAATCTTTTTAGTGTGAAATGTCATTTTGACAACGAGCATAAATTGGAAATTGTTTGATCGATACTTCACGAGATATCGACACTACACCCATCTACCGAAAAAATAATGGATTTCTTTTTCCCCAACCTAATATTTACGGTACATTTTGAAGTCGTGTTTCTGTGTGTTTTATAACAAAAAAAAATTAGACTGTTCTATTTTGTATTTGATTTCTTGTTGAACGAATTCAATTTCTTTTTCAGACACTTGTACTTTACTCTTCATTCATTTATCATCGTTCAGCGAGTAAGAAACTTACGATTCCGATGTACTTCGCGATATTTCCTCGCTCACATTGGATTTACTCTCTAGTAAATAAGGATGTCACGTCTTGTTGTCATAGGCAGCGATAACCGAGTCGTAACAACATCGGGATCGAATTCTGATGCGTACCACTGAAGGCTTACTGTATAGAAGGGCTGATGCATGTTAAGTTTTTCGAGGCTCAAAGGGCTGTGTGGATGTGAGGATGAAATATGGAGAGAGAGGGACAAGATCAGTTATTGTCTTGATACTTGACTCAAAATTACGAGGTCCGTCCCCAATTGCCCCTCAGTAGCTTCAACATACAACATTAATAATCAATCAATATTCTTCCACTCAACAATGGAACAATATGTGCTGAGCTTCGTGAGGATTCACAATAATGTAGGTTACTGAAATATAATTCGATTGCTTGATAAAAAACACAGCTTTAAAAATCAGTAAAATAACGTTAAATAAGCACACTTTCAGTTAATCATCAACCAATCTTTCTGGTTTCGAAAAGAAGAATTGCAGCATTTAAAGTAAACTGTTTGGAATAATTTCTTGACACGTTCTTCATAATAGATGGGAAGTTAATGTAATACGTATGACAAACTCTACTATAGAGAATGTTTTTATATCTTGCGTCAGAGATACTGCATTCTACAAAAATATCAATAAATCAAAATCTTCTTTTCAACCGTATATTTTTTTCGTGCGATAAAATAAATCCTTCTACTGATTGATTGATGTTGCAATTCAACAAACAAATATTATTCTCCAGGAAATGAATACTGTTCGCATACCTTTATAAAGTTCGCACATCGAGGTGTTTCATCACTTTGTTTTTATTTTTCTAACCGGATCTGCAAGTGCGCCCCCGCGGCGTGGGGAAGTATTATTTTATATATATTTGCGATTAAGATCATGAATAGAAATAGTTCAGTTTGTTATTGTCTCCTCATTTTTCCCTGGAATGCTACCCTTTAAAAAACGTAACCATGGTAACCATTCGTCTCCCAGACGACATGAGTTTTAGCAAGCTTCAAACTCATTTTAAAAGTTATTAACAAAAAAATTATACTACATGCAGAGGATTTCATGACATCCTATCTTCACATAAACAAGAAATGTTTATTTAAGCATTATTATAAGCAAGTAAAATTTATTTATTTTTGAAGCAATCTTTACGCATATTACAGTGATGCTCTAGAACATGATAAAATTTTCGCGTCATTCTACGCAACTTAATGGGCAAAAGGCACAGATTTCCCTGTTTTTAGTTTCCAGTTGTTCAGGTGGTTCAATGTTCTGCTCCAATTTGAGAAGTTCACAGATAATTGTCCTTGTTGATCGGGGCTAAGTTGATACATTTTTATACGTTTCTTCAACCATGGCGCAAGGAGATATTCACTTAGCTTTATCGCAAACTTTCTTCCAAGTAATGCTTTTTCAAATTTGCGAGCCAAATTATGTACATATATAACATATGCATTCACTAAACAGAGATATTTATCATGCTATCTGTAAATTCGTGATTTTGAACTTCAATAAAATTTTCATTTTCAGAAATAAAATGATCATCACCACAATTAACGCTTTTATAATAATTCTCAGAGCCTCAGGCTTACCCCAAAAGTGTCCTTCGCGAAAACGTTTTGACATCATCTCGAAAACGCAGAAAAAAACAAACAAACTATAAGAGAGATTCTCAATTCCAAACGTTACTGCTACCCATTCGTCTCTCAGACTAACATTGTTCCAAAAATACTATATGCGAAAATATTTTGAGAAAAAGAAATATCTGTAGTCGCCAAGGTCGTATTAAGGTACTGAGTTGCACGTTACATTTCCTGTTTTGGAGGGTAGGGTACAAGGTTATTTGTTATAGCCGTAGTCCGCTAGATGAATGGGTAGCATTCTAGGGTTTTGAACGTATTATGTAGAAAGGCTAATACATCTTAAACTTGTCCAGGCTCAAAGTTTTCACAGTTGTGTGGTGGAAAAGTTTGGAAAGAGAGAGAGTTATCGGCTCAGGGGTGTCCTCGTCACTTGACATTGGTTCAGAATTACGAAGTCCATCGCCAACTGCCTTACAGTTTCGAAATGCTACATTAATAAACAGTTTACCACCTGGCAATTGGAAAGCTAGAGATTGTAATTATTAGATTATATCCGTTTTAATATGTATAGGTATATAATATAGATTTACGAAGGGAGATGTGATCCATACAACTAAAGTGAATATCTATGCATAAATATATATATATTCATTTAATAAAATACTTTCACCCTAATTTTCTGTTCATATTCGTAGTTTAATTGCAAGTATTAGAATTATGATTATATTATATCCTGTACGTTTTAGAGAAAAATGCAAAGGGATCTGTGAAGAAAATTTTTTTTTTGAAAGAGGTCTATGTTGGAAAAAGTTTCGGGGGGGGGGGGGGGGGGGGGGGGGGGGGGGGGGCGGGGAGGAACGTGGAAATTAAAAATTTTAATATCGTTGGGTGGATGACCTGAGTACCTAGCTCTTCCGAGCTATAACCTCACATCTTCAGGATTTTGAGTGATTTTAACTTACTCTTGCCCTTTGTTAATTTAAAATACTTAAAAGTTATATAAAATATACTCAAAGGAGAAAAAGATTTAATAAAAATTAAAAATATTAAAATGCAATGAGTGTATTAATGGGAGGTAAAAGGGTTGCATGGTACCAGTATAGTGTTACTTCCACTAATAGGCTTTTCAACCAATCAGTTCATAAATTCATGTGATGTCATAGTCACACGCAAAATAGAATGTTTTTCCTGCTAATCGATTCTTGCTGGAATTAGTGTTGCTAACATTTTTTACGTAGTGAAACTTCGGCTTAAAAATACATATTTTTCAGAAATTATAACGCACATAAGTAAGCAAAATACACTTGATTAAAAAAAAATACGGATTGTATATATATATATACATATATATTAAATTTTACAAACAGAATAACAAATATTAGATTAATGTGTCAGTTTTGAATTCAGTGGAGAATGTGTGATTGTCTTTATCATGAATTTAGCCCATTAAACATTTCACCCATGCATTAACGAATTCAGTTTCGGTTAACCAGTTTAAATTATTAATGCATTATTTTGAATGTTGTTCGTTATAAATTCTACTAATGGTTGCAATAACTACTGTGACGTAACTGTGAATTTCCCGCCACACAGCTGTGAATCGGCATTTTTGTGGATCACCAAACGTGCATTGGCACTTGTAACTTTAAAATATTGCGTCGTCCCGTCTTCGATGTCCCCGGCAACCTTTGACACCACGAGGGGCCGTTTTTCCGTCCACTAGCCGGATGTAACTGGAAGCTAAAGACGCCGGTCGCTGATCCCCGAAGCTAGAGAGGGCAGAAAGAGAGAACGAGAGATGGTCTGACAACCTTCGTCGAGAGCGAACCCCAAAGAAACTCCTCCCTCACAAACCACATCATTTGAACTCTATTAAGTTTAATAATTTCAATGTATAATCTGTAAATAAAATAGCTGTGACGTAAATAAACTAAATATTTAAATTAATCAATATCACGCCACCGTTATTTCTCTCAAATGTCACACTGCAAATGCTTCAAGAAAAAAACAGTATTTGTATCATGTATTTCTTATTCCTACTCTTTTCACGTATTTTCATCTATTTTCACGTTTGTTTACCAAGTTCTAGAATATTCAACAGTGTCATATAGAGATGTAATTTTTTCATAGTTAAATGTGTGTTCTATTTATACTCTGATCTTTTCTCTTTCTCTGAAAATAATTTCTTTAGACTTAAATTAATAGATTTGTTAATAAATTTTTTATTGAATCATGAGTTGCGAATTTAATATAGCAGACGACTGAATTTATTTCTGGATTTTGAATTTTAATTTTTGCAAAGTAAAACAGGCAATTATATTGAAAAGAAATTCATCTGAAGATAAAAAGAATTTGAAGAAAATTAAATGTCGTCTGATGTAGAGAATTACAAAATGGAATGCAATCAGTATCGCTACGCTTTTTTGTGGCAATCATGTTCTCTCGTGGTTGGAAAAAAAAATTCTTTTACAATATCACATCATGTTTGGTGCTACGCTAGCCGAATGCATACAAAAGAGCACTAACACCGTTATGAAATATTTATGCATTTAAAAGTTGCTATCACGTTCCAGTGATTATATGTCATTGTATTTTGCAAATCTCTCGCTAAGCTTTCTTCCGAATACCTTTTGTGTTCCATCGCGGTATAAAGAGGGAATGACCTAAATATCTCTTTACTCGAAAATACGGTTTTTTTTGTTGAGAAAAAATTTAGTACCTTCCATCCTTATTCGTGTGAATACAAGAGAGAGAGAGAAATACATGACTTATTTTTTTAAAAAATTTATATTATCAAAAGAATATATCATAATTTGGTTTTTAACTTCATCCTTCTGCAAATTTTTATTGAAAATTAATTATTTGTCGTGGTGAAAAGGAGAAATGCTGGTGTATACCTACAAGCAAATTACACAGGGAAAAAAGAATATGCACGCCAGAAGCTTATGTATTCGAGCATAACTAATCTATGGCATGTCTCTGATTTCTCGGTCACAATTCAATATTTTAGAACTTTTTAATTCAACTTTGAAATTATAATTTTTTTTTTGTCGTAGTGAAATAAAAAAAGAACACGAAATCCTTGATAGGAATTCTGTTTGATTACGTCTATCTACTATACAGTAGAGGATGTGACATTCCATTTGAAGACCTTGCTTCCAGAAGTAATAACTTTTAATTTTCGGAAGTTAGTATCTTTTTTTATATCTCCTTTTATTATAAGAATGTTTTACCTGTTCTTAAAAGGCTGTGCAAATAAGAGGAAACTGCTACTTCTTTTTTAAGGCAGGAATTAGTAAATCTTTTGGGCGATCTCCTAAATTGATTTTGACAGTTAAGAGTAATTTCCGTATCATTATAGAACTGCTGCTAAAATATAAAATGCGGTAGTAAAAGTGATGGCTTATTTTAATTTTATATACATACACTTGATAAAGATGTTTCTGCTGGTGCGCTTATTATAGTGCTTGATTCATTTTTCTGCAATTCTTATTAAAAAAAAAAATATGCACATTAAAATTGAAATTTATTTTTATTAAACATAATGGCAAATTTTCAACAAATTGCATCCTTATCTAATTATTTGTGGCGCATTTTTTCAAAATAATTTCATCCAGTTATGATATTTTTCCTTCCTATCTCTGGACTAAATAGGTCTCAGTTTTTAAATGTTTTTAATCAGTAATTTTACTTTTTACTACTTGTTTTATGCTTTTATTTGCTTTTTGTGTATTCGATTTTTATCATCAAAATACTATGTAATAGTTTCGAGTGTCTAAAAACAAATCATTTTAAAAAGTTGTAAATGAAAATCTAGGATGTATTGGGGAAATGATTATTTTCATTGTCTTTGAAAATTTGAAGATAATATTAACATATATCCGATTAAAAAATTATCCACTAAGCAATATCAATTTATGCAGTTTTTTCCGTATAAAATTGAAGAAATTTCTTAGAATTTATGCACTGAATAATTTATTCTCTTTCATTTATGCTATCCACTTACAGAGAGAGCAGAATGCAATTAAATCTCAACTTCCAAAATTTTAAAAAAGCTTTATGTTACATAGGTCAGGTTAGTTTCTAGAATATATCAATAAATCTATTCGAATTGTGTAAACATTTTAAACAATGGTATAACTCTTTATATAACACAATATCGATTGCTAAAAAAAAACGGGGGAGGGGAGGGGGAGACATCAACAGAATTTTCTTATCGCATCTGTGTTCGAATTTCCAATTAGATCTAGGTATGCAAAACCTGTTTAGTTTGAATTGTATATAACAATACGATTCTAAAAACAATAGGCATCCATTACTTTTAAAACTTGAAAAGCATGAGCGGACAAAAAAATAGTGATCAATGACCTTCAAGTGAAAGAACTAGAATCGGCTTAAAATAGCCAAACATAGATTGCACGGTTTAATTCTACTTGGAAAAAAGTTCTATGCTGTGAGTATTTTTTTCGGATTCACAATGGAATCCAGTACTTGTATTGTTTTGGTTGTTAACATTTAATAAGACCTGGTTCCTGTTGTTTCAACGCACTTGATCAAGGATATGAGTTGAATGAAAAATGTGGAATGTGTTTACTTATATATCTGCTGTTTACATTATTATATATATATATTCCTTATATAAAATGATGTATTTAATAAATCATTTGTGTTTTACTATGTTTTTATTCGCCATAAAAATAAAAATATTCCTTTTAAACCGTAAAAACACATTCTTTTTAATGTGAGACAGGAAATACTAAATTGGATGTGAACATTTGATTCTATCTCTCAAAATGAAAGAATAAAGCTGAAATTGAATGTTAGTTTGGCGAGAAAACTATTAATAATTCGGCAGACTTAAATAAAATTGAAAAGAAAGTACATAAGATTTTCGAAGTTTTACCTGTAGTATGTTTACTTACTTTTAATTTAAAATTTATTTGCAGTTTTCTTCATCATGCTAGAGTTGTTCATTATGAAACAAGGACACACACTAAATCAAAATGAATAATAATGTGTTTTAGTATTAATATAATGAGAAGTATACGTATATGTGCGCGTTTCATACTAGTACAATAGAAAACTATCGAAAGTTAAACTAAGGAAATAATTTGAATAACACGTAATTATAGATTATATACTTTTTTTCAATAAAAAAAAAAGTATACAGATTCAGTATTTTTTTTAACTTATTTCTGTAGCTTAACTTTCTTGAATTTTCAATTAAAATACTAGTTCATAAAATGTTTCTCAAGTTTTAACACAAATTAGCCAAAAATCAAAATTTTTATATCAGAAAAATTTCTATCTAGATTGTAAGATTGCTGATTTCTAGCAACCCATTTAATCGATTATTTTAACTATCATTAGAACCGTCAATTACTTTCGATTATGTCGAGTTGTATTGGATTGCAGTTAGGGATTGCAATACCGAATACCGGTATTTTGAGCCATTTGTACAGTTTTGTAATACCGGTTTTCACAAATTTAAATACCGGTTTTTCGGTATTTACTAGAATTTTTTTTTTAAAATTGTCTCCAGTATATGTTCAGGGATCACCAACATAGCAAAATAGTATATGTTTTTATTTTTATATCTCCCTAACGGGAAAAATTATTTAGACTGTGTACTACAAAGGTGTATCGATCAATCAAAAGAAGTGATAAAATATGTCAATCATCCAAGGAGGTGGACGAAAACTATCCTATTGCAGCTCAGAGTGATACTGCTTACGTACAGGATTCATAGTCTGATATTCGTATCTGTGAAAACAAGGTTGTAGTTGTGAAGAAAGTGCGTAATATTTCGATATTTTTCAAATTGTTGAATTTGTTATTCACATTGTATTTTGCATATCATATTGTAGGGTTCAAAATTATTTTTTTCATATTTATTATATATATACTCATAAATAATAACCCATAATAAATTATAAGTATGTCTTTAGAGAAAAGAAAACAAATCAGTAGATAATGTTTCGGTTTGGTTTCATTATTTATATGATGAAAACCACTGATCACAGACTGAATAGTGATATTTACACTTTTTTGTGATTTATAAATAAATAAAATGTTCTAATACTTTTTTGTGATTCTTTATATACTGTTATAATTTATAAGTTACACATAATTTTTTGTGATATTTACACTCTAATAAAACTGGCAAAAACAAAGAAACACCTGTGTTTTCTTTCTTTTTCTAAAATTTCGACTACCGGTATTAAGATCTAAAAAATAACGAATACCGGTATTGAACTTTATAATCCGATATTACAATCCCTAATTGCAGTTCATACCACAATGAATGTTTAGGAAGTTTTTTCTTTTAAAGGAAAATTAACACATTGAGAAGTTCGATGGAAAAGTTTGGGACCCATTCAGGATCCTAAGACCTTTACAGTGTATGACAAGGATTAGTCAAAACGACAGATGAAAGTGAAAGATAGCTTCCTTAACCTCGATCCATATTAGATTGGATTCTTTCGTATAATGACACGGAATATATTCATAGAAATGATATGAGTGCATTGACCGCTGGAACGGCAAGGGTGATTGTTTTTTAGATTGTTATGTTATTAAGTGTCATGGAGCTCTGTCGCTTTTATTTTTTTTTATCCTTCTTAGTTATTATTATTTCTTGTTGAATAATCGATATGTGTTTTCTAATAATTTGGAGAGAAAGGGAAAATTCCGATACATATTATTTTTAAAATGTGGTCGCAAGAAGAATTGATTGAAGTAGATGTAGATGAAATAAAAATGACGCTTTGAAGTTACGCAATATGTTTTTATCCATTTTTTTAAAAATGTTTTTTAGCATCATTACGTTAAAAAAAGAGTGATCGATGAAAAAAATGGTTTTATAAATTTCATTATGTTAAAAATATTGAGTTTAAGTGAGATTTCTGAATATAGTTTAAAAGAAGCTGCGTGTAAGAAAAAAAACCCCTTATTTATGCTTTTATCGAACGGTTTTACCAGTATTTGATTCATTGATGTTTTGCATCGACTAAACGCTCCATTCTATTAAAAAAAGGAATGTATTGTGCGGTAAAAATAGGTAAGTTTTAACCCTTGGGAAATAGGGAAGAATCGATTCAATTTTGATTTGTCGATTTGTGTTTCAAATAAAAAAATAGCTTCATTTTAAAATACTTCATAAAAAAACTACTGTTTTATTATCTTGTAAAAATTGTGATTGAAGTCTATACGTAAAAAGTCATTAAGAAGGCATTAAAGCAAGAAATGATCTTGAAGCCTGAAGATGAACTTTTTGTTAGCTTACGTTAAAAAACGACACAATTTTTCATTCCAACAAACAATTCAGTTTTATTTAAATTGTTCAAGTATATGTGAAAAGACTGAAGTTCTCTCTCTCTCTCTCTCCTTCCAATTATTCGTTAGTACCTGTGTTAATTTTTTTTCTCTATAATATGAGTATTCATTGAACAATTTTTTTTTTAAAATAATTGTTAAGAACCGGCTTAGCTGTGAATGAATTTTTAATCCAGAAGTATAATTTAATTGTTCCCTTTTCTTAAAAGAGGTATTCTCTCTGCAATTTTACCTTTTATTTTATTGGTGTTGCATGATTTTTTGGTATATCGCTCCTTTTCTGGCTCTACAATAAAGCAAATATTTAGCAACGAAATCGACCAGATTTGGTCTCATTCTATTTACCTGATTGATCAGTCGTTTGTCTGTACTCGAAGTAAGACGAACCTTGACTACTTCCGCCCAATAACCTTCGAAATCTCAGCATGTCTTGCTATTAAGACTTGCGCAAGGACATGAAATCCAAAGTTCGTTAACATTCACTCACGACATGCTTCCATTTTCTGTCCCCTTTCTGCTGGAACCTGCGTTTTAATGGGTATAAATTATACAAATGGGTGCACAGACGCCTCTCATGGGGAGGGGGTTGAATTCTAAAAAACTCTTAGACCGTAGTGTCGAGGAATAATCTGTGTGATAAAAATTAAAAAAATCTGGTGATTTATAGAGGGGTGATCCCTCTCATCGCCTTTATGTACGCCACTGGAACGCGATATATTTGTTGTTTTACTATTGTTCTTTTAAATTAAAACCGGTTTGCTTCTTTTAATCAGGTGCGCGGCTACCACCGTATCAATGATACGGGACCCTCAAGTTTTAGGGGACTTAAAATGTGTAAAAAGTGTATAATGTTAAGGGGCCCCGAAAGAGGGCCCCCAAGGTTACAGGGGTTAAGGATAGCTGCGCCAGTGTTTTTGATTAAAAATACTTATATTTCTACAAAATTTGCGTGTGGAGAGTATAAATATTTTATTCATTTTATCTTTTTTTTTTCTTTTTTGAGCTCATTAAAATTTTTCTGACTTTTTGCAACTGGGAATCACATCTCGATTTTTCCCCCTTCCATATCAAATCTTTCTCAAACATTTCTTACTTTCTATCCTTGGGTACTTATTAAATATTAAAATTTCATTGTTTCTATTTTACAAATTCAGCTGAAGTTTTTATTTTTTAATGTATTTATTTATTTGCATTTATATATCGGGTTTTCATAAACCGATGTAATTTTATTTTTTATTTTTGTCACTGATATTTGTATTAATCACAGTTGTATTAGTTATTGAATTGGGGTGGAAACGAGCCAAATCGTACTATCTCCTGTATGGTGCTCAAAGCTACGGCTAACGACAGGCGTCATTTAGCCCTTTACCGTAATGAATTTCGTGGGCCCCGATCTGACCCTTGCCGATCAAGTGGCATTAGTGACAACAACAATAATAGTTATTGAATGAACCCCTGGCTTATATTACACTGAATTTTATTTCCTTTCCAGGTTCAGAGTATTTTCACACAGATATTGGCCGTGTTTGATCTATATGTGCTTATTGAAGCTAGCCCGGGTTCAACTCATTATAGATATTTTGGAATCAATTTCTTGTTTGTCTATAGTGGAAACAAGCACAGTATGTTTATCTATTAATATTTTTATTAATCTGCTATTTTATAAGGACTTAAATAGATATTTAATTTAAATAAGATTCTGTTTACTAATCTTGCTAAATCAAAATGTTATAATTTGACTTTAAATCAGGATTTTTTTTGTATTTATTTATTTATTTTTTATATATATTCTTATTTTAGTTCACTTCTATTATCATATTAGAACTTGTTTTTAAATTTTCTTTTTCTAGCATTGGAAAACATATATTGTAATTGTATAACTTTTCTTTTCAAATAATCAGAATATATATATTGGTGCTCAGCAAATCAAAAATTCTGGGTTAATGACCGAATAAGTAACATTAAACTAGTTTGATGTTATCAGTTTTTCCGCTTTGTGACTCAGTATGCTTATATGGAAATATCCAAGTATAAAGATGTACTAGAAAGTACCAGAAAATTACCAATGCACATCTCTAATATGAATAACTGTGATTGTATGGAATGTATAATATTCATAATAGTTGCAGTTTTTTTCTTTTTTATTCAATTCATATATACAGTACTTAATGTGTTCTGTGTTAAAATTCTTTACAAATTCATATATCAATTCACACATTTTATTCCTTATGGTTTCTGTACCTCTCATGTTTGTACACTTCTAAAAAGATTCTATACATTTTATTATTTTTATAATCCGTATTATAGAAAAATTCTGTATTTTTTTTTCATTTGTTTAACAATATACAAAACATTTCTGGGATTTATAATCACATTTAGATCATAAGAGTTAACTATGCTATAATATATTTATAGGAGTCATTTAAAATTATTCTTTTTGATGTTCTTAAAAGTGATAAATATATTTTGCTTATTATAATAAATTTTATATTAAATTATCCTAATATGTGATAGAGTTAAATCTTTTACTATGATTAAAACCTGTAAAGAAAGGAGAGAATTGGGAAAGATTTTATTTTAAAATATGTTAGTAAAATTGTTCCTTAAATATTTTGTGCTTGCATGCATTAAACTTGCATCTTGTTTTCCAAGTATTTAAAACTTGTGATCTCTCCATACATTTTTATATAAAACACACTGAAATATACTAATCTTTGTCATTTAAGGAAAAGAAATATTTTTGCTTGATAATTTTACTTGAATGATTTTGCTCAATTATATTATTTTATAAATGACATGTACTTGTACAAAATATTGCATTAGCTTTCATAAGTTTCTGTTAAATTAGGCCAGAATTTAAAATACTTCTTTATCTCATTCATTTTTAATTTATATGATGTCTTTTTATGTATGTAATGTATTTCTTACACCATTCTTACATTTCTTTTTTAGTAAGAAATTTACTAATACTGTGTTCAGTCATTTCATTTGTCCTTGCAATATACATGCTGGTCGTGTCTGTTATTTTAATGAGAGCTCTAAGAAAGGTTTGTAAATGTGAAATTTATTTCAAATGTTTAGTGCATTTTTATAAATATTTCAAGTAAATTATTTTATTAATTTATGGAATTTAATATTTGAGAATATTCTTTCTTTTACTTTTTTATGTGGAACAATAAATTTAGATAATTTAAGGTTCAAAAAATTATAAATGTATGATTTAGCATATATTTATGAATTGTGTGTATATATTTTGAAGGAGATAATTGAACTAATGCATGTTTAGTATACATTAAATGCTCACATAAATATATCTAGTTTTGTGTATATCACAATTATAATTACATAAATAATTTTATCCCTCAAAATTTGCATCCTCATATTAAGCAACTTTCACCTTGCGAGAAACTAATTTATAGATTCTATTTCTAAAAAACTGGTTATCTTTATTTCCAAAATATGTTTAAGCTTCTTTTTCAAATTATTCTACATAATTGAACTGTTTGCCCTTTATAAAATTGACCCTCTGTGTAGAGGGAGCCAATAAATGTTGAATCTGTCAAGGTTCAAACGTCCTCCTATCAGTGTGGTGTGGAAGTTGGGAGAGGGAGGACCAGCTCAGTTTTCATCCTTATCATTTGACCAAGGTTCAAAATAATGAAGTCCATCACCAATAACTCTTGTTCAACTTTATAGTGCAATGTTAATAAAATTCTCACTCTTGCTTACATATATATAATTGTCTAAAAATAAAAATAGTGATAATGTGGTGAACATATGAGCGAGGAATAATGAATGCTAGGGTAAAGGGATCTTCTCTGCTGAAATATCCTGGCTCATACATAACCTATGTACTACCTCTTTGCTATTTTATGTAAATGCTTCTGCATTGTTTTGTTGCTTAACTTTGAACATTAATGTAATTATACTGATAGAACTCATTTATAGAATATACTCATTAAACTGGAATTAGTTTCAATCATTTAAATTAGATAGTTTGCTTGACCTGATGTTGTCTTCTAGGAATTCAGCACAGGCAGAAATATTTTAAATGATCTCTGAACGTTCTTGATGAAACTATCTTCTTAAAATGCAGTACATTTTTATTTTTGGCTTCTGTAATGATTGTTCCAAGTTTAATTTAAAATCAAACATTCTTATATTATACTATGTTTTGTGCGGATATTATTAAGGGTTAGAATTATATTTTAAATTAAAAAATGAATGGTTTGAGATTTAATCAGTAATTAAAATAAGATGCATCCTAATATAGTAGATATCCAACTCTTAAATTTTTGTCTAACCCAAGTAAACATTACTTATGAGTTTCTGAACTTCATAAAAACAAAATTTTCTAGGCTACTAAATATTAGATAACTGCATTATGTCTGAAAAATAACACATGTATGTTGCAATTTTTTTTTTTTTAATTTTTAATGCAGTAGTACATTTGTGTAGAAATTTAATATATTTTAAGCATTATGATTGCAATCTTTACCATCATCTCTAAAAACTAAAAATATTTAATCACGTATTATTACTGTATTACAATCATATGTGCTTGTAATTGTATAATTTTTAATCTATGTGTTAATTTGTCTTCAACTACTGAAGAGTTATGATAAAGAACCAGTTATATTTTAATTTTCTCTCTGCTTAAAAAAAATTCTAATTTAAATTTATTAAATGAATTCTACTGAAGAAAAATATTCTGTGTCCAATTCTATTACTTCTGTTCTTCTATTTCTAACTTATTGTAAGTAATGTATAATTTGGATTAATATTTAATAACATCACACACACACACAAACATTGAGCCAGGGCTGTGGGTTTGGTAGGAAAAATGACAGACTCCTGGAATTTTAAATTTATCTACTCCAACACCTTCATTTATATCAGTAATTCTCAACTTTTATTTTTGGTGTAGTACACTATTAACAGTTTCAAAATTTGGCTGCACACTAACAATAAAATAAGTTTAAAAGTAATTTTACTAATTTGTAATAGATTATGTAAAATAGTTTGCAATAATAATTTTCAATGTTAAATAAAACAATATCTACTACAAAATGTTCATTGAGTAAATTATAAGAATTCAAAATCTGAAATTTGAGCTTGATGATTTTTGATAATTTTGCTTATATTTGGTTGTAAAAATGGTGATGCCACTCTCATTTTTTCATCTACATTTAAAAGCCTTGATCTTTTTTCATTTTTATATTTTTTAATGCTGAAAGTCACATAAGTAAGATGTAGTGAATTGTAACAATATTTTTAAAGCTTCTTTGGCTATTATGAGATAATTGCCTCTAATTTTAATCCAAAATGAATTAATTGACTTTTCTAAATGTTTTTAAATTAAATCTGGATAATTATAGAGGGAAATTAGTTTTTCTTTATTCAAGGTTATGTACATATGTATCCATTGTCAGAAATGGGTTACAAACCCAATCAAGTTTTTTTATATCCATATATCTACGAAAAGAAAAGCTAAATATAGCACGAAATACCCTAACCTTACTTTGTTTCTATAAAACGACCAAATGATTTGGTTCTGGATATTATTTTTTTCTCAGAGTATAACTAATAATTTTAAAAAACTTTGGCAGCACACAAAAGTGCCATGAGAATCAGTGGTTGAGAATCACTGATATGTATGTAAACATACAAACATGTGTTACAATTTTTTTTTTAAATATAAAAGTAGCAATAGATGCTACAGAAAAAAAAAAATAATTGGTGGAATAGCAGATTATTTATAATTAGCATTTATTTTGAAATGTAAAAACTGTCATTAGTAATTTCTAAAAAATGGTATAGCTTTGGCGAGATCTTTTTCAATAGAGGATGGTAGATCTGATTTGATTAACTTCAGGGCTGAGAATAGTCTTTCCACACCAGTAGGAGCTGTAATTGTTGTGTCTACTTTTTTTAACTTTTCAGGATAGGTTTGTATAAGTTTTAAATAAGATGTCTTGCAAGAGCTGTCATATTTTCTCCCTTTCTTCATGGGCAGTGTAGAAATCTTGTTTGTATTTTTTCATTTCGATATCTAAAGGCTCTTGGTTTTTTATTTTCATTTGCTTTGCCTAATTCTTTTCAATATTATCTGAATACTTCTCAAAACCTAATTCATAATAAAAAATAAATAAAGATAATAATTCAGTTTATCATCATTTTTTTTTTCAATCCACTTTTATTTTATTTCAAATTCTAAACTGTCCAATGAAAACGGGAGTTGGAGTCAACTGGTTTTTAGCAACTCCAGCTATGATTCATTTTACCCAAAAATCTCCAACTTCACAGCCCTAGGAAGAACACCTAATTACTTTATTTTCTGACAGTAAAACAGCAAGTGAAAAAAATAATCCCTTCATTATTGTAAATAATTGGTTGCACAAAAAACAGAATGTAAATGGAACTGGGGAGAACTTAAAAGTAGGATTCCACTCTACATTTTGAAGTATATATTTACCTCTTTCTGAGGTAAAAACTTCAAATAGAGGATTTTGAAAAATTTGTTAGCAAGACAAATGTGCTTCTTGATGTATTTTAGATTTTTTTTTTTTAAAAAAAAATTACATTACTTTTTTGAAATCTTTCACTAAAATCCTCTTTTTCCAACGAGGGATGCTAGAGTAAATTTGTATAAATTAAAAGATAGCTGTGAGTTGTTTATTTATGCTTATATATAAATTATTTTCATAGTTTTTTCATCCTTTTTCTTTTTGTATATTAGTAGTTTACTTGTATGCTATACAGTAATGTAGAAATAAATGTATTTCCAGCTTTAAAAAGTTCAACATTAATATTTTCATGTAGAATAATTTTTTTCCTAATGAATTACGCCTTAAACAATAAGTTATCTATAAATCCTTTATATTTGGGACAACATGTTCTCAATCTAAGTTAGCCATATTTTTAATTATGTATAAATGTGAATCAATTTGATTTAATAAGAATATACTTTATTATACTAAATTCAATTCAGATTATATTTTTGTCTTTATTGTTATGATTTTAATTTTGTAAATCTCATAAATAACTTGATTTGTTTTTAGGAAGTAGAGCAAAAGTTCCGTCCTTGGCTTACAGCTGCAGTTATATTTACATCTTGGTGTTTCTTCTGTATACTGTTTAAATCTATTGTAAATGTAAGGATTTTTGTTGTTTCAAAGATTTAAATATATTATATTAAAAGAAAATGTTTGCAAAGTATATTTTAGTGTGTATTATATAAATAGAGAGTTATTGTTAAAAAGAAACTTATTTTAAAATTAAAAAAAAATGTTTATTAAATCCAAAATAAAATTTGGTCCCATTAATGTTTTTCTTCCTGTTAATTTAGATTTCCTTCTCTATCATTATTCTTCAAATATCTGATAAACATTTGCAGTGTAACTATTTACTTTAATTATTTTGTTTATGACAATAATTTTACATTTAGTTATGCAATACTAGTTGATTATTGCTTTTTAAATTTTTTTTATATAAATTATTTATTTTCTTTATGAATTAAATAAAATTGAAATTCATGAATACAGAAGATTAATCAATATCAAGAAAAAAATAAACCATTTTTAATGCCTTTAATGAAAATTTATCTTGTCTTGAATTTTTAATAAACATTGCCTATTTTTTTAATTTTAAGTGAAAACCTGTATTTAAATTGAAATTATATTTAAAAATAATTATATATATATATGTTCACATATTTTTCTAGATCAAATCAAAATTACATAAAACTATAGCATACCATTAATTATTTTCAATATAATCATATATTTCTGTGTAAAATTTGAAATAGCATTAATCTCTCTTTTTATTTTAGGATTTATACTATGCATATCATCAAGCAATGTTAATTATGTGGACACTTATGCTGGTTTGCAATGTAAGTTTTAATTTTTGAAATCTTAAACGTTTTTATTTTTTAATGTATAATTATGTTCTTGAATTCAATTGATTTTTGCATACAATTTAAAGAACAAGTCATGTTTGTACTAATTGAAGATAAATCAACTTTATGTTTTATGCTTCGCATCATTTTTAACTGTATAAAAACTATTGTAAAATATTATATTTTTGTTTATTTGCTTAAATTTCTTCTCTTGGAAGCTTTTCTATTTCTTACAATTGTCATGAAAACATTTTTAAATAATATTTTTAAAAAACAATCTGTCTTTATTTCTCTTAAAAAGTTTGCTTGGTGTCAAATTTTGTTTGGTTTACGTGTTGGAGATTTTTGATAAAGGGAGCAGTTTATCATTATTGGTTGTAATGATCTCTTAGATATATTAATAGGTAGTTTCATGAATCCAGAACTTTCCTGTAAAAATAGACAAACAAGAAATATAAACATAAATTGAAACTGTGCATGAATAATTTAGTTTTAAGAAGAACATATAACTGAAATAGGAATCTTTCAAAAAATTGATTATTTCCCTTAAAACTAAGTAGTCAAAACAACTAGTTACTATAGTCAATAACAGTGGCATGCACAAGGATGGAATTTAGAGGTTCCCTTCCATAATCGCATACACCTAGAGATTTTTAATTTTTATAAAGATAATTCATCATCACTTTCCTTCTCACTTTCTTATTTTTATTTATTGTAAACAATAGTAGTATATGTGTGCCACTGGTTAATAATATGAAAAATAAATTTGAATTCCTCGAACATTGAGAATCAATGAGCATATCTTTGAAAAGTTAGGAAGAGAACTGCTAGTGGTTGTTGTCAAATATTGTTGGAAGGTGTTGAATGATAAATTTAAAAGACTATGGAAACAGAATGAAAGTTAGCTGTGAAATGGGCTTAGTATTATCAATATTTAAGTTTAAATGTTTATCATGTGCTGTATGATGTATTGATTAAACCAAAGGATAATTCTTATAAACTAAATTGTGGTTTTAAGGGAATTTTTAAGTAAAAAAAAAATGTGTTTTTTCAACACTAGCATTAAATTATTTTAAAGACATTTAACAAAGTTTCAAGTTTCTTAACACTAAACATACCAACATTTTTTAATATCTATTTCTACCATTGCAAAAGTGGTCTTTTGACCGCTTATGGTATGTTTAGTGTTAATGTATTTGAATTCTCATATATCTTAGTTGAATAAATAATTATTGGTGCTTATAATATTTTTGAAATTATTACTTCCTTTTACGATACTTGGTGCCAGAAACGTTAATAAAATAAAATTCTAGAAAAGCATCTGACTTTGCTTTAAATATCTTTAGAAGTTTTATTGTGTTGTAAGAAAGGTAGTTAGACCTTATATATAGTGACCTATAAAATTTCTGAATTTATCTTGGATATTATTTGTGCAGTATTTTTGATTCAAAATGCCTTTTCAGACACTTGAAAAAAATCAATAACACATTTTCATACCATGCACTATAGAATATTACTCATGACTTTGATTGTTCATAATAATCACAAATACATATAATCATTGTCATTATAAAATCCAAGGAATATTTAACCAAATATTTGCACTTCATAATTAAATATGAATTTATTTGCCTATAATTTTATTTCATCTGAATAAATCTGAAAGAATATCTAAATGTGCCTGTAATACTAGAAATAAATCCATTTTAAATCTTAAAATATATGCATTGTAAAATTTATCAATGCTGTTAATGCAATCATATTGCATGCATATATTATAAACTTAATGTTTGAAAAATATTAGTATTTTAAATTGTGAAAAGTTATTAAAAAATAGGTAGCAGTTTATATTGTCAATATTTTTTTTAAACATGTAATAAAACATTTCTAGAGCATTTGTGTTTAAATATTATTTTAAGATATGCTTTCATTATTTAAAGGTTCAATAATTTTTATTGAATTATTTATTAGGTCTTCTTTATTCTTGTGGTTCTTTCAAATTTTCAAGAATTAGCTGATATAACTAGACTTGAAGACATGGCCAAATTAAAAGTGAGTTTTTTTATTTGTTATGTGTTTTTGTGCTGGTAATTCTATCATATTGCATGCATATGAATTTGTTTGTTGTTAACAAAAATATATGTGATTAATAGAAGGAAAAATGCTAACTAACTTTATTTGGTAAATTATTAACATTTCCCTATATATATAACTAGCTTATTAATAAATAATCTTTAGATATTTATGCATCCTAAAATTTCTTTGTATTTTAAACTTTTCTCTAAAGAACTTTTAAAAGTAGTGGCTATATACTTTGACATTCTATTTTGGGTATAGATTTTGTTTTCTTAATATATTTATCTCAGTTTTAAGAATTTCTTATTTTGCATTTTAAGTAAATAATATTTATTAGTGATTATTTATCAGTTATATATTTTTACATGCTATATTTCATAATTTAAATTTTGTAAAATATAAATTGTTTTGTGCAATAAAAGATGTAAATTATGAGAATTTTGCTTAATAATCTTATATATCACAAACTTAATTTGTGTTATGACAATTTTGTTGTATTTTTCTTGAATGAATTACCTACAAGATTATCTGTCAGAAAATGGCATTTAATAAATTTTTTACGACATTTTAAAAATGTACTTAATTATATTAGTGTGATGCTTAAAATAAATAGTAACATACAATGTAGCTACCATTTGACAGGTTTTTTAAACAAAAAAAAAAAAAAAAATGTTTACCTTTGCATCTTCTAAAACAAAAGCTGCTGTGTTCTAAGTTATCATTTTTTTGTGATCAATGCTTTTAAACAAAGGAATAATCATGTAATGATGTGCTTAAAAATAAAATAAAAAACCAAGCCATTTTTTGTATACATACAATTTTATTCAGCATTCATCTTAACAACAAATTATCTAGATACTATTGGAATGACTCTCAAAGGTAATTCACAAATAATTTTTTATCTCCCAAATTTAAAAGATATTTATTCTTTTAAAGAGGGATTGCATAAGTCGAAGTAGGAAATTTCTTGAGATTTTATGGCAAAACCTACGAAAACTAGCAAGTGGTGATTTTAAATTATTTGAATTAAAATCTTATTTCCAAAAGTTTTATGGTGTTTCCTTATTTTCAAGTTATAAATGCAATGAAAAGAGAAAATTAAACATCTTTTCTGTATTTTTTCACTAGTTACATTGTTCTAATTTGTTAAAAGTTGATGCATGTAAAAAACAATTTTGTAGTTTTTAGTATTTATTAGTTCTAATTAGAATGCAAAAGCTGCAATTTAACTATTATAGCTTTTTATTGTTTTGTTTTAAAGGATAATTTACATTTCTAAATTAAATGAGCTCATCAGAAGCAAACTAATACATTTGTTTTTGTTTTCAATTTATCTGTAGATTTAGCATTGTATTACTTCATAATATTTTTTTTAACAACGTTCTTCCCATCTGTATTGTATAAGACAGAGGTGGGGAACCTTTGTATATAATATATATGTGTTTGTAATAAATATACCATTGAAGGTCACATGTTTTGGATTAAGTAGTAATAAAGGAGGCTGCATAAGTTGATGCACCTATAAATGTGACTTTTATCAAATTATAGTTTTTGTATAGATTAAACAATTTTGTGCATTATATAAAAATGTTTTTTTTTTTTTTTAAATTAAATCTTTATTTATTTATTATTTGACATTGTAGTTACAGTGTAAAATATTTTTGTATTCACATAAGGGTAAAAACTAGTTGTAACATTCAGCACTGATTATTATTATTTTTATATAAAACTATTAAATTCATGGATACAATTGTAACTTTCTATTTTTCACTGTTGGTATTTTTATTTATGTATGCATATATATATATAAGCTAAACTAAACTCAGTGGTGCAACAGCCCATGAGAGCCATGGCCTATTGTGCCCATCTCAGTATATGTGACCATTGGGCGCTGAGGTGTATGAGCAGATGTCCCAATCAGGTGGTCAGTCTGAAGCAATATATATATATATATATATTTTAATCGAGCTTCATAATGTGGAGCCTTAATTGTTCATCTAAATGAGCATGTCTGGTAATGTTGCCATGTTGCACTAGGTGAAGTTTTAACATCAGCTAGTCCCACTAGCAGTCATTGAAGCATGCATTGATGTCATTCTATATTTAATTCGATTGATTTTCAAACTGTTATAATCTAGTTGATTAAATATTAATTAATACAAGTGCTTAAGCTTTTATGACGGCTGCACAAAAATCTCACAGGGGCCACAGGTTCCCCACTTCAGGTATAAGATGTAAGAATCTAATTTGAAAATTTCTGTTTAATAGAAAAACTTTCATAAATTGAAAATTGTCTTTAAAGAGGAAAAAATATCTTTTCATTTTTTCTGATTTTGTACAATAATTGATTAGTCATTTTTGTTTGATTGTACTTTCTTATTTTGTAGACTGGTACTATGAGTAGTTTGAATACCACATCACACAGTTTGTCTCATTATTCAGTGAATATGCTTGGTGGTGCACATTCAAGAGCTTCCACTCCTCATGGTACAAATTTTCCTTCCCATCCACCATTTCCTCTTGGTTCTGTTTGAGAGCAGGTCTTTCTTTTGTTACACTTACAGAATATTAACAGTCAGGACCAAAGACAATTTTGTCTTTTCTATTTTACTGTATCAATCATGTTTACTGTGTTTATTTTTTTCGAGCATTTAAGGGCTTATATTTTACAAGCTCCATTTACAAAATCATAAGGTATAACAACAGTTTTATATCATCTTTTTATTTTTATTGTCTTGTTTTATTTTTTTTTATTTTGTTATCCCGGTTAATATTGAAACCAGTGAATTTTTGTAGTAAATGAGGTGAGAGTTTGTAAGGATTGTGATTGCTTATAAATATATGCTGTCAGAGGATAGTGTTTGCGAATATTTTTATGTATTTTTTTTAAATTGTCAGGTAAAAAGTACTTTTAAAGGCTTTGTAAAAGGAATTGTATGTAATTTAGACAAATATTATATATATTCTCTCTTACTTTGAATATAGTATGCAAACTTTTAAAATGGTTACATTTTATTTACCATTATTCTAAAACTTTTCAAGATAATTTATTTTATGTATAATATTTCTTTATGAACTATATATATATTTAAAAATATTATTTATTACGAAGAATTAAACAAAGCTAGTATCTACCTTGCTTAATTGTTTTTCGTTTTATTTCGTACTTTATAAGTTTGGTTTTTTTTTTTTTTTTACAACTTTTTCTCTCTCTCTATGAAGAAATTTTTATGTGAAAATAAAATTATGTGGAAATTTTATGTGTTCTGCATAACATCAGCTTTTTAAAACATATTTGATATTTTGATTTGAAATTTTTTGTGAAGTAAAATTTAAACATTTTTTTAAAAACTATGAATTCTGTTGATAATAATGATGTACAATTGTTTGTACATACATGTACAATTGTGTTTGAAAATAGTGTGGTAATGCTATTCTATTAAACCATTATTTGTCTTTGATTCTTTTAAAAAATTTTAAAACATGATCCGTGCATTGAATTTTAATCTTATTTCTTTAACATAAAAGTTTGAGGATAGACTATTTTTCATGCATGCGTTTTAACTTTTTTAAATGAACCCTTTCTTTTCTTTTTCTTTTTTACTATAATTAAGTATTATACACACAATAAATTCAGGATTAATTAATTATATAAAATTTAAGGCAACTTCTTATGATTTACTTTATCAGAATTTTTTTTTATTTTTTACTTTATCAGAAAAATAAAATGTATCCTGGTGATATCATCCTGATAGAAAGTATTTTATTCTGAAAACTAGTCAGTAAAACACTACATTATAATTCAACCCTAAATACTGGGGATGCATAAAAAATGAATTTTTAAAAAATAATTACATTTTTAAGTAAATGTTATTTTGCTTATATTGCAAAATCTTTGAATGAAGACTGATTTTTTGCTCCTTTTATCATTACGTTTTCATGTGTCTGTGTATTATTTTATTAATAAACAGTCTATATTGTTTATTTTTAATTACATTCCATTGTATATTGTACTTTATGCATTTAATAATTGTATACATTGCTTGATTTCCTTGTATACATATTCTTACATTATAATGGTATCAAATATTTTAATGTGGGATATTATTTGTTTTTCCGTCCATTTACCATTTGCAACATTGATATATTTGTTATACACTATATTATTACAAGTACTGATATTTTTTAAAACCATGTTATACATTTTCTTGTCACAAAACCTGTCTGTTAGTTCACTTTGGTGTTAGAGATAATTTTTTTCTTTTGTGAATGTTATATGAAGTATATATGTTTTGTTTTTATTATTTTAATAACTATGTTTGCATTTTGAAATGTTGTGAATTTTAGAAAGATGTTTCTTGTAACAATAAATAATTTTTTAAAAAAAATGTCCAGTATTATATAATTATTTAAAGTACATTGATAATACTTTTGAAGTGTGTTCAAGTTTAATTGTTTTTTTATTAATGCTCTGGATTAGGAAGAAAATTACAAAAAATTTCAATTACTCTTGATAATTTTTGCTCTGATCCATGTATTCTTTAAAGGAGATTAAATGCTAAATTTCAGAAATACTCGTTTAGGGTCAATAAAGGAAAGTTCAGAATCCTAGATGATATTGCAAGAAATTTTCATAATTTTTATGGATAAAAAGAGAAATTTATGAAACGGAGTTGCTAAAAAAAAATTTATGATATTTTAAATAAAGATGAGCATGCCATTGTGAAAATCAAGACGAGTCTTGAATGTATAATTTCTTAATGTACATAATTATGTTTCATATGTTAAAATTTGTAATGGCTGACTCTTTCTTAAAATTGGTTATCTTGTTTTAAAAAAGTAAGAAAAGTTAAATTTGGTGGCAGAATTTTCAACAATTTAGAAGGAAAAAAACAATGAAATTTCCTAGTTGTTTTTTTTTTAAATTTGTATTTTTATAACACTTTAAGCACTTATTTACAATTCATAATGAGAAGTATTCACAATTAACAGTTTTTCAGCCATCTGTTTCCTTTTTTAAATAAATGAGTTGGAATTTTTTCCAATGGTTTTTAATTCCAGTTGCCAGTTTTACAAAAATGGAGTGTTTTAATTTAATTTATTGAAAATATTTTTGTTGATTCAGATTATGATTGCAAGTTAAAAAATATTTAATGATAATGTTTGTTGAACAGCAAAAACATTCGTTCCTAGGTTTTGAACAATTGTTTTTTCAGAAAAAAGTTGTTGAAATTTTCAAAAATATTTACAAAAATGCATAATAATTTTTTTAAATATTTAAAATTTTTAGAATTACAAGCTATAAGTATATATTTTTAGAAAAAACAATTATGTATATTTATTATTTTAAAACAGATATTTTTCATGCAGATCTAACAAATTTTGTGGGCCCTATTTATATCTTTATACAATTTTTTGAGTGATTTTAGGTAGTTAAAAAGTTTTGCAAACTTAATTATATATGAATTCAAAAATCATAAAGAAATCTCATTCCAAAGAAATATGTATGGTAATAAAAAATTTATGGACTTTAATGAAGTCTTTTTCTGTGTATTTTTATAAAATTTCTTTAGATTCTTAAGATTGTATTATTTTCTTTTATCACATGAGCAGTTTGAAAATTGTTGTGGCAATTAATATAGTTTGATATTAATATTATATTATATAGTTTGATACAAAACCCAATTCACTATTTGAATAATACTCTCTTAAATAGTTAATGGCACAGGGTGGTTCACAAAGTCTGTATTAATCTGTGCTGTCATTAGAAGAGTCTCAATAGCATTCCAATCCCTTAAACTGGGCATTAAGAGTATTTTGCAGTGTTTTTTTTCTGTGCTCGATATTCTCTCGTACTCTGATGGCGATTTGGCGGTAGAACTCGATGAATTTGCACTATTTTTCTGGGTTTTTTTGTCATTTTTTCAACTGGACTTGCTGCTAGTTTTTTTTTTTTTTCTTTCACAAAAATCTTCCTCTTTGTGCATTTGATGTAGGCATTCTGACTAGAACTAATAATAATTCACCGCAAATGAAAATTAAAAAAAAAAATTAGCCGCCTAACACATAGCCAAAAATAAAAGGAAATATTTCAAAAAGGCACGCTTTTACTGCGAGAGCTATTTTGTCTAAATCGTAATGCAGAGGTTCCCAAAGTGATTAACTCATGATACTCCATAATTCGGGATAAATAACAGGAATATTATATCTTTTTAAAGCCAAAAATGCTGACATCAGTTTCAAAACTTTACTTCAAGAACTTCGTTAGTGTCTATTTCAACCAGTTCCTCTAGTAATCTAACTTTCCTTTTCCCCCATGAGAATTCCTTGCCTACTATAGTATCATCATAGTTAAAACATTCTCAAATCCAGTTTTAAAATCTGAATAAAGGGCATGCAAATGTTGAACGTAGATTAAAACGTCATTTTCCTGTTAGATTTTAAATAAACAAATCTCCACTTGATTAAACTTTCTTTTAATGTTAAATTCGTGATCTGGTTTAATAAGAGCTACTATCGTTGACCCCCATTTACACCTCATGGACCCCCAAATTATTTTTTCGCTGACTTGGACCCCTTGCAGGTCGATATAGACCACTTTGGGAATCACTGCGTAATGCATAGATGTTCCTGGGTCTGGGGGAAAAGGATCCCCAATCGGAAGGTGGGCAAGTTGAGTAATCGGAGAGGTGGGCAGTTATCCAACTTTTTAACGGATATGACGTAAGTCACGTGGTGTCCCCGCTCCCCCCATTTCCAGCCACTCGCTATCCTGTCACCATGGCGACGACTCGGGGGATGGGGGAGAAGACTACTTCGGTTCGTTTTTTCGACTGTTCTCATTCACTCCTGAGCGCAAAAAAGTTTCACTTCAATAACAAATTTAACAAACACAAGATGCTGTAAATTTGTCTAAAGAACGTCAAATATATATATACTCATTGAGTTTATTGCCATAAAAATAAATTAATTTACTAAGTAAAAAAAAAGCTGAAATAGATTATTTTGAGCGTTTATTTGTGTTTACAATACATCTTACGTATCTTTTATATTATATGAATAATTTTATGTATATCAATTGCTTTTTAATGACCTATTTGAATGAAAATGACCTAACTTATTTGCCTTATTCATTATTAACTTCATAAAACAAGAGATGGGAAATTATCACAAATATCTTTTTCAACATTATTAAAAACTAACGACAAGTATATAAAAAGGAAAAATTATCACTTTCGCGCGAAATTTCCTGTTGCCTACAGATACAGTTATTGATTTTGTGGGATATGGAGCATCATGTTGGGGGATGGAGCCGATTGAATAAACCAGTGCTCCCCAACCTTTTTAACATCGCGGCCCGGTTCAAGTTTGATAATTTTACTGTGGTCCTCAAAGGCGGAGGGGAGGGGACGTTGATTATTTAGATTTTAAATTGTTTTGACTTAATAATTTTAATTTAATTGTACTTATAAATATGCCTTCAGAATAAAATACAATTACTCCAAAAAATGAATATAAAGTGATTTCCGTGGAAAGTCGTACACAAACCCGAAAGAAATTCACCACAGTAAATAAATTGGAAACAATTTAATTTTCCTTTGGCGGCCTGATACCATTTGATCCACGGACCGGTCCGGGGGCTGGAGACCTCTGGACTTGATCACTTCACCATATTGTAAGCCAGTGGTCTTCAAATTCTTTCGACTCACAGAACCCTTAGAACTGTAAGATGTTTTTGGAGAAACCCATTCCACGCACTTAGAGGAATATATTTTAAAATAATATTTAAAGTAGATAGACATGCTATAGGTATGCTCTACATTGGCATGCTATGCATATATAAAGATAATTTTATAAAAGCATTGTATTTATTGTTATAAAATTTGTGACGGTCTCACGCGTCTTTTCTTTAACATGACCTCTGGGTTCTTTGGGGGCCAAGATTAATGACAACTATTTTCCAACCAAAACCCAAGAAGCGAAATGTGAAGAGGAAATGCAAATAAGATAGCTTTTAAATAACAGAAGTTTCAGTACGTCGGAGGGCAATTTGGGGAATGTTATGTGTGAAAGAGGTACAAGCGTGAATTGAAAACCAATTGTGAAGTTACCTTGAAGATAAACCATAAGGTCAAGGTGCATACCATTGCACGCGCGCCCAGACGTTTCTTCATAAGATTGAATCTAAATTTGGATTAAGGTAGGATTGATTATTTGATATTAGGGCTTGTAATATTATTAGAAGTTAGAGTAGACGGATTAAATAATTATAGTGGTCTAAGTTACGCGATTCGGTTTAACTATTACTGTGTGTTTGTTCATTATAGATTCTTGCTTAAATAATATTATCTAAATTGTTAGACATTTAAGTTCCATTCTTAATAAAGTCATAATAAGAATTAAAAATGTCTATTCCTTTTGCAAACCCTACACCTCTAGCTCACGCTGACAATCAAAGATACG
>BMAV01018071.1:118215-157802 GCA_019973955.1 Trichonephila inaurata madagascariensis | reverse complement strand
TTTAGCAAAATGCATGCTGAATCGGAGTCATCCGCCAAATGGTTTCTAAGCAAGTCTTTAATATTGTTCATCTCTGTAAATAATAACTCTGTGAAAATATGGTTAAAATAGCATGAGCCAGCTTTTTCAAACAGTTAAATGTATCTAGGATATATTTTACGACGATGCTCTACATTCCCCAGAATATAAAACACACACGGCTTTGTCACCTTTACTAATCGTGCCATATTTCTTGGTCCTCTAAGTTTCATATATTCTGCTACACTTATTATCTTGTAGTTTTTGTTTTTTTGCTGAACTAACCATGTTAATTAACGTTTAAAATAGTAAATATAAAACAAATAAACTTTAAAATACACTTGTGTCAAGGAAATTTACTATATATTATGCGCAGACAAACTTTGCATCATTAGCGATTGTAGTCAACGACGTAATTAAGGTAACACTAACAAACGAGTGCACTCCCCGCCGCACCATGACCAATCACTCACATTTGTTCGTTATACATCATTGTGAATTTTTGTTATTTTGAACTAAAATGCAAACCTTTTTTGATCAGTGGCGTCCCCAAAAAATATTGTGTTGCTCCATCGTGGCAGGGTCCCAATGGTTCGCCATCCCTGCTCTGGGGGCCAAAAGGCCTGGTGATAAATACGAAAAGACCCGGTTTGTTGCCTAAAACCTGGTTTTGGAGGGAGGATTCCTAATATTCTCCGCGACTTGATTATGCTGCATACATCACAATGCGATGCCATTTCCCAGCTCCATAAACGTATCTGTATTTTGACAGCTTTCCCCCCTTTTGTTATTCGAAAATCTGGTTTTTACACAACAAGTTTTCGAACCCCCTTTCCGCGGGGTAACAGGCGCCAAAATGGGAAAACTTAAGTCGATCGTGATTGACCGGTGTACCACCAAGACATTTTGGGGGTGACCGCCTTTACTAAGACCTAAGACGCGCATACAAAAAAACATATTTATGGGACACCGAAGGCGGCTAGCTGGCTTTACCCAGTCGAGGCGACTGTGTTTACTAAGGCATAGGATTCGATAAATGAGTAGACGACACATGTATGTACTTTCATTGGTAGCGAACAATGACGCTTAACACGGCCACTGTCACTGTAGGGCAGGGATGGCTAACCAATGGCACGCGTGCCATTGGTGGACTGAAAATGCCACCGTCTTAACGGTTTGATTTTTTAAATTTAAAATAACAAAGTTCAATATGGGATTACGAACAAACGCGAGTGATCGGTCCAGTTTTCGCAGTTTTCTAAGTTCAAAAGAATTATCGGAAACGCTTTTGTTTTTTATGTACCCTGATGTGTCTTCATTTAATTAACTGAAGTCCCTATTCGAATGGTTGGAAATCGAAAAATTTGAAGTGTAACTCTGATTGATTTCCAGTCTAGTTCAATGTGGATTAAAAAATTTGTTGAAAAAAAGGAGAGAGTTGGAATTGTGTGATTGAAACAGAAATATTAACAAGCAATATAAGTAAAAATGATAGTAATAAAATTTTGGAATCATGGAGTTCGATTCCATACACATTTAACAGTTAAAAGAAGCTGTGGACCATGTGCTATTTTAACCATATTTTCATCCACCTACGTCTGTGAGCCATTATTTTGAGAGATGAATAACATTAAAAGATTCGCTTGGAAACCGTTTGGCAAATGACTCCAATTCAACATGCATTCTGCTGCTAAAAGTAACGTCTTACAATCCTAATATAAGTACTTTTTCATCTAATCTGTAACAACACACACACTAATATTACTTTAATTTGAATTACACGTATAATTAAAACATTTACTACTATGAGGTGCAAAGTGTAGTTTTTAGTAGCAAATAAAGAGTTTTGAGTTGTTAGTATTTAGTTTTATTTTTTACGCATAATCATAAGTCAAAGCACGTCTATACCTTATTACTACTTATGTCACGTTGATCCATAAAGGTTCGCCACCCCTGCTGTTGGGGGAAAAAAATCTATTACTCCAATGTTAGCCGTAGAAAGAAATTTTTCCCAACACACCAACTGAAGTAGACTAAATATTGAGGATCAACTCATCCCGTGATAACTCGGGATTGGCTATTGAGACATCATCCCACACCCCACACTTCCACGGGATTCGGTTCTCATGTTGATGTCATGTCCTGCGATGACCTGGGAATCGGCGGCGTACAAATTAAGCACGTGTGTCAATTTCAGATTCATCCCTTCAAGTATATTCTATGCTCGATGCATTGATTGCATCTTCGCTCCATGTTCTAATAGTAATCTGTCATATTTTAAAAGAGGAGTACGATGTCGAAAACAAGTATTAAGAAAAGAAAACATTCAATTTTAATACGGAATGGCCATACCAACGGAACTGGGTGGACAGCAACACCTTAAAAATATTAGAAGTAGCCTTGTAACAATCCAATCCGTTCTGAACATCGGAGGCAACGCGGATGACCCGGCACTGCGCATGCGCGAGTCCACGCCAGCGTCAGTCATGATTACGCTTGACAAAAGGGGTGTTTTTTGTGCTCCGGCGTAGCGTAGTGTGAAAGGGATTCGGGGTTCCTTCGACGAAAGGGTCTTTTTGTGCCCCATCCGGGGCGTAGTGTGGGATTTGGGGATTCAGGATTCCCTCGACAAAAGGGTCGTTTTTTTGTGCTCCATCCGGGGCGTGTGGGAGAGGGATTCAGCGCCCTCTCGACAAAGAGGTCAAATTTTGTGCTCCATCCGTGAGCGTAGTGGGAGATTTGAAGGGGTGATTTCCTCTCGACGAGGGGGTTGTATTTTGCTCCCCAGCGGTTTTTTTTTCTCCGGGGGCAGGAATTTTGATTCCACACCGACTTGCTTTATTTTCTCACAAATGTCATGAACTCCCAATCACGATTTTTACTTAAAACTTTAAAAATAGTGTAAATATTTAATGTCTGTGAACTGCCCTGTGTGTTTGAAAATAAACCCTCAAAACATCAATCAAATTTCATCCGGGCTGGACGGGGTGGCGAACCATGGATCAAAATGCCATTTTTTTAAAAGGGACTTAGTAGGTATAGACGTGCCTTAAATAATTTTTACTAGTGATTATTGGGAAAATAATAAAAATAAAAAATGAACAACTCAAATTCTTTATTTACTGCTGTACTTTTTTGTATAGATGTAAATTTTTGTTTTATGTTTAAAAGGAATTAAAAAATAACATTATAGTGTGACTTTTTTGTTTTTGTGTGGGGGATGACAAATCTTATTTTAGAATTGTAAGATTTACTTTTAGTAGAATGCATATATATGCTGAATTAAAATCTTTTGTCTAATAGTTTTTAACAATTATTTTTCTTTTACACTTTTTTTACAAGAAAATTTGGATTTGTTTTTAAAAAACAGTTTTACAAAAATGTTTTGTTGTTCCAGAACATAAAAAACCCCCCTCTGTCACCTTTTCTAATAATGCCATATTTTAACCCAAATTTAAATTTCTGTTCCTTTTCTATCTTGCCTTTTGTTTTTCCAAACTAGTCATTTAAATAAAAGTTAAAAACAAAAATTCCAAATAAATTAAATATAAATTTGGTATCACGAAATTGACTATGCTATAGGGAGATAGATTTTATCAAAGCAACTGTAGCCCCGACGCAATAAGCGAAATAAAAATCGGTTGGA
The DNA here is from genome assembly GCA_019973955.1 of Trichonephila inaurata madagascariensis. Lineage (NCBI taxonomy): Eukaryota > Metazoa > Arthropoda > Arachnida > Araneae > Nephilidae > Trichonephila > Trichonephila inaurata. The sequence continues at coordinate 154,138 of BMAV01018071.1, read as the reverse complement.
AATTTTTTCAACCCCAACCTAATTGAGAAAAGTTCAATTTATTAAATGAAATCAACCGGTAAAAAAAAACGGGGTTTTCCCATTAATTCTTTTGAACTAAAAAAAGGGAAAATTGAACCGATCCCCTTTCCGTTTGTTCGTAATACTTCAGAGAAAACTATGTTGTTTTGAAATAAAATGCAAACCATTTGCCCAAAATATTGTGTTGATGGCACGCGTGCCACTGGTTCGCCATCCCTGGGCTAGGACATTACAGTACCCTGGAAAGACCCACTCACCCCTGGTCAATAGGATAACACGTGCTGTCAATTACGTTGATAAGTACCATGTTGAGAAGAGTGTGACAGGAATTGGACTATCATTAACGTATGTTAGTGTAATCCGAGATTCCACGCATAAAATAGGTAATTAAAACTTGAAATTTTCTAGCTCTTTTAAATTGCATTTATTTTTTTGTATTTCGACTTGGTGTTTTTCTTGCTTTGCTCGGGAGGGTGTAATGAATAAGCCTTCAATATGAAACCACTATGCACCATATTTTTACTTTAAAGAGCTAAATCATTTCGCTAATTTTTGAGAAATACGAACTACAAAAAATAAGACTAGAATAAATTTTTGGAACTATTTTTTATCTTTCAATTAAATATTTCAAAGTTTAAAGAAAAGGGAAATGTGAAAAAAAATTTTTTATTCCCTATATGTCTGTTAAAATCTTTCGGCTTTTTTAAATTTCTAATAGTTATGGATAAACGTAAAATGTTTTTTTGTTTTTTTAAAAAGAAAAAATTTTAAAATATATTTTGTTAAAAAATTTGTATTTTAAAAGAGTTTATAAGATTCCAGAAAATCTATTAAAAAGCTTTTCAACCAAAACCCAGAGGCTTTCAAGTATAGAAAGTTTTGCAGAACTTTTAACATTCAAAGATATTTTTGTTTTTAATTTACCAGTTTCTTCGAACTATGAAATATTTCTATTATCTTTATCATTCTTAATTTTAATTATCGGTTGACTACCACGAAAAGAACTTTAACTTCTCCTTCTCGATGAAAGAGTTCATTTTATTGCAGGTAGAAACGGAGTGAGCGATTATATCAATGCATTGTGTTAATGAGCTGAATCTGACAAAAAAAATTTGCAAATGAGATCTCTTATGTCAATAAAATATTAAATTTTTTTTCACTCTTCCAAGTTTTTTTAAAAAATATCACCAAAAAAAAGAATACTAATATATGAAAATGTCTGATCGGTATACAATTGAATGGTTTCAAAATTTGCGAAATAAAACTCTATTTTAAAAAAATTAGTTTTATTCTTTTTTCCCTGAGAACACTGGGGTTAGATAAGAAAAATTTAACGCATATTTGAACCATTTGCCGAACGGATTTTTATTTATAAAACTCTTTTAATGTTTTGAAGTTATAATGGATGCTGAAACTGGGGAAAATTAATTTTCATAAAAATGGCAAAATATTGTATTAAAAACATTTTGTATTCAGTGACACAGTTGTTTTTTATTTTAAATTATCCATATATTTTCTCAGTTTTTATTCCTTTAAAAAAAAAATTTTTTTATGTTTTATTTGTGAATTTTCTTTGGGAAAATGTATAATTTTTTTCATTCCTTAAGTTTAAGAAAATTTTCGTGTTACTCAAAATTTTAAAAGATATATTTTTGTCAACTTAATCTAATTTTATTTTTTTAAAAAATTCAAAAATTTTTTTTTAATTATTTCCCTTCTAGGATAAAAGTTTTTCTTACTTTTTTAAAAATAATTCTTTTATTTTTAAGTTTAGTTCTATTTCTGTCTTTTTTGATCCATTTTTTTTCTGGGAAAATTCTTGAAGAACTTCTTTGTCCCATTAATTTCTTGGGTTTCGGGTTTTTTTTTTTAATCATTATCTTGAAATGATCTTATGAATCTTTTTTTTTTTCCCCAATTTCCCATATTTTTTTTAGTTCTATGGTTTTTTTTACATCTATTCTGGTTAACTTTTCTTGCTTCTTTTTTTATGAATTTAAGGGTTTTTAAAGCGATATTTTGGAATTTTTTTAAATTCCCCCGGAAAAATTTTTTTTTTAACCCTTTGTGTATTTTTTTTTTATGTTTTCTTTTTAGAATAAATAAAAGTGTCGGGATATAAATTTCCCCCTTATTTGGCGGAAGGATAAGTACAAGTTTTAAAATTTTACTTATATTATATTAAAATTAATTTATTTTTTTTTGAGTCAACTTATTCTTTAAAAATTTTTTTTTTCCATACAATTTCAAATATTATCCGTAAAATTCCTCTTACTTTACTTCATTTTACAGAAATATTTTACAATTTCCAAATTTTTTTTCTTAAATGGACCGATTCATCACTAGAGGGCGCTGCGATCGGTCTTTTTCACGTGATTTTCCATGTGCGATTAAGAAACAATAACAGCCGATAAATTTTACACTTTTGCGCTAACTTTCGAATTTGCTAATATTATTACTTTTATATATTCTTTAAATTTTTTTTAATATTTTTAAATTTTTTTAATTATTTTCCCAAAGTCTTTTAGTTTTTTTTTTCGTGACTAAATATATATAAAATATATATATAGTTTTAATAAAAAGTATTGATTTAAGTTTTTTTATTCCCCTATTTTTTTAGCTTCGTTTTTTTGTATCCCCAGGTTAAATAAATTTTTTTTATTGGGTGCCAGCCACATTGTGATTTAAAAAGCAACGCTCTATTGAGCAAAATTTTTTGCTATTTAAAATTTGTGATTTAAAATGAAATCCCCTTTATATTTAAAAAAAAGTAACTAAAGAAAAATTTTTTCTTTGTTGATCTGATAAAATTGACATAAAATTTTTGTTTATATTATTTTTTTTAACATGTAATTTACAATGGACTAAATTCATTTAAACTTATGATCAAAGGATTTTTTGTTTTCAATTTTTTTCCCGCCTAACACAAAACACTCCCCGTTTGTTTTTTTAAAACTCTTCATGTTTTATATTATTTTTTTTGAAAAGTTATTTTTGTTTTACTTCATATATATATTGTTACAAATTTTGTGCACTAAACCCTAAAAATGGTGTAAATAATTATTTCTGAATGTGTAATTCGTTAATATTACTTTTTTGTTGTATTTATTTTTTTTAAAATCGCAATATTTGCAAGTAATTCCGTTCGTTACATAAAAATGGCGATTCAATGGAAACAAAACCCAAGTTGGCATTTTTTGGGCGAAAAATATTGATGCTTCAAAAAAGAAATTTTATAATATCAAAATCCCTGATGAAAACAAATTTTTTGGAAAAATTCCAGCAGATTTTTAATTGGGGCGTGGTTCTCCAAAAAAAAAGTATCGTTTTTGACTTTTAAGTAGTAAAAAACAATGAGTTTAGACTTAACCCGTTGAATGGGATGGGGGCTGCTAAGGGGGGAATACATTAGTTTTTTTATTTCTAGAGTTGTAATGTGTCTTGTGTGTTTTTCAGAGCAGATCGGCTAAAAATTACATTCATTCGTTTTTTGAAAAGGGCTTTTCCCTTAGCAAATTTTACTATATTTTTACATAGAAACTTCTTATAATTATGAAAAAATATAGCCGGGTTTAATTTTTTTTTAATATTCATAAAAAGGGTTTCCCTTTTTCGGTATTATTGTTAGGATATCAAAATTTTTTTTTATTCATTGTTTTTTTTTTTTAAAATTGAAATGGAAATTATTTTTTGGGGTTTTTACATCTATTAGAAAATTTTTATATGTAACAATAACTATAAGAAATAATTTGTAATAAAGAAATAACCCAATAAAATTTAGTCTTTTTTTAAAATTATGTATTAACATGATTCCTTTCTTGAACTAAGAGTATTTTTTTTTTGAACTTTGAAGACAGTCATTTCAAAAAAAGAAATTTCAAACCTTCATAAATGATAATTATTAAGAAAAGTCAGACAATCAAAAGCTGGAAAAATATTTCATTACAGATTCATCATATATTTCAAAAATCTTACTATGTCTTGGGAATTTTTATAGAACAGTTGTTTCAAAAATTAGGTATACAATAACAATGTTTCAACTTTATATATCCATAAATGAAAATAAAGATTGAAACTGACAAAAACCCCCTTTTTTTGGCCTTTTAAAAAATACTCTTCATGATTACATAAATGAAGCAATGTCATAATAGTCTTTCATCAGAATATAAAAAAGCCTTTAATAAATTACAATAATTTTTTGGGTTTAAAAAAATAAAATTTTCATATGCTTCATTTGAAATTATAATTATGTAATATTAAAATTAAATTTTTATAAATGATGCATATTAAATAAATTGAAATTACAAATTTTTTAACTAGCTATCTTACAAAAATTTTGTATGCCCCTTATAGGGAAAAAATTTTTCTAAAAAAAACCCAGGATTTTCCCCCAAAAAGTTTAAAAAGTTTTGTTTCAAAAATTCCAAAAAATAATCCCATATGTTGGTATGATTCATTTCTTTTTTTTTTTTCCAACAAAAGGAGACAATGATTTATGAAAAAAAAAATTTCAAACTTTTTATAGGTATAATTAGATATAAAACTATAAAAGCCCAAATGTTGGTATTTTTATAACAGATATCTTTAAAGGCTTCACAATGTATTGGTAAAAAATCATACTTTTTTTAAAAGGGCCACAGCTTAGGGTTTTGGGTTTTTCAGTTTCTTTTTTAAAGCAATTTTCCACTCTTAAATTGAATAAAAAATATTTTTCAGCACAATAAATTTTCTTGCAGTATAAAAATGGTTAATTATTTCAGTTAACATTATACTAAAAAGCTTTCTGTTGATTATGTTTTATATTCTCATAGTTTTTTTAATTAAGATTGATTTAAGGGCCAATTTTTTTTTTAATAATTTTTTTATATAAACTTAAAACTTTTATCTTTAAATTTTTTTCTTGTTGAGAAACAATTTTTCCCAAAAAAGATGGAACACTACTAAAAAATGATGTATCCAAAAACCCACCCTAAACTGAAAATCAATTTAATTTTTTGAATTCAAGTATTGCAGATAAAACTGAATGTTTTCATGATGTCCCAAAAACTATATGGTAAATATTTGTAGTACTATATATTAGTACTTTAAAAATTGTACAATAAAAACCCCAAACTTTTCTACACTCTGCCCCAATTTAAAACTGAAAATTTTTTTGTACAAACCTTTGGGGATTTTTTGCAAGTTGGGACCCTTATTTTTATTTTGTACATAAATGCTTTTTTGTTTCAAAAAAATTCTGTGCAAACTTTTAAAAATTATTTGGAGAAATGTATTGAAATGTTATTTTTTTTCATTTAAAATGTATCTAAAAGAGTATCCTTTTTTATATAAAATTATATTTATACTTTAAAAAATAAAAAGATAAAAGATACAGAATTCTCACCCCTTTAAGTTTAACATGTAAAAATATTTTTATTAAAGATTAAAAAATTTTTACATCAACAAGTAGTTACAAGTCATGAATAATTTGTTCCATTCCAAAACAAAATCACAGTTTCTACTACTTATGAGCAAGTTGATTAACTAATTATAGCATTGTTTTACCAAGACAATTCTAAATTTCAAGAAACTTCTCAGTTCTCCAAATTGAAATTGGGGCAAAATATTAAATTACGAAAATTTGTCAAAAAAATGCTAAATCGGGAATTTATACCATTCCCAAAACTGGGAAATTATATATTTAAAATGCCAAATAATTTTTTCCTAAAAAAAAGAGATCAAGCATAATATTATTACTACATTTCATGATCCCAATTTTGATAAATGCCTTACAGTTGATCAAAAATTCTTTTTTGGGTCAATAATTTTTTAGCCAACTCCCCCGCAACAAATTTATTCAGGACTTATAAGCAGGATAATATCAATATGCATGAGGGCTTTTTTTGACCCTTTTTTTATTTATGCAAAAAAAAATCTAATCTATAATGATAAATTTACAAAAAACCCAAAAAATGCATATTTGTTATATATAGTAAAAAAATTTTTACATTTGTATGATGGGTTTTTTACAACATTCAACGCCCGGAAAAAAAAAAAATGTTGTGTTTATAAATACCACAAAAAATATGTTGAATTTTTTTTTTTTTGTAAAGAATTATAGGGTTCAAAAAAGGCTTTATTTTTGAACCCTGTAAGGATGAACAGGTTTTTTTTATTGTATATAGGGGCACAAATTTATATTTTATTTAACCATTTTAATCTGAAAATTGTAATGCCTTAATTTATTACCATAATTGGGAAATTTAACCCCGTTAATTAGTTTTTAATTTTTGTATATATACATATAATAAGTATATAGTTAAATTTAAACATTATATTAAAAAAGCTTTCTTATTTTTATTTTTTTAAAAGGGGTCATGAAAATTTCACAAAAAATGTTAAAAATAAATACACTGTCAACATTGTGTAAACTTTTATATGGGAAGAGCACCTTCAAAAAAATTTAATTTTTTTGGGTTTTTTTAAACAATTTTTCCACAGTAACTTGCTTTTCGGGGCAATTTGCAGTTACTTTAAAAGTTTCAAAGGGGTTTAAAAATTTAATTTTATCTTTTAAAAAAAAAAGGGCCCTTTTTTAAATTTTCAAAACCCAAATTTTTTCTAACTCTTCTTTCAATTAAGGGAAACCCCTTTTTCAGCCATAACAACATTTGGTTCAAAAATCCTTTGGGTTACCTTAAAGAAAAAAATTTCCCCTTTTTGAAATTCTGCCATAATGTAAAAAGTGGGGTACAAAAACAATTTAATTTTTTTAATGACTAAATGTCATTTTTTTTGCTGTAAAAAAGGGCCGGTTGAGTTTTTTTAATTGGAAATTTGTAAAAGTCAATGATCACTCTACAATCTTTATTCTCAAAACAAAAAAGGTTTTTGGATTGTTTCCCCAAAAAAGTCTTTTTTGTAGGGGAAAAATGTCTTAATTTAAAAATTTTTTAAAAACATTGTAACAAGATAAAAAATTTAAGATGATATTTTAAAAAAATTTTTAATAATCTATTGTGTGTGTGTGTAGACATACCTGTCCTTAATTTTACCAAAAACATATCAATGTGTTGAAAAATTAACATTTATATAATTAGAATATTTCAAAAAAAAAGGAACTTGGAAACATTGGGAAAAGTTCTATAATTTCAAACTACCCCACAATTAAAATCAGCTACAAAGTAAGGAATTTAAAGTGCTATTCAAATAATTGCAAATGAACACTTTTTGCAGATCAACACTATGCAATTTAAATTGTTACAATAAGCACTGCTTGGTAAAAATAACTAAATATTAACTTTTTTGCAATTCAAAAAACTGAATAAGAATTGTATAATTCAAATAAAAAGAAAAAAAAACAATGGCGTACACAGACTACTTCCATGGGAGAGGTTATATTTCTAAAAGAATTTTTGGTGCATTACAAAACTAATGAATTTAATTACATGCTTACTACTAATATTTTTTTTAAAAGTACAAAAAGAGCTGGTTCAATTTACACTATCCCGTCTGTGCTTCTCATAATCACCCACCCAAACTTTCTACTTTTTTGGGGTTTCCCTCTTAGCAGCCCCCCCATGAGGGAATTTTTATTAAAATTTTTGTACATATTTAAATTACAATATGCGGGGAAACAATTTAATCTTTAAGCCTACTTTCCAACTCAATACATAATTCAATGCATCTAAATTTTTTTTAAATTTCCCCTTCCCCCCCCCCCCCTTTGGACATTCTTTTTCCATAAGATACTTATAAATGTCTCCAAAAGTTATTGGAAACAAAAACTTTTTATTATATAAAAAGTACATGTTTTTTTTTGCTCTCTGAACAAATGGATGGGGGAAATTTTTTCATTGCGTTAATTTTTCATCATATCTAGCCTTTTTACATTGTTTCCAATTCTTTATAATCACCGACATGGTCCCAAATCATATAAATTTAAAATATTAATAACCCTATATTGTTATTTTTTTAAACATGATATTATTTATAAAATACAAAAACATGTTTTATAGATTTGTATACTGATTTTTAAAAAACTTTTTAATGTTTTTTTAAATATTTTTTTTTCCCGGGGAAAATTTGGATTTGATGTGGATGAACACTTCAGCAATTAAATACACTAATCCAACAGTATAGTAAGAATAAAGAAATGAAAATACTTAGATGCATTTTCTATGTATTTTTCCATACTTTTCACTATAAATAAGCTATTAGGATGTAATAAGTGCATACAATTCAGAAATTAAACACATTTATTAATCTTAAACTATCCAAAAATTAACAAAATGTAAATAAGTAATTTTCACATATTTATAACTATTTTCCTTTAGTTAAATAGGGGAAAAAATGTAATACAATATCTAGTATAATGAAGTTTTATATGTAAAAATAAGTACATGCAGTGTATCTAATTATATTCTAAATAATATAAAATTTAACAAACACAATTATTTAAAAAATTTCCAAAATACTTGCCATTACTTTTCATTTGATAAACAATAAACAAAAAATCAAAGAAACCAATACAGTTATGATAATAGAAGTTCTGATTTTTTAAATATTCTATTAGTCGCCAAAAACCGCGATAATCAAGCAATTGTGTCACCCTTGCTCTAAATGAATCAAAAAAGTTTACAAGATATTTTTGTAAAGATACTGAACATTACACCCGAAGTATTGTTGGGTTCCAGGTTAATGTTGTTTACAAAGTAGAACTTGTCCATAGTTATTAAAAATAATCTTAAAATGACAAAAAAAAAAACGTTGGTGTGACTAACAGCATAATAACTCATTAGTTACAGAGCATTCAGAATAGATCACAGAAGTGGTACCCTGATCTGTGTGTTTCTTTACGTTTGCAAAATTAAAATTCTTCGAATTCGAAATGCTCAGAAATTATTACACTCTTTTTAAAACTTAAAATACCGTCGGCGTATTTGATAAAAACAAAAAATATCCAAAATGAAATAATTAAAAAGTACTCACATTTCAGTCAAAATGTTTTTTGGAAATTTAATACATTACAGATATTCGTTTTGTTATATGAAGTAGATGCAAATCCAAAAATGCCGCCATAATACTCAGTCGAATGAAGCACATGGCTATTTGTTTACGTCTTGTATCATGTGACTGTGACGTCAGGTGAATCGAGTCCATTGCTGTCATTTTAATGGTTAATATGTTAAATACCAATAAACTTCTGAAATAAAATATGAGCACTTCATATGAGGTCTTTAGCAAATTTAAACAATCCACTAAAACACTATCACAAGATTATATAATAATTTAAAGAACCTCTTTTTAAAAGTATATTTTTTTAAGAATTTTGTAAATGAATTATAAATCCAAATACATTTTTTAATCATTTAATTCCATCTTCTATTACTTTAAAGGAAAAACTACAGAAATAAAGTGAAGTACTACAACTTAAAAAATACTTTATTTGTTTTAATTAAAGTGGGAGAAAATCGTCTGTAATATTTTGCATACATTTGATGATAAACAGTTACAATGATTACAAAAATATTTTTCAATTTCTGGAATTTCATTTTCTTAAATTGCTGCCATTTTAATTTTTAATACGTTTCTTCAGAAGGAAACTGAAAAAAATTCTAATACTTCATTTGATATAATTTTTTAAATTAAAATAATACACTTAACTCTGTCATAAGAATATATAATTTAATGAATCTCTTTAAAATATTCTCAAATTTATGTAAATAAATAATAAATCCAAATACAAAAATTTTTCTGTTTAATTCCATCTTCTATTATTCTAAAGGGAAAACTATAGAAGTAAAGTGAAATACTGCAATTTAAAATAATTTATTTACTTGAATTAAAATGGAAGAAAATCGTCTGTAATATTTTGTATAACTCTGATGATATAAACCAATTCAGCAGCATTTGTAATTTCGGAGATAAAATCGTCTGCTCTCTAGAAAATATAACACACAGTTACACGTATTACACAATTTTAAAAAAATAATAAACTAAAATACATAAAAGAATAACTGCAACTTCGTATCAAGTCTCCTTTGCTGCATATTTCTCAATAGTTCGACCTTAATATACATTTATATGCGTTTTTATCTATCACAGCTCACACGAACATTCGAATTGAAGTCACGTTTAAGAGCAATCATACAATGAAAATGATATTATTGGACATATCCTCCATTTGACTATAATGAAACTTATGCACGTTTGACAGAAGAGCCTTTATAAGCCTGATTATCTATGCTTCATTGCTTTTTTTCAATGATTTTATCTCTGTAACCGTAAAAGTTATTCATCTCGTAACATGAATATTAAAGATTCTTTTCAGCGTCGTTATTCTGATGGGAAAGCATAAATAAAAAAAGAACGTTTTATAAAAATGATACTTTCTTTCACGCTACTATATGCAGCTCTGGTTCATTGTCATCTACTTAAATATTTTATTCTCGTAATAAAACTCTCATTCATTAGCGATGAGTCGCTTTTATCTTTGAATTATTTCAGGGCACGATATTTTTCCGCCATTTTTTCCCCCCTTCTTCTTTCTAATTCGAATTAGTGTGACTGTGACAAGCTTTGAAGTTTATAGCTTTTTGGTTTAATTTAATTTACCATTTAAGTGGATTAGATAATTTAATCGAATGAGTTATATATATGTTTTTTGTGAAAGAGAATTACATAATATAAAATGAAAATATATTCTTGGAACCAATTTTTTTTTGGTGCAATTGTTTCAGTATTTAATTTAAGCTTAATGAATGAAGCTGTGTTTTTGATATTTTCATGGTTCATTAACGAATAAAACTTTTAAAACAATTACAATAATTTTTTATTTGAACAATTTAAGGACAGATTAAAAATATACGCAAGGGAGGTAAATTAGAAAAATCTTCCAAAAAATATTACATAATATAAAATGAAAATATATTCTTGAAACCAGTTCTATTAAAATTTATAACACACAAAATATATAAATATAATTAAACTTCTTCCAAACTATTATTGTTATTCAAATTCTTATCATAATTATTAAAACAATTTTGCCCACATTGTTAACATTTTAAAACAATTCATGCACATAATTATTTAATATTTTAATAATTTTATTTAGTTGTACAATATTTTAATTCATATATTTCAGAGATAAATGATGTGTTTCAATTATTAGTATTTTCCGTTTCGCCGGCGCAAATCTTGCCAAGCAGGCTTTATTAGAGACAACACGCAATAGGCACATAAAAAAATGTTAATGAATATTAATTCTCATTAATTTTTATCTGTTTTCATGTATTATTAAAAAAAACGTTACTGATAAGAAAAGACTGCGACTTGTTTTGAAAATGGGGTCCAAAAGGTTACCAGTGAGAATATTCCCTTTGGAGTTGATTGTACCATTTCTGGCGACTTTATCGCCTACACTGGAGAAACGCTTGGAAAAGTACCAATAAATATAACTTAACTTCTTCCGGAATATTGTCGTTATTATTCAAATTCTTTCATAATTATTAAAACAATTTTGTCCACATTGTCAACATTCTAAAATGTTTCAAGCATAATTATTTAACATTCGAATAGTTTTATTTAGTAGTGTGATATTTTAATCCGTATTTTTCAGAGATAAATTATACATTTCAACTTTTTTACTCAATTTTCTTTAGGTAACTTGTAAATTCAACTAGAACCTTGAATACCTTAAGAAGAACAAAAGCCATTTAACAAAAACTTAATGAATATTTATTTTTTTCTATAGTTTTATGTAATTTAATGTGGTATTGGTTATATTCATATATAATTGGTTGTATATTGTATGTATAAATATATTCAATTCAAATACTTGTTTATATCTTAAAATGTGGACAAACATCAAAGAAGCCTGGTAACCAATGGATTAAACTCATGTGACGTCATAGCCACATGATAAATACAATAACGTGTTTCCAGCCAACCAGTTCATGAACTTCGCTCTTGCCCACTTTTGCCTTTTACAGATTCTTTTAAAAATATTTATATTTGTAAACAATAATAATGCATATAGATAAATAAAATGCGCTTAATTTAAAAGTACACTATAATAAAAGATTATTTTTTTTAATTTTGGAAAAACTTTTGAAGAATATTAATATTTGAACATCTTTATCCACTCATCGAATCCGAAATTTTATTTAAATTTAAACTGTCGAACAACAAATACAAGTCTAATGTCAATTTTGAACTCAATGGAGAACACGGGATTGTATCTATCACGTGACCACCATGAATTTTGCCTAATGTGAACCTGGATATTGAAATGTTAGCATTTTATAGTTTTTAAAACATATAAAAAACATAATACAGTATTAAATCAATGATAAGGATTATACATTTTCCTATTTTATTTGTAAAGCAAGCTTTAAAAATATATTGTTTTTAACGATTAAAACTTTAAAATTTCTAAAAAATCTCCAGAAAAATTTAATTGTTTATGTCTTAAAAAATAGAAACCTTGACAATATTAAATTATATTTCTTTCGGATATTAGATTTATTTTTACTTTTTAAATATGTTTTGTTAAAAAAAATTAGTTTAAAATCGCGGAAAAATGCAAATTTTTTTTTCCAAACGATCAAAAATAAATATATTACATTGTACAATTATAAGAAAAATAATTTATTTTTTTTACTTTTTTAAAAACACAAATATTTTCATTTATATAAAATAGAATACTTTAATTCTATTTACATTCCTTCTAAACAATTTTTTCTTCAAATTTTGTATTTGTTTTTCACAAAGGAGTTGACTACATCCTCATTCTTCATTGTTCAAGCTTCTATTTCTTCGAAAATTGAAAATCGTAAGCTCGAAAAGTCGAACACGTGTGTCTATCTGTTCAAGAACAATGACCTCTAGAAAACTGTGTTAATAATCTTTTGGGCTTTTGAATTTTTCGACCTTTCCCATTCATAGAAGGCACGTGGATAGCACTTTGGATGCTTTCATTGTTTTCTTTTCCCCCTTTTTTTTCATCGGGCATCGAGCAATAGCAACTTTTCGATTTTCCTGGCTCGTGTAATGGTTGGATTCGAAACGGATTGGTGTTGATAAATGACGTCATGTTCCTATTATCTAAGAGGAATGCTGTAGTAATTACTGTTAAAAAATATGTGATCTATATGTGATACATTTTGGTGAAATAATTAACTAATTTGATACAATTTAATACGGCAAGGGAGTAATTTATGAAAATGAATTTATTTTATGGAATAATTTGAGAAAATTATAAATATTTAATAATTTATTCCATACATTTAATTATTTAAATCTTAAGTTATTTAAATATTTAATTATTTAAATATTTAATTATTTGAATATTTAATTATTTATTATACATATTTAATTATTTAAATATTTAATTATTTGAATATTTAATTATTTATTATATATATTTAATTTCATTAAGTTAAACATTTTTCATTTAATAATTAGCGTTAAAATTTATTATTTATTATACATATTCAATTATTTAAATAATTAATTTTATTTGTTCCATTAAATATTTTGTAAAAATCAATTTATTTCATGAAATAACTTATGAGAATTTATTTACTCCATGAAATGATTTGGGAAAATTATTAATCCTTATTTTATAAAATATTTTACGAAAACTTATTTATTAAATGAAATAATTTGTGAAGATTAAAAATTCCTACTACGTGAATTATTCTGTGAAATTCAAATAATTTTATAGAATAATTTGCAAAAATTAAATTTATTTTGTGAAATACTTCGAAAAAATTTGTTTCCTGGATTTGATTTTTAATGGTGCGCACACTTTTAAGCAACTCTAAGGTTATTGGTGATTGTAATTTTAAACCTCGGTCAAGTAACGAGTACGACACCTGAGTTGGAACCCCGTTTTCAAACTCCCACACCTCACCACATGAGGACTTTTGAGCCTCGACAAATTTAACATGCGTCATCTCTTTGAAATGGTGGGTCTTTAGTGGCGTCAGAACAAGAACACAGTATTTGACTACCCAGGCCAAAAGTTCGAGACCATGAATACTTAGCTACCGTGGCCAATTTTCTTTTTTTTGGGGGGGAGGAAAGAATAAATTAGGTAAATTAATTTATTTTATGCAGTAATTTATGAAGATGAATTTATTATTTAGAATAATTTATCATTTTTCTTCTTCATAAAGTATATAAAGTTATTCTCTATTTAATAGTTCTCTTATATAAAATTAATAATTTAATTATAAAATAATTATTTTACATGAAATAATTCTTTTATATAAAATTATTCTTTAATTATAAAATTATTCTTTAATTATTTAAAATATTCTTTTAATTTATAAAATAATTCTTTTATATAAAATAATTCTTTTACAGAAAATAATTCTTTTATATAAAATAATTCTTTAATCATAAAATAATTCTTTAAGAGAAAATAATTGTCTATGAAATAAATGTCATAAAATCAATAAATAAAATAATTAAGATTTTTAATAAATGATAAAATAAGTAAAATTAACAGATTTTTAAAATATTAAATTTTTTTTAAGTACGAATAAGTGTGTTGAAAGTATAATATTCCTTTTTTTTGTCGTGCAAAAAACAAGAAAAATTCTGGAATTATTTTTCATTATGAAACATGTTTTAAATGAAGCCTTTTTCATTCAATAATTATCATTAAAATTTATTTGTTCATTTTGAGACTATTATCGTTTGGGCTCTACCATGTTATTTTTTGATTGATTAACAGGAAAATGTAGTTCGATAGAAATAACAATAACCTGAAAACGAACAAATAAACTAAAAATTTTAATGACATTGAGAACCTATGACATACGGAATGTTAAGTATTCTCGAGTAATCTAAATGTTGATTTATGTTTCGATTGTTATTCTCCGAACACAATGGACATTAAAATTTATCTTTTTCGAATGAATTGAAAGCAGTCAAAATGTAACGTAGTTTTTAGCTGAAGTGTCTGATTTGAATTTAGATCACGAAAATATGAACTTGGAAGTTAACGTAAATTTTTTTTAAAACAATAAATACAAAGAATTAGTATTAACCAAGGCCCTTGCCTTTGGTCTTGATATTATAACAGATTCATTGAATTTTTTATATAAATTGTAACGTTAAAAATGCGTGGTAGATATATTGTAAAATTTTATTTGAAGCTTTATAGATGTTTGTACTTGTAAAATGAACCAATATACTGTGGGCCATAAAAGTGTTCGTACACTTGCGATTTCTTATAAAATTTAATGTTTTCGACTAATAAAAATTAAAAAATTGATAATTAAATTTTTATGTGATATCTCCAACTTGTTCTAAATCGAATGACATAGTTAATTTTTTAAAAATAGTATAACTATTTTTTAAAAAAATTAATAATCAAAACCTACTAAAAAATTACGCCACAAAAGTCTTCGTACACTTAACAAAAATCTAAACTTAGTTTTAAATATTGTATTTCTTTCTTAATTTAGTACTTAGTAGGATATCTTTTAGTGTCCACAACAACTGTTAAGCGTCTTGGTATAGATTTAATCAGTTTTTTGTAATTTCTGCATCGATTTTCCTCCATTCTTCTGTGATTATTGTTTTTACTTCACATTTTGTGTTTATTTGTCATTTTTCTTTTTTACATCAAAATCTCACCAAATATGTTCTATTGGGCTAAATAAAGGGACTGAGGAGGTGTTTTCATAATTTGGGGACAGTTATAAAGACACCAGTGGCGTACATTGAGAGCAGTGCGCTTGGCGTCTTAAAAAATTAAGTCGTCTCCTATAATGCAAATTTCAGGCGAAAAAATTAAAATTTCTCTTCAAAATATTTAAATACAGCTCATTCTAAATTACCTAATTCTGAGGCCAATTTACACCCCCACGCCAGAACATCTTCACTTCAATGCTGAAGCATGGAAGTGGAGGAGTTCTTGTTCCACATAAATTAATGAGATTAAATTCTTATTTTTTTCATTTACAAGCTATTATAGGCCCATTGGAATTAAAAATGTTGAATTATCTGCCATCCCAATCAATTTGTTGTCAATTTTGAATTTCTGAAACTTAATCCCAATAAAATCTAGTTGGATCAATAAAACATGGAGGTGGAAGTGTTCTTGCGTGGGGGTGTAAATCGGCCACAGAATTAGGTAATTTGGTATTTTTTGTTGATACTGTGAATCATAAGCTGTATTTAAATATTTATTTTTATTATTTAATATTATAGTATTTTAAATATTTTATAATTTTATTTTGAGAATCCATTATTTTTCCGCTAATAATTTTCCTTATAAAAAATATGTAGAAATTAGTTTATTTAATTCAATGAGAATAAATTATATGAATCAAAAAATATTTGGTTTAAGTCATAAGATAATTCCACTTGTCTCCTATAATAAAATGGAATAATTCTTAAAATTAATGCAAAATAATAATAATAAAAAACAATGGTGATTTAATATAATTTACTATAAAGCGCAATAAGTATTCCGAAATAGAACATTTTAAAAATATTTAATACTTATTCAATAAATAAAGCTGCAGCTTCATTTCGATCATTTTTTTTCCAATTTTTAAAATAAAGTACATTAATAATTTTGTTCATATTTATTTGAACAGATTTCAATTTTTAACTTTTACAACATGTTGTAAATCAATTTCTACAAAATTCTCAAAACTTTATATTCATTAAAAAATCTAAATTTCTGTATGAGATTTTCGTATATTATGAAAAAATGGACAAAAATCCTTTAAATAATTTTTAATACATTGAAATTGAAATTGAAAATTTCTGCGTTGGTATTCCAAAACTGGTGTAGACCGGATAAAGCTTCTAGGTGGGTCACACATGGCCCACGGGCCTTAATTTTCTTATCATATGTCTGACGGGAAGGATGTTATAGTTATTAGCAATGACGTATTTCCTGAAAGTGAAAGTAGAAGTGGAAAAAGAAGAGTGTGAATTTAGTCCACTCTTTGGCGACAGAGGCAGCAAAAATTTGATGCCAAACTTCGCCAACAATTTATTTTTCTGTATTGAATTTTAAATCAATATGACAACAATAACTCGACAAGCTCACAAAAAATTAAGGTTTGAACTGAAATAGAATCAACCAATTCATGCATCTGAACTGAATTTTTGAAAATTGTCTGTTTATCTTTTTAACAAACGTTAAATAGCAATATTTTTAAAGACCTATCGCCGCATAAATAATACTTATTGTACAAAGTATACACAGATTAAAAATCACCGCCTTTTTCTACTGGTACAACAATTGGCATAATTTTTCAGATGTATGCACAATTGAATGCTGTTTGCATCAAACTATCAGATATAACTCAAACAGATAGAGCAAATAGATAATATCAGTAACATTTAAATAATATTATCTAGCGCAGTGCTTCTCAACCTTTCAATATACGTGACCCACTATTCAATCATCATTTTCATCGCGCCTCCCTCCATACAATAACAATGTATAGAATTCAATAATACCATACTTTGACACTAAAGCTACAAAACTACTTTAACCTCTTATGTATCACCGACGTATATAAACGTCTAGCTCAGTCAAAGTATTAATTTTCTGGATGTATATATACGTCTTTAGGAAGTACGATCTTTGCTGTACAGTGCTATCCATGAAATTATTCCGAAGGCTTTGGAATGCAATAAAAGGACCTTGACAGTATTTGCGAAGGATTTGCTTATTTATTCCTTTTCTCCTCTTCCTCAAAAAAAAGAAAGAAAAAAAACCCATCAAAATATGCTCGTCTACATGGGAAACGGTGGCATTCATGATCGAATCGTGTAACTTTTAATCGGCAGTTAAGGAATTAATTATAAGCCGCTCAAAAATTATCACGATAAGTGTTAATACAAACCCATGGGGTCACTTATAATTTATCAAATTTGTTCTTAGTATTGTTAAATTAATAATAAAAATGCATTGTAATACATTTATAAGTGTATTATATCAATGCAAATATTTTTATAAAAGTTTGTGCACGCATTTGTTTATAACATAGTGTTTTAAAAATTTCAAAATATTTCATAAATAATTAGTTTTTTATTTTAGCATGTAAAAGGATAGCTCATTTAGCACTACGGTATAGGAGAAAAAATGCGAAACACATTCTATAAGAAAAAATGTTTCAACTCGGATAAAAATGAGTAGTATGATAAAATATGTGATTCTCTAACGATAGTGAGGCCATAATATAATATTAATGCTTGAGTATTTTTATATCTGAAAAAATATTCCGAATTTGGCCCCTTTCTTAAATTAGCCAAACTTAAATTTTTTTGGGAAACCCCTTTTAAAAACCCCCTTAAAGATATATTATCTTAAAATGATTTTAAAGAGTAAATGCTTTGGTGCTTTAAGTAAAAGAAAAAAAAAATACTATAATTTTACTAAGCCTTTTTACTTAATATTTTTTTTAATGGGGTTGCGTTTTGGTTTTTTCCCCTTTTGCAGACCTAGAACTTTCCCCTGGAGCTGGATCACTTTTAGTGCGGCACCATTTAAGCGCTCCCAAAACCCCCGCAAAAAATTTTTTGGGCCCCAGTTTTTTTCCCAAAAAAAGGCCTTGAGCTCCCCGTGCGAAATTTGAACTTAAGAATTTAATTTTGCCGAGCACCCAAACCAAACGGACACTCAAGGGATTTTTTTTCATGCCGTATAATCATACAAAGCCTTTCGATTTTCTGCCCCGGGGGAATCCACCGTTTGGGCCCGTCGCCCCCCCAAACCCTTGGGGTACAGAAGACCAGCGACAAACCAACACCCCCCCACCCGGGCTTTTAATTTTTTTGAATTTCCCTTTTTTTCCCTGCCCCCAGGTGATTTCTCTCTCAGTGGCGCAACAGCCATGGGGGACAAGGTCTTCTGTGCCCACTAATTTTTCTGACCGGCCGGGAGGTGATGAAAACGGTTGTGGGGTTTCTATTGGGGCTTCTACTAATATTTTGTGAAAAAATACTTTTTAACTTGATTTCAGTTGAAAACGCTTTTGTAGAAGGATTTTTTATGAATAAGTAGGCGGAATGATATTAAAAAAAGATAGAAAAAGATAGAGTTAGCGACCGGGGGCGATAGATAATTCAAAAGGAACAATTAATCAGGGAAGCAAGAGCACCCGGATAATAGAATGCTCTTATTTCTATTATAATTAATTTAATAAGTTTGATTGCTACTCAGGTTTAGTGATTTAAGTGATTCTCATTTACTGTTCGTCCTGTAAGTGATATAGGCATCAAATTTTGTTGAAAATGGCTGATCTTTACCAAAACTATGCAATTTGCGTTCGATGGACCGCGACACGATCAGGTGGTCAGTCTGACGCGAAAAACCCCAGTGTTTAGTTCCCAAGCAAACTTAGTACTCATTTATCAACCCTCTGAAGAAATGAAAGGGGCTGAGTCGACCTTGCCCAACCCGGGATTTGAGCCCTGGACCTGTGATATGGAAGCGCGATATGCTACCATTCGGCCTCTGGGCCTCGGTTTTTGCATTTTTTACATAGACTATCATAGCCATGGTGTATTGAAGCTACCTGCAGTTCCTTTTCCTATTCTGCGATAATTTGCTTCTATATTTTGTTTTTGTTGCCACAAAAAGTTGAGAAATATTTTAACTTACGGATAAATACACTGTCTAGAATGGCATTAAATTGTTTATAATGTATATGCGAAACTTCTGCGTATTCTTTAAAGTTGCAACCTGTAATATGGAGGAGCTGTTTCTGCTTAAATTTAGACTTTTAACATATAATCTGTTGATATGAAGCCCAGTAGCTGAGTGGTAGTGTATCGCGCTTCCACGCCACAGGTCCGGGGTTTCAAATCCCGGGCTGGGCAAGGTCGCGAGAATTATCATTTCATCCCTCTAGTGGGTCATTAAATGAGTACCAAGCTTGCTTCGGAACTGAACACCGGTGGTTTCGCTTCAGACTGACCACTTAACCGAAACATGTGCCCATGCACCCCAGCTTCTAAGGTCACATAAACTTAAATAGGCACAGTAAGCCTAGGCCCTCATGGGCTGTTACGCCACTGTGTTCAGTTCAGCTCTGTTGATATGTCAATACGTTGTTCCTTTTCTTTCATTGGCAAGCCTTCGTCCACTCTTGCTTGAAGCTTGTGACTTGTACGAAATTTAAGATCTTATTTTATTCGTAAAATGTTTATTTATATTTATTTTTTACAAGTAAACTGCTTTTAAGAATCTGATTTTTTACAAAAAATTAAAATTCCACTAGAAGAAGTTCCAAGAAATTCGGGTTGAAGACCTCTGTAATACAACTTTAAGCATGTTTTGAAACAGTAAAAAAAATATTTAATCAGAATTTCAATATAAACACTCTTCACTAGCTAAATCAAGAAAGAACTCAAAGGTTTTAACATGCCAATCGAGCAATAAAATTTAGCAAATAAATGTAATAGAGTTTGAAATAGAAAAGGTTGAAAAACAAAATAAGAGTCACTCTTTTCTAAGAGCATTTCTTGTATTGTGGGATTCTTACTGGACAAGAAAAATAACAAGTAAAAGTTTCAAAAGAACTATTGAATAGAACTTTTTCTTCTTGTTAACCATTTAATCGAAGATTGAACCTTATTCTTCTTTCTGTTTCAGAGTTTCTTCAGTATTTTGTGAGTGGAATATCAATTTGATGCTGAAAGAAAAGAAAAAGGCTTAGAATTATGTAGTTGACGTCTCATGGAAGATAAGTTGTAAACATAAAAATTATAAACAAATTTTAAACAGTTTTAGTGAAAACACGTGTAGTTTTGAATATTATTTATTTATAAAAGCGATTGTTGTCAATATTTATTCTTTTCAATAGTTACTAATCATTGCACAGTAAATTTCAAGTTTGTGCTGTAAAAGATTTATATACAGTCGGACACCGATTTGACGAATAAAAATACCACTATAAAAGTGAAGGTAAAAACCCCTATTTACGAATAATAAACCCCGATTTAACGAATTATTCTAACAGTCGAAAATGTTTTTATTAGCTAATATTAAAAAAAAATGGCCGTGGGTAGCCTAGTGGTAAGAGCACCGGACTCTGGACAGGAAGGCCTGGGTTCGATGCTCGTACCGCCAAACACCCTCCGAGTACACGCGGAGCTCATGCTCGTTAAATCAGTGGGTCTGAAAGTCTTGTGGATTGAATCACGAGTGCAGGAAACTGGAGAAAATTTCCCTCCAATTCAGTTTCATGCCTAAATTGTGGAGGTGGAGATAGGTGGTGTCGCCATCTATCGTTCCTTTGGGAATTTCTCCGAGCTAAATCGTACTGTCACCTGAATGGTGCTCAAGGCTAAAAGCCAACGACAGGCGTACTTCTAGCCCATTGCCACGACGAATTTCATGGGCCTCGATCTGACTATGTCAGACAGGTGGCATGAGCAACAACAAAAATTGATTCTTTTCAAATGTTATTCTTTTTATCCGGAACAGAAAAAGGATTTTTCTTGTAAGTAGTAAATTTCGAAGGGAAAAGGGTGCAGACCATAAGCAGACATGCAGATGAGTCATGAATGTAACCTCTCGTAGGAGCTTTAAATAGGACAGGAAACTCTTTCCTAATCTCATCCCACTCCACAACGCTAGGAATATTTTAACGAAAATGTTACATCTGATGACGGACTGCCTATCTGTGCTACTGAAGTCAAGGAAGTTGTTAATTTGTTGGATCGAATGAATAGCGATTCTGATGCAGAACAGAAATTGACAATGATAAAACTGCTACATTTTCCAATGCCTTACATTATTTGGAAACTGAAAAAATACCTAAAGCAACAGGTTGCAAATGACGCAATGTTTTCTTCTCTGCGTGAAGTCGAAAAAAGAACTCTTTCTAGTCAGGAATCAAAAAGATTGTCAAACATCTATAAATCAGTATTTTAAAATTTCCTATTAACTGGCGCATAATATTTCCATAATGGTATTTTTAGTTCTGTTGAAGAAAAAGCGTGTTATTTCTAACTAAGGATATTTTTTGTGTTGTTGCTTATTATAGAATTTTAAAAAGGTAAGTGAAAAAAATTTGAATTTTGCTTGGACCCCGAAATAACGAATAACCCCAATTTAACGAATGTTCGATCCCGATGAATTTGTTAAATCGGATCCGACTGTATATATATATGTATGTCCTTTATTGCATTACAATAAAATATTATCTATTTGTGATATTTTTACGAAAAATTGGTACAAAGTAATACCTTGATTTACGTAACCTCCACTGACACGAACCCGGAGTTACGCGATTTCCAAATCTCTTCGATTCGTCTTTTGTTTGAGCGTTGTACAACTCGATTACTCACTCCTCGCTTCCCGTTCAGTTGACGTACATGTTCGAAAGGTATCCCCTGGAATCAACTCTTTATATATATATATATATATATAGCCATATGATTTATTTTGAATATAATTTATTTCTTATCTATGTACAGTAAGACCCCGCTTAACGCTGTTTCGCTTAGCGCTGTTTCGATTTAACGCTCTTTTATTTTAATTGTGGGATTCCCGAAATTGCACGCAGCATCAGGCTTCCCGATATCCGAAGCAGTTTGTCTGTGTTTCTTCTTTCCTGTGGTGTTATACGAACTTATTTTTATCGTTTCCAACATTTGTTGACGTTGTTGTAAGTATAAATTTATGTAATATAACGATTGCTATAGTGACAAATAATATGATATTTAGTTTTTATCATGGGAGATAATAAAAAACACGAAAATAGAACAACAAGAAAAAGCATTTTCACTTGAAACTAAAATGCAAGTGATTAGAAGATTAGATACTGGTGAACGTCAATTTCAAACTGGTGCTGCATTGAATTTGACAACTTCAACAATAAGGACCATTTTAAGAATAAAGAAAAAATACTGTTATCGGCAACTGTAACTACGACAAACTCTGCAACTAGAATTACCCGTTCTATATAGAAATAACAAAATAGAGGAAATGCAAAAAAGACTTCTATATGGACTGGCGATGAAATTGAACGCAATATACCATTAAAACAAGACTTAGAATTTTATTTATTTGTATATGTATATTCGTTTATTATATTTCTATATTTATAAGGAATAAATTTTTGTTTCATTGTGTTATAAAAAACATAATTAATAAATTTAATGGTAAAATACCTGACCAATCTTCTACCTATCTTCCCCTAACCCCATTATTTACATGATGAGATGACCTCGTTTAACGCTGTTTCGTATTACCCAACGTTTCGTATTCTTTATGTGGGTACGGGTGTCACAATCCCGAGGTACCCTTTCTCTCTCTCTCTCTAGTGATATTTTCCTTTTCCCAAGGGGTTTACTATCTTTGGTAAACACGGGTGTCACGACCCCGGGGTACCCCAGTGATCCTTCGCTATTTTCGACCTTCCATCTTGTCATCCAATTTCTCCTTTTCCCGTTCAGACCACAGACCTGTGAATGTTTGGCGCAGTATAGCCAAAACTGGCTCTTGCGCCATAAAACACCAAACTCAACTCAACTCAACTCATTCGTATTACGCTCTACTTTGATGGAGTGTATACCCCGCGCTAAGCGGGGTCTTACTGTATCCCACAATCAAGAGCTGACAATTGATGAGCTCATAGAAATGCATGAGCAAGAGTAAGACATTGAAGAACTCTAGTCTTTAAACCCAGTTCAATCAGAAGATCGAATGAAGGCCTCGGTTTAATTGGAAAAAGGTTATACACACACACACAAATTTTAGAAAATACAGATTCCAACCAAGAACGTATTTTTTCAACAAAACATGAAATAAAAAAATTATTAGCATGCTACAAGAAGATTTTAAGTGAGTGAAAAAAACTCTTTGTGTAGGCAGACTAATTTTTTAGATTTTATGAAACCTTCTACATCAAAATAACTTAAATTTGCGTATTTGTATTAGTGTCATCGAAGATTTTACTAAACTTTTTTAATTATTATTTCCTTTCGTCTCCGCTCCCAAGTAAAATAATTTATGTGTATTTGTAAGCGAAATTTTACCCAGACTTATGCGGCTATCACTCAGCGCCACCTATCGCGTTATTTTGGGAATATTACTGTATTTTTGTTTTTTTTTGTTTATTTCCATTGAGATTCTGTTTTCCGTGTTAAATAGTACGTCGCAGGAAAACTACTTTTACAGATCTTTTTTCAAACACGTTAAGGCTGTTTTCACCATATACACAAGAGCGTGAACTTAACGCGGAGCACATTTTCGAACAGAAAAAAATGCCTCAATTTTCATAAAAAAATTTATGACCTTGTAACTCATGCATTTGTTTATAATGTAGTGTTTTAAAATTTCAAAATATTTCAGAAATAGTTTGTTTTTCTTTTTAAAATGTAAAAGGAAAGCTCGTTTAGCATTATGGTATAGGAGAAAAAATGCGGAACACATTTTATAAAAGGAAAAATGTGCCAACTCGGATAAAAATGAGTAATATGATGAAATAAGTGGTTCTCTACAGCAGTAATCCACAACCCCCGGTCCACGGACCGGTAATCAAATGGTGCCGGGCCGCCTAAAGAACATTAAATTATTGCCATTTTATTTAAAGTGGTGCATTTCTCTCGGATTTGCTCAACTTTCAACAGAAATCACTTTATATTTCACGCTAAATCACTTATATTCATTTTTGGTGTAACTATATTTTATTCTGAAGGCATACATGAATGCAACTAAATTAAAATTGTTAAATCAAAACCATCTAAAATATAAACAATCAAAGTGTTCCACCCTCAGCGGACCGTGGTAAATTTATCAAACGTTGACCGGTCCGCAGCGATAAAAAGGTTGCGGAGCACTGCTCTACAGGATAGTGAGGTTAGAATATAATAATAATGTTTGAGTACTTTTATATCTGAAAAAAATATTCCGAATTGGGGTCCGATTCTTTAACATTAGCCGAAAACCAGGGGTGGGCATCCCTTTTGGATAGATAACCGTATTGATAAGCGGAGAATATCGGAGGGTCACACCTTTTGAAAATAATTGTATCCATTAGTTAGCTTTGCATCTCAGAAAAGGTATAAATTGTACCACATAAAAATAAATTAATATAGTGGCAGTTTTATTCTATCTATATAGTATATAAAAGAGAAAAGGGACTCACTCATCACGTTATCTCCGGAACTATTAAACCTACAGACTTGAAATTCGGTATGCATGTTCTTTTTGTAGAGTAGATATCCACTAAGAACGGATTTTGCGAAAATCGACCCCAAAGGGGTTGTTGCGAGGTGATAAAGGGCGTTATAGATAATTATTTCCATTTTTAAACCATTAGACCTTGTGACGGGGGTTTATCGAATGTTCTTATTAATCCTCTTGGGGAAGCTTTGGGACCAGAATGGCATTATTTCAATCCAATCTTCTCAAGAAGAAACCGCTGTATGCAGATTAGTTAATAGATACATACTGGAACTTTTGCGTTCGCGTGTTTGTAGAATAGAAGTCAGACAGTAGTGGAATGGAAGTAGAATAGTAGAAGAATAGAATAGAAGAAGGAGACAGAAAGCTGAGAAGCTGATCGCCGTGAGATATTGGTAAGATATTTATTATAGAAGTGTAATTATAGAACGGACATTAGTGTGTTAAGGAATCTAAGGCAGATAAAGATTCTAGGTTAACTTCTCATAAATGTAGTGATTAGGATTTCAGGCGCTATTTACTTAGAATTTAGAATTACGTGATATCACTCCTGTTTATATCCCTCTAGTAAGACTTGTGTTGCGTTGATCAATATATATTTAGACATAATAAATTAGATTTATTATGGAGAATTTGGGTGATCAATCATTTATTCCTACAGATCTAAGTCGCGTGGATGAAGAGATGACACCCCCGGGCCGGGGGATATCACAACTTACAGACTTAAAATTTGGTGAGCAGATTCTTTCACGGAGTAAATATCTTCTACAAAATGGGTTTTATTAAAATCGATCCACTAAGGCGCATTGAGGGGAGTTAAGGGCATTATAGGTAATTATTACCATTTTTACACTATTAGACGTATAGATTTAAATATTGACTAGCAGGTTCCTTTCAAGCAGTAGGATTCCTCTACAAAATGGGTTTTGCGAAAATTTACCCCCAAGAGGAGCTGTGGGAATTTAAGTGGTGTTATAAATAATTATTTTCGTTGTTAAATTATGAGACGTACAGAGTTGAGAAATTTGGTGAATAGATATTCTTTTCATGGAGTAGATATCCGCTAAAAACCGGTTTTGTATAATCGACTCCAGGGAGCGTTCAGATGGGTTAAGGGATTTTATAGATAATAATTTCTTTACATATATATATGTAATAATTCCCTCTAATATCCTTTTAATTAACTCCTTTTAATAATATTTTAAACAAGCTTTACTTCTTTGGTACAAAACTAACGCCCTAATCTTAATCGTAAGCAACTAGTATCAGAAATCCCTTTCCCGCCCATTTTAACCAATCAGAACTCTTATTACAAAGTAGTCACGTGGTCTTCACTGCCGGGTATAAAAAGCGAAAATTTTGTGTGATCACTCTCTTTGTCTGCTTACCTTCACCATGTAAATGTTGCCGTTTGCTTTTTGTCTCCTGCTCGCCGTCTTAAATATGTGTAGGCCGCGGTAGCCGAGTGGTATAGGTTTCGGATCGTGGCTGGCTTTGTCACGAGTTCGAGCCCAGTACCACTAAAGACCCGCCGTATAGGGCAGCGATGCACGCTAAATCTGTCGAGAGCTGAAACGTCCTCCCTTTGGAGTGGTGTGGTAGTTAGGAGAGGGGTGTGCCAGCTCAGGTGTCGCGTCCACGTCACTTAACCATGGTTCAAAATTACGTGGTCCGTCGCCAAAAGCCCTCGTGTAGCTAAACAGTGCGACGTTAATATTCACTCACTCACTTAAATATGTGTAAATAACTCTTTTATCCATTATGTTTTATGTGTTCTTAAGCTTATTGTGTGTTGTCGTAACGCCTTTTATGTTTCATGTGAAAATAAAAGAAAAGTAAAATGAAATCAGAAGTTCTCCGCTTATTCAGAAACAACCAACACCGGCCAAAGATACCATATATATATATACATATATTCCTTTAGGATTCCTTTTCCTAATGGATTTAGATATTCTTATCCATTACTTTCAATAGGTTTTTGCTCAGTATTATTTATATAAAGGGGGAAGGTTGGCTGGCCAAAAAACATGTTCAACCCCACTTTTATATAAATTATTTCATATATTAGCTGTGTGTCCCCTAAGTCAGCAATGAACCCTATCACACTTTTTTGCATTTTTTTTAAACCAGGAGGGGGGTTACATATTGAAATTTTCATCACGGCCTGCAAGTTAATGTCATCTATCTTGAATATATATTTGCTTTAGTTAATCTTTTAGCAATAATATTCGCTCACAATAGAGAACATTTCCTACAATTTGCTTTTCTGACCATCTTGACGGACAGCAGAAAACTCTTTGCTAGCCGCTAGTTGCTCACCCCTGCTTTAAAAACATCGTAACCGGAAAATTCAGAAAGAAACAGAGGAAACCGTGTAGGAGCGCATCTGCTTTGAATGCTGAAAAATTCACATTTGCGTTCACGAAATACAGAGTGTAAGGCCTTGGTAAGAATAGTGCTCTACTACAAGCTTACAAGTTTCATAATAATTTATATTAAAATAATGATTGCATAAAATAAAATTAAAAATTAAGTGCAAGGAATTCTTTCATTGGGTATTTCTTTTTCTTTTGCCTTCTTGCAAGTTGGACAAGAATTCATAAAATTATTTCACAATCTGAATTTCTCAATTCGCAAATCTATTTTTTCGCAAAAGATGCCGTATTCATCTTTCCTTTTAGAAAACAATTACAAAATCAAATTGAAATCATAAAATTTCTCGTGCATGTCATATACATAATATAAATTTTCAGTTTTAATTTTTGTGAAAATTGAAAACATTTTATATATATAAAAATATTTTATTAATTTCTGAGAAGATTTGAACATTTTGACCAGGTTTAATTTTTGAATATAGAAAAAAAGACAATATATATATATATATATATATATATATATATATATAAATATTTAAAAAAGACAACAATGTGCGTGTGTGTGTGCTAGAAATATGTATATACAGTGGGCCACAAAAGCATTCGTACACTTGCAATTTCTTATAAAACTTAATGTTTTCGACTACTAAAAATTAATATATTGTAATTGTTATTTTTTATGATATCTGCAACTTGTTCTTAATGGAATGACATAATTAATTTTTTTAAAAATAGTATAACTATTTTTTTTAAAAATTAATAATCAAAAAGCTACTAAAAAATTACGCCTCAAGAGTCTTCGTACACTTAACAAAAACCTCAACATAGCTTTAAATATTGTATATCTTACTTAATTTAGTACTTAGTAGGATATCTTTCAGTGTCCACAACAACTTTTAAGAGTCTTGGTATAGATTTAAATCAGTTTTTTGTAATTTCTGCATCGATTTTCCTCCATTCTTCTGTGATTATTGTTTTTACTTCACATTTTGTGTTTATTTGTCATGTTTTCTTTTTTTTTTACGTCAAAATCTCACCAAATATGTTCTACTGGGCTAAATAAAGTGATTGAGGAGGTATTTTCATAATTTGGGGACAGTTAGAGAGACACCAGTGGCGTACATT
This sequence comes from Trichonephila inaurata madagascariensis, assembly GCA_019973955.1. Taxonomy (NCBI): domain Eukaryota; kingdom Metazoa; phylum Arthropoda; class Arachnida; order Araneae; family Nephilidae; genus Trichonephila; species Trichonephila inaurata. The sequence goes on along the minus strand of BMAV01018071.1, from coordinate 125,455 downwards.
GAGAGCAGTGCACTTGGCGTCATTATCCTGTTAAAAATAAAGTCGTTTCCAATATCCAAATTTTGGGCGTATAATTTAAAATTTCTCTTTAAAATATTTAAATAGAGCTCATGATTTACAATAACAACAAAAAATACCAAATTACCTAATTATTCGGCCGATTTACACCCCCACGCAAAAACACTCCTACCTCCATGTTTTGTTGATGCAACTAGATTCTTGGGATTTTCCAGAAAATTCAAAATTGACAGCAAATTGATTGGCATGGCAGATAATTCAACATTTTTGGTTCCGATGGGATTATAATAGCTTGTAAATGAAAAAAATAAGGAGTTTAATCCCATGAATTTATGTGGAACAAGATCTCCTCCACCTCCATGCTTCAGCATTGAAGTGAAGGTGTTCTGGCGTGGGGGTGTAAATTGGCCTTAGAATTAGGCAATTTGGTATTTTTGAGAGTATTGTGAATCATTAACTCTATTTAAATATTTTAAAGAGAAATTTTAAATTATCCACCCGAAATTTGGATATTGGAGAAGACTTAATTTTTTAACAGGGTAATGATGCCAAGCGCAGTGCTCTCAATGTACGCCACTGGTGTCTTTATAACTGTCCCCATTATGAAAACACCTCCTCAATCTCTTATTTAGCCCAGTAGAACATATTTGGTGAGATTCTTGATGTAAAAAGAAAACATGACAAATAAACACAAAATGTGAAGTAAAAACAATAATCACAGAAAAATGGAGAAAGATCGATGCAGAAATTACAAAAAACTGATTAAATCTATACCAAGACGTTTAAAAGTTGTTGTGAACACTAAAAGATATCCTACTAAGTACTAAATTAAGAAAGAAATACAATGATTTTTGTTAAGTGTTCGAAGACTTTAGTGGCGTAATTTTTTAGTTGCTTTTTGATTATAATTTTTAAAAAAATAGTTATACTATTTTTAAAAAATTAATTATGTCATTCCATTAAGAACAAGTTGCAGATATCATAAAAAATTACAATTACAATATATTAATTTTTTTTAGTCTAAAAACATTAAATTTATAAGAAATTGCAAGTGTACGAACACTTTTGTGGCCCACTGTATATATATATAAGCCTTCCAATTTAGTTTTAAGTTCACGAATTTGCTATTATGTTACTGTGACCACTATATCCTATAACTTGCTATGTTCCAACAAATTGCTTACAATTAAATTAGAAGATTTATAGCAATTTAGAATATGATTAAGAATTGTGTGTGTGATGAGAGAGAGAGACATTTTCTAATTATTAACTTAGAAATCGATTGGTACTATCAAAAGCATAATGTTGTTTTTGTACATCAACAAAAATCCTTAAAAATACAAATTTTTATGAAAGTTTTAATTTTATCAACATATTTAACTGTTATGTTTAGTCAAAACTGCGTGACATGTCACGAAATTGCATCATTTACTTATTTTTTTTTAAGAAATCATTCAATTTCTGTCAAAAAGTATTTGTTGATGAATCGAATTTTAAAAAAATTGGTTTGAAAACAATGAGCTGTCTTGGCTAAAAGATGTTAAAAAAAAGAATTTTAAATGAAGTACAGTAAAAAAAAAAATTATCCCAAATAATATTGTGAGGATATATATTTATAACTCTTTGTTTAATGATTTAAAAATAAAGTTAATATTACCCCTCCCAGCTTTAAGTTGAAAGAGGTGAAACATAATGCATGAAGAAAAAATATCCGACTAGTTGACCCTTCCCCTCCCCAAAAAGTCCGAAGAATAATTTATTTTGCAGAAAATACGTGGCAAAAAAAAAAAGACATTTTCCATAATTTAGGAACTTTTATTTATTTCCTTTTTCAAAATATTAGAAGTTGGTGTAAAAACAATTAAAATAAAAATAACTCTGGAAAATAAATTATACTACTTCGCAAAGTACAAAGCCAAGAGATCTAAAAACTTTCTATTCACGGTTCTACTTTTAGGGAAAATAATGCATTTCTTTCTTTCTCTTCCCCCTCCCCCCTTCCTTCTCACTCATTAAGAAAAGCATTCCAGCAAAACACAAGATCCTTTCATTTAACAAAGTTATTCTTAACTTCTAAATTACAAATGCATTTTGAAAGAAACACAACTCGTTTTTCATCTCGTGGCACGCCCATGTTGTGAAGTGAACCAGACTCAAAGAAAAAGGGGAACGAAAAATAATAATACTCTCTCCTTCGCTAAAAGAAATCGGATGAAATTAACATCTTTTCACACGCCCATGAAAAGAATTATATCCTTGGAACGACCTTCATTAACCACGCCATCTATTGGTGAAACGTGGAACTTCATATAGAATGACGGACTCGCTCTTTCCTTTATTTTTCCCGCCATGTCATCCGACAAAATAAGCGATTTATTTGCTGATGGCGGACAAAATGGAGTTGGAATATTGTTCTCTTTTTGTGGTTGGAATATTTAACAAGTGACAAATAGTTATTATCAGTTTTGTTCCATGGCGTTGTTAGAATATAAATTTACTGTTTAAGAAAGAACGGGAAGTTTGTTTTGTTGATGTATCAACCCTCTGATATTTCGATTTTTTTTAATAAAATATTTCCTCTTTGACGTAATTGATAAAAAAGATTCTATTCACAACAAATTTATTTCGTAGATTACGAATCAGATAGAAAGAAAGGTGAATACAAAAAAAAAATTTCTGAAGTGTAGAAAATTTGATTTTATATATTGATTAATATTAGTGTGTGGTAATTTGTGTCAAAAAGATATATATACTGTTAAACCATTTTAATGACTGTCTGCGCTGGTATAATCCGTAATTATCCAAAGAAAAAACACGTCATATTTTGATAAATGAAATCTTTGTTGGTGTTTTTCTTACAGCAAAGAATCCGTACATAAAATTTTAAATTGATTTATAAAAATGAAATTAATTCCTTTTAAATTAATGTAGAGTTTTAACTTTGTAATAACTCCCTTTCTGCTTATAATTTTGAATGTAATGTTAATTGGATTGAATTTTCAACTCTATCTACCAAATTTGTAATACGTTATGTTTATGTAATTATGTGTGTTGTAATATGTTGAAAATAAAAAAATATATATATATTTGTTTGTATATTTTCTATGATCATCGTGTGAGCTAGTGTAGAAAAATATGTACTACATGCTTCTGTTCAAAGTGTTGAACCTCTGACTAGTGGCGTAACGTACTCCCCCGCAACGCAGGAGGGGGACAGGATTCTAGGGGCCCAAAAGCCTGACTGACACCAAATGCGTATTTAATCAATTGGAGCCTAAAACCTGACTTTGCAGAGAAGGGGACTAATATTTTCGGTTACGCCACTGGCTCAGACTAATTTAAAAAACAACATGCGTAAAACTCCAATATTTTTTTAAAAATATTTGAAGGAAATTTCAAAAAAAAAAATCGTCTGCTGCATTCGAGTCACAGCAGACGATCTCAATCTTTTGTATCGGAACTTAAGAAACACGAGGGCTGTTGACAATGGATCTCGTAATTGTAAGCCATGGCCCAAGTAACCGAGAAAAAAAAACCAAGAGCTGTGGCACCCCCTTTCCGAACTACCCCTTCACGCCATTGGAAGGTGTGACGTTTAAGAAAATTAATGATAACGTGAGGGTGAGGAAATTAAGTAACTAGTTTTTTTTCGTCACAGAATAAATAACAGTGTATACATTTACATTGAAGTTATTCAAAATGTTTCATTAGAGTTCAGAATATGCTATTTGTGAGGGAGGAGACCACCCCAGACCGTTCTCTTCGGTGTTTTTCAACGGACTCCCCTTTCCACTTCAAGGTCTTGGGATGGGGATGGTTCCTTTCTGACACCTCGAATTACACTTATAGTTTCCGATTCATGGTCAGGTGTCGAATCCAGCTGTTAGAGTGCACAGTCATCGATTTCGGGGTGATAACAGATAAAAGACCCCTCAATATTTAGGGGTGCACGCGTGAATATGAACGCTGTTATTCTTACGACAAAAAGAAGCCGATTTTTGAGATGTATGACACGAAAATGTCACAGAGGTCATATTTAGCGGATCTTCGACATATATACCGTACAACAGCGCTCTACACGGCGGCTTTTCCGTGGCACAAGGTTTTGAACCCATGACTCGATAACGCTAGACACGAGTTCGTGACCATGACCACTCAGATATCGCGGCCATAATAAAGAGAGGAAGGAACTTCTGTGGTTGACCACCCTTTGAGCAAAAATTATTGGTATGATTAACCTTTGACTTTTCAGATCATTACAAAAAGATATTTTGGAGTTCTATTTTAAATCAGACTAAAAAAATATGATCGAACAGAGGTATTCTTCATTTGCTACCTCTTTCAAGTTGTTTTCGTTACATTTTAATACATACCATACTACATATTTCATTAGATAACTACTAATTTTTGTGACGGGGCTTTATCGTGCCTTCTAACTAATCCTCTTGGGGAATCTTTGGGGCCAGAATGACATTTCAATCCAGCCTTCTCAAGAAGAAAACGCGATATGCAGATTAGGGAATAGATATATATGGGAGCTTTAGCGTTCGCGAGTTAATCATATAGGAGATATATAGGAGTCATATAGAAGTCGGCTAGAAGCCGGTAAGTTGAATAGAAGCTGGAGATCAAGTCGGATAATAATATATATAGAAGATTAATATTAAAAGAATAGAATACAAGAGGAAGCCATAAAGCTTGGTTGCTGTTCGCCGTGTGGTATTGGTAAGAGATTATTAAAGCTTAATTATATTACGGACTCTAGCTTGTTAAGGAATCTACTATAGATAAAGATTCGAAGGTTAATTTACCGTAAAGATAGTGAGTAGGATTTCAGGCACTATTTTAACTTAGTATTGATAATTACGTCGTATCATTCCTGATCTGATCTTCTGGTAAGACTTGTGTTGCATTGATTAATATAGATTGAGACATAATAAATTATGGAGAGTTCGAGTGGTCAGTCAATTATTCCTACAAATCTAGGTCACGTGCAGGAAGAGATGATACCCCAGAGCAGGGGGTTATCACATTTTCCCTAAAAGCAGTATTTTAATTACTAATTCAGAACTGGAGTTAGACAGGAATCTCAAATTGCGTATTATTTGAGGGGTTAAATTGATTAGAAGGTTGATGCTGCAGCGTTACATAATAAGTTATAGGGACGGGTACCCTAAAGATGCTCTTGAGGGTTCTTCCATGAACGAGAACACAAATGTCTTCAGAAAAAACTTTTGGTGGACACTGACCCATATCGTTGCATCGCTTGTAAATAAACTTGGAAGTTTCGAAGCGTTTATCCTTATGGAGAGTGTTAGTTCAAATTATGTGAAAAAATATTAAAATTTATTCAATGAGGTTTTGAAAGAGGAGTATAGTCCTGATGTAATTACAAAGAATGCTTACTTTATTAATAATTAGTTTAAGAATTAAAACATGTCTTTGGGTTTATCAATTTTTTAGCCTTATATTACGATGCTTAATTAAATCCTGTACTTCAGTTATAAGAACTCGGTTATGAATATTTAAATATTTTTTTTCGGAAACGCTTTTCGCATAATATTAGGTTGTGCATATGAAACGCTGGATTTTTTTTGCATATGAACGCTTGTTTCTCTGTTTTCATTATGCGTTGTTTTTTAGCATAACCTTTTTTTATAGTCCGTTACAAAAGTCATTTTTCAACAAAGAAGATATTATCAGTGTTTCGTTTCGTTAACTGTTTTGAATTTCGTAAATTCCATCAATATTCGCGTAAAAATTTTATATGAGTATGAACTTGGTATTGAACTGAATTCAACTCAATGGTGCAACAGCCCATGAGGACCAAGGTCTACTGTGCCTATCTCAGTCTACGTGAACTTAGGCGCTGAGGTGCATGTGCAGATGTTGCGGTCAAGTGGTCAATTTGACGCGAAACCCCTAGTGATGAACTTGGTATTAATCCTGCAAAAGTTGCGCTCAATATTGACCAGGCATTTGAGGTCAATGTTGTTAACAATGGAAAAATTCAGCGTTGATTTGAAAAATTTCAGTCTGATGATTTTTCTTTACAAAATGAACGGTGTTAAAGACCCAAAATATGTATAAAAAATGATGCTCTGAAAGCACCGGTGAAAACAAATCCAACTGTATCCATTATACTGCCAGTATATTGACAAAATGCATGAAAAAAAGGAAAATTATGCGCCTATCACACTTGTTAATTGGCACGCCCGGTATTTCTCCACGACAACGGTCGGCCGTACACATCGTACAAAACAATTGTGAAATTAAATGAATTAAAATATGAAATTTTGTAGCACCTGGCTTATTCACCGGATCTTTCACCAACAGATTTTCATTTTTTAAAACATTTAAAACAGTTTTTTTACGGGTCAAACATTGTGAAAATGAGCACAATCTGAAATATTCCACGTCAAGACAGGTATCTATGCATTAAATTCTCGTTGGGTAAAGTACATTAAAGCAAATGGAGCCTATTTTGACTAAATAAACAGCTTTTGAAAAAAGTTACACAGATGTATATTTTCATCCTAAAAATCCATTCCACACGTTCCAAAAGTGTTGACATTCCATCTGCCCCTACCTAATATTCTCAGTGTGTTGATAAATTGTTAAAAATTTATAAATAAGTATTTTATTGTAATTTAAATTCCCCACAGAAATTAAATATAAATTAATTCTAAATAGCTCTAGATCTTTAAAAGGAAAAATCCTTATTACGTCAAACCGTTTCAGTTCAGTTGTTGGGCTTCGTCTAGATAGATTTGTTCTAAAAGAATAACTAACCTATTAAGAACGAAAAGAGAAGTATTATGTCACAAACGTCAGTTTTTCCATTAAGGTATAAAACATGTTCTGAAAACTCTGGCGAGACAATTGGATCTCTTCGCAGTTCTGACAAGGTTACTGTCAATAAAGTAAATGGACCACAAGGAAAATAATAAATTATTAAATAGAATGATTCAGTAAAAAACATAAAAGAAGGAATGGAATCTACTGCAGGTCTAATGGTTTGATTTATACATTTATTTACCTTTTTAACGCACATAAATCAATGTCATAAGATCTTTTTTATACGCACTTTACAAAATAATCATTATCAAAACTGAATTTATAATATCCTAAATATCAACTTAGCAAAGAAGTAATATACCCCCCGCGCCCCCCCGCCCAAAAAAAAATTAGCGATTCATGCGAGTATATAAATAAAAATGCA
>BMAV01018071.1:88398-102263 GCA_019973955.1 Trichonephila inaurata madagascariensis | reverse complement strand
CGAAATATAAAATATAAGCTCTTAATTCAACTTGTAACATTTTTTTGTGTAATCTGAATTGTTACTTTAAAATAAAACCGAAAATATACAGTGAAACACGTTTAAGGCGAAAACGCTTGAGACGAAATATCGCGGTTAACACTAAATAATACGACGGTCTCGACAAACTACTATGCATTTTCATGCATTTTTTTTTTCTCTTAACACGAAACAAAAAGATTTCTCTCCTGGAAATGAACAAAAAACGGATAACACCAGCCCCGCAGGCGAGATTAAAAAGGGGTGGAAAATGAAAGAGAGGTAGTTTCAAATGTTTGGTAGAAAGAAGAATAACTTGGCTTTGAAATACCCTAAAAATAGCCTGTGATATGAGCCAATTATGTTTATCTTACTTTCACCCTCCACCCCAACAAACGCCACACAAAAACACTCATCTCTGTTCAATTTGCTTTGAAATTCCGTAAGTTGTTGGAATTTCTCCTTATTTCATCGTGGAGACATACTAAGGTCTCACTAAACGTTCGCCACTAACAAGTAATTATTAACTATTTTCTACGTCCCGCTACAGTCCTCTGTTTAGACGCTTTCCGCATCAGTTCAGAGGGAGCTGCGCCCGCCACGCATGCGCGGTGGCTCTGAAACTTTACTATTTTACGTAACATCCTATAATTGATATTTGCTGCAAAGTTTATTTAATTCTGATGATTCCTTCATGGTGTTGCATTTTTTACAATCAGCAGTGTATGTTTGTTTTTATTGTTATATCCTTTATCACGAAATTCTTTAAATAACGAAAAATTATTTCAGTCCCGATGAGTTGCATGTTAATCCTTTAGCGGGTAGTGGCTAATACGTCTAGCCACATATCAAAAATTGTTTCTCCAAGTGGTTGATAGATATTTAGTGCATCCACATGAGTTAATTGAAGCTAAAACGCATAAACATCAATACAGATAGCAGGACGATTCCTTTTTTTTTTGCATTTCATGGCCACTGATGGATAGTTAAAAACATTGTTTCTCGGTGTAAATCTACAAATTGTATTTTGATTACTATAAATAAAATTTCTGATCTTTGAAAAAAAATTCGACATGTCTTAAGTATACTTTTCTCTCATCTGAAAGAATTAAGCAATTGTACAATTAAAAAAAAAAGGTTTTATTTAGGTTTTTGGAAAGCTTTTATACGTGGATAGAGGCTCTATCCACTGCCCACATAGAACAGAAAAATGACCTAGAAATTTTCGCTTTTCTCCACACTTAGAATCATGTGAAAATGTTGGGGGCCTGAAATATAAGCAAACTTTGTTTACAATATGTGGTACAGGATTCTCGGGTTCGAAAATCTTTTATCATAGCTTTTCTACTCTGAAAAAACGTTTGCATTTTATAAAGTTTCACAGGAAATAGCTCATCATATTTGTGAAGTAACTAATATAAATTCTCAAAAATATTACTTTATTTCTAACCTTTTATACTAAAATTAAATAAAATATGAAATGTGAATATATACCAATTTCAATTTGTATTCTAAGTATTCTATATATATTCTTAACGAGTATTCTATGTTGTATAATTATTCTATTATTATTTAATTACACTTATACTTTGCATTTGATTGTTATTGAAATAGTTATTACATAAATGTCAATTTTTATAGGAAAAATTATTGTAATATGATTCATTATTTCTGTCCTGAAAAGTAAGTTAAATGTCCTAAGTGCGCAATGGCTATAACGTCTAGCCACCACCCAGGAAAAAAAACCTTGATCAGATATTTTTTTTGTGACTAAATAATGTTTATAGGGGATGAGAACATTACATTTATCAAGTACTTTATCACAGAAAAGTGTATTTTAGCTTTGTGCCCGTTTTATAAAGGGTTAAACGATTTACACTGCATTTTGATTTGACAAAGTTATTTCTTCTTTTAGGGATTGTTTATATATTTATATTTTTAACTTAGATTTTTTTAAAAATTTAATCAAAATTGTCTCTTTTAAAATTTAATGCAGTTAAAATTATTTATTATAGTTGTTGTAAAGACAAAAGCAGCAGTGATATTTTCTAGAAGAGTATACGTATTTAGTCCCTGTGTAACTCATCTTTCTTTTGGTATTGTGTTGAAACATAAAAAAGAGAGAAATGTACAATATAAAACAGTTTATCAAATTTGAAGTAAGAAAAAAAATTAAGACAAGTTTTAATTAAACCTGAAGATTGGAAAAATAACTGAAGAACAGAAAGGAAATTTTTTTTACCATCTCTCGATTATAAAAAAACGTCACACTTGAGTGATTTGTTATTATAGTTATATGCAGGGTGTACAAATATCAATATTTTTGTACAAAAATCTTTAATATAGTATGGCAATGTTTCTCAAACTTTCAATATTTGCGACCCAATATTCAATCATGTAATATTCATCACGCCCCCTCCATACAATAATAATGAATTGAGTTCAATAATACTGTACTTTGAGGCTAAGCCTACAACGCGATTTTAACCTCTTAAGTGCCGCAAGCATATATAAATGTCTCACACAGCCGGTGCGTTAATTGCCTCAGACGTATATATACGTCTTTTCGCAGTTCGATCTTTTCTGTGCACTGTGACCCATAAAATTATTTCGAAGGCTTTGGAATGCAATAAAATGACCTTGACAGAGTTTGTGAAGGATTTACTTGTTTCAAAGGCTTTTTTTTAAAATTTTTTATTATACCTTTTCGTCCCCCTCCCCCAATACACCACATACGCTCGTCTATGTGTTAAACGGGGACATTGGGGAGAGAATCACGTAAATTTTTATCGGCATTAAGGGGATTAATTAAAAACCGTACAAATTATTTAGAAAAGTATTACTTATTCCATATAATTATACTTATGACAAGCCCGTGGGCTCACTGGTAATTATTAAATTTTCTCTTAACTTAGTATTATTAAACTAATTATGAAATACATTGCGCAGTATTGATATATTTATAGGTGTAATATATCATTGTAAATATGCACTTTTTTTTATTATGTCAGAATGTATTTTGTTTGTTTACTTTCAGTAAATTAATAGTTTTTTTATAAATAGTCTTTTGTTTTCGACTTTTCAATATGCTTGCGCCCCCTTCGTAGGGTTATCACGTCCCCCCAGGGGGACGCGCCCCACAGTTTGAGAAATTCTGTAGTATGGAAATTCAAGATTTCCATATATCGCTCCATACTGGTTTCTCCCTACTTTGCGTTTTTCCTTTAATATTTTAATTAAAATAAAATGAATGTTAATTTTCTATTTCTTCAGATAACATTTCATACAAGTACTTAAAAAAATATTCCGCAGTATAGTTTTTTTCTTTTCTTCTTTTTTTTTTCGCATAGCATTTGGAAATTTTCTGGGAGAAACATTAATATAATTCGCATTTTTTAGATTTATTTTACATTAATGTTGAGAAAATTGAATTTTTTTAATGCTGAACTTGTGTATCCCATCTGTTTATAACAAATGGCCTAAAAATCCTTTTTTTTTATAGTGATGTATTTTGCGGGTTCTAAAAAAATTCCCTTTTTTTCTTTCTTTTTTTCCCCCTATTTTGCAGAAAGTTATAACAGTTTCGGTATACTTATATATGGTACCGTTGACTAATTTCGTCAAAATCAAAAGATGTTTCCAAATGCCGTGATATGTAGCCAATATTGGAAGACTATTCCCGCGCTGGTTCGAAAACAATAATAATAATATAAGTATAACAACATTTGGCTACGTTTATTGTAGCTAAAAGTGAAAGACTATTCCCGCGCTTGTTCAAGAGTAATAATGATAAGTATGTCAATATTTGGCGACGTCTTTCGAATTGGCGAAATCTTTCGAAGGAAAAAAACTTAAGAATCATAATTTACAATGCATAATTCCAGTACAGTAGATTAAAATTTCCTTTACCAAATGCATATAGAATCATTTTAAAAAGTACAATATTTTTTGTAAAGAGTTATTCGGAATGTTTAATCAGAAAGAAAAATCCCCCAATATTAATGTAGTTTGTCATCACTATAATACAAACAGCAACATGTTTTGTTATATCGTTCATTTTTTTATTAAATTAGGTCCATTTTTTTTCCCTTTTTAAAAAATATTCTACATTTCAATTCCTGTATTATAAAACTGAATGAATTTAAAACCGTACCAAATAAAAAAAAGTGACGAATTGAATATTTTAAAAACTACCTCTGTAGTAAAAATAGTTTACGAGTAAATGGTCCAATCGACAAAAAAAAAAAAAATACCCTGCAAGCGTTAATTTATGCTCCATTAACACAAAGAACAAACCTCATTTAAATAAGCGAAATTTCTACGGATAAAAATGGCATCATTAATTGCGTACCAATAAAGATCTGGGGACGTTTCAGATAATGACATAGGCATTCTTTGTCCGTTTTTTATTTATATCTCAAATGACCTTGCTCGTCATTCACCAGATCCCAAAACAACAAGAACAACGAGGAAATGCTAAGAACATTCTTTCTTTATATAAATTCGAACTAAGTATCAAACAATAATAGTAATATTAAGGTAATAATACCTTCCATCATAAACGTTCTTCGAATATATATAAAAAAAAATGAGGGGAGGGAGGATGAAAAAACAAAGAACCATCTGTTCTAGAAAAAATTTCATCATACGGTCGTTAACGCTGCAGGTGGGTAGGGTGAGAAATGGACCCCAAATTGCGGAACTTTTTTTTCTTTCAAAACGCTTATTTTCTTTTTCTTTATACATTATTTCCTCGTAGAACTTTCTAGGAAACTACGTTATGATTATTGCGTCATCCCTGGTGAAGTTAATGTGTTGTTTATGTACTGTGACCTTCCTAAAAAAATTCAGGTAGAAGGGTTGGGTTACCATAATTTGGCGAATATTGTAAAAACTTCTCAAATTAAAATGTTTTTATTCTTTTTTGTGTTTCATGTATATTAATGCCCTTATTAAATTGCATTTCTGTAGGTTGTTGAAGGTTTTTTAACATATTTTATAGCTGAATCATTGTTTGCAATTTCACTTAGTTTGTATTGAAAATTAATTGTATTATCAATATCATCAGTTTGTAAATATTTAGTCATATTTTTTTCGTATTCCAAAAAAAAAAAAAAGAATTCATTGAATTATTTTGTATTTTCGAAAAAATACAATGGGCTAAATCCATAACGGTCAAATGATAATTGCAAACGTGTTCTCCTTTGAACTCTAAGCCCACATTTAACTTGTTCTGGTAAAATTTAGATAAAATCATAAATTTGATAATTTGGTAAAGATATCCAAATATTAAGATTCTTCAAAAAGTTTTATCGAAATTTCCAAAATATTCTTATATTGTACATGTATTTTAAAAATAAGCACATTTTGTTTATCTATGTTTCTTATCATTGTTGACAAATATGTAACTTTTTGAAGAAAGTTTCTGTAAAAAGCAAAAGTTGGCAGCAAGGCACGTGAACTGATTGACTGGAAACACGATTGCAGTTATCATGTGACTATGACGTCAAGCGAATCGGCCCATTAAGTTTATTTTAATGGAAAGAACATTTATGGCTTAAGATTTACGAATTAATAAGTATTACAAATAAATAAATAAAAATAAACTGTTTAAAAGTAATGCACACAGAAGAGTTTTTGCACCCTCTCATCAACAAAAGTACCGTGAGAATAGTCCAACTTTGGTATAAAGAAAATGTTATTAAAAAAATACAAAATCAAGGTAGCTAAAGGATTTTTTCAAGCATTATTCCATTAAAAAAAATCATTTGTCAATTTTGTCACTTAAAGTTGTCGATCAAAGTAATATTAAAAGTAAAAATTGCACTCTTTCCACAAGATATAGGAAATAGAATTCTTAAATTTAACTAATATTTAATTCAAAATTAATAAATAACTTTTTAGGATTTCTTTGCGTCACTCGTATTTTGGAATTTCAAGAGTCAAGTTACAATGAAAGTCGCTAAATTTATAATCAAACTGTAGATTTAAAAATACAAAAAAAAAAAAAAAAAATCGCCTACTGAAACAAACATACATAAAAAATGGAAATAAAAATTATAACATACGTCCCTTAGAAATGGGAATTCTAAAATCCTTTAATATCGGACTAAAATTATAAAATATACAGTTAGAACCATGGCTTATATTTTTGTATGATAAACAACTTAATATCATGTACCTGACAAATAAAATATCCTTCATATAAACATAGCGAAATTCGTATAAAGAACCAATAGGTATTTTGTTCGATTGGGAACAAATTACGTCAAATTATAAAATAAATGAATGACTCTTAATCCTTTGTAAAAATTTATTAAACAAAATAAATCAATGAAACTCATTCATCAACGCCTATCAATTCCAAAAAAAGTAAAAATGTTTGTACATTCACTCATGTTATATAATACGTCATAGTTTTATTTAAAGAAATTGATTTGTTTCTATTATTCTTACAATATCGATCACTTTAAGGTATAATTAGACCGTTCAAGACTTTGAACTCTGCTACCTTGTTCAGGTCAATAATAGGGTCGGTGAATACGTCAAATTTCATGACCCGCTGTTTTTATGACGTCTTCTACGGCAAAAACAACATGATTTATGAAGTTGAGTCCTGCCTTTCGCCATTTGTAAGATGGCTCATCAATGATTCACTGTTTCAAAGTGAGGAAGCAAAAACAGGTTGGAATGAGAACGATTTTGTACTCCTCTTTAACCTTCTTTCCTTTGAGATATTGTGAAAACAACGATTTACAATATTGCTGAGAAGTTAAAAAAAGATTAAGGATAAGAATCAATTATGCTGCTTGCGTGAAATCACTTTTAAACATGTACCTTATAGTGTTTTGATGATAAGATTAGGGTTAATATGAAGAAATAATAGGAAACACGATTTATACACATATTACATATATTACGCATTATATTCGAATATGTTAAGCGAGGAAAATATTTATGGAGAAAGAATTAAAAAGAGTTATGAAAAAATAATTAGGAAAATCTGATAGAATCGTAAACTCAACATAAATTTGCTCATGATACTGTGAAATAAAATTTATTAAATTTCACGCATTTAAAGAAAAAATGCGGAATTATTCGAACTAAGAAAATAATTCTATTTAAATGAAATATAAATCGTCTACAAAAAATTATGATATTTAAAACATTCAATTTCTAAGATAAAAATTAAGAATAACAAACATTTCATAGAACTTTTTTTTACTGCAAAATATATTTTTTAGAATCTTAAAATTTTTATTTTAAAACTCATTAATAGATTAGTTATTTTGATTTAATGCATCTGATGAAATAAATTAACTTAAAAATATAGATTATTCGAACTAAGAAAATAATTCTATTTAAGAGAAATAAAAATCGTCTGCACATAAATTATGATATTCAAGACATTCCATTTCTAAGATTAAATGCTAAGAATAATAAACACTTCATAAAACTTTTTCTTAGTGCAAATTTTTTAAAATTTTGGTGTCAATTTTCTTAAAAATTTCCTTTTAAAGTTTATTAAGAATATAAAATTGTAGTTAATTTAATGGGAAAAAATGTAATTATAGCTTGTATCTGAAATATAATCAAAATAGCTAACACTTTTTTTAAAACAAAAATTATTCTCAGCTATTCAGAAAAACGGAGCTCGTAACAAAACCAAAACTTATTGCAGAAAAACTAAACAGGTTCTAACCCCTAATCTGTAAGTTTTTTTTTCCCTTCATTTCCAAAACAAGCACCGGAAGTTGCAAATTATGATGAAACACTTTTATGAATAAGATGAGAAAAAATAATAATAAATCCATACTGGTATCTTCCCAACAAAAGAATGCTTCTAATCTGCAGATTCCTAGCGGAAAAAAAGCACAAAAGTGATTGTACCTCATGTTGAACTCTATCACGTGGTGCTGAGGATAACCTCATGGTTCAGACACGTGACATAGGTCAAACTGTTGTATCACGTGTTGCCTCATATGCATGAAATTTCAAAAGGTAACGGCACTTTAAATGTAGATTATATATTATTCCTGATGAATGTGCTTTCATTTTGCAAAGTAAATGACTTGTGGAATTATTTTTAGAATTCTGATGTCAACTTTCCAAAGCCTTATTCATAAAAAGAGATTATATAAGTTATTAGAATAAATTTATCATCTGCTGTGACTATTCAATATTTATCAAAAAAATACTGATCTTATGTAAATAATGTTCTTTTATGAATATAAATTTTGCATTAATAATGTATTTTCCTAAAAAAACAAATTATTAAAATAAAAGAATTCTGAAAATTATATAATTTTTTTTAAATATATATTTAGCAATTATTATCATTTCAATATTTCAGAATATTATTATTTTGTTCTATGAAACACGGTAGCATTGGAGGGAAAAAATGTTTTTGATATTAATTAGTAAGTTCACATACCTATAAGAAAAGGATTCAGATAATAGGTTTAAAAAAATAATAAATTTATTTCTTACTTTATATTCTTTTCTTAATTAATTTTTTTCGATATTCTTTAAAATGTTTATTAGTTATTAATGATAAAAAAAATTCTTAAAAAAGTATCACAATTATAATCTGTCAGAAGTTTTTCAACCAACATCTTGTGAAACTTAAATATTATTTATATTGTTCGTAAATAGTTAACTGAATTTGCTTTGTGATAGCTTGAGTAGGTATAGTTATTGTTGCAACACACATTTTTAAAATTTTCGAAAATTTATTTGCGAAATTTGTTTTTCAAAAAATGTTGTATTTTTTTAATTTAGTATCTTTTTCTCCATTATTATTTTTGATGCTATAGAATATTATGAGTATTACGTTTTACATATTATAGAATAATAAACGTTACATTTATAAGATATGCATTATAGATCATTATATATTACATATTATAAAATATTATAGAAATCGTTCCTTTTTTTTCCTAAAATGTATTCTAATTTCATTCTACATTCAAGAAGAAATCTTGATGCATTTGTGCGGGAATTTTTTCGGAGAGATTTTTCTTCTTTTAAAAATAAAAATTATATTATGCATTCACATCTGTTGTGAAATGGAACTAAAAACTGCAACAGAAAAAAACCAGAACAATTTTTAATTCCTTTCAATGAGTATTATAATCGTATTCAGCTAGCGCCATCTTGCGAGAAGCATTTGTACAAAAACTTGTAACTTAAAATTACTTGTACTCAGTAACCTAAGCAAAATATAATGTACTGAGAAAGGTACAATTAAGATCAATATATTATTTTATTGAAAATATTTTTTGTAATAGGTTTTATGTGGTAGTTGATAGTTTGATAATGGAACTGCGATGTTTTCAATCTCGATGAAAAGTTGTTGCATTTGAAAAATTCTCTGGCATTTATATCATTTTAGAATACCTCCTTTTTTTAAATTCAAATTTCAAGCCATATTTTTCACGAAAAATTACACAAATTGCCGCAAACAGGAAAAATAATGCATTTTTTTGTTTTTATTTTAGTGCTATAAATAGAGAATGCTTCTTTTGAAAAACATGTGAAATATTTAAAGTATTCTGTTTTTTAATCCCATCATCAAGGATTAGTGAATACTGCTTTAAATCCCTATTCTCTAGTGTTTTTTATTTATTTATTTTTGTAAGATCTAAATTGTTTATCTGATCACGTTTGACCCCCCTCAGTGGCTATTTTCTTCAGATTAACAGGGGATTTAGGGGAAGGGTGGATTTTTTTTTCTTTTTCTTTTTTTTCTGGTTTTTTTTTTTTTTTTTTTTGAAGTATATAAGTAAGTAGTGAACTTGAAGCCTTTATAATAATTTTCTTTTATCAGATACCTTGGATTTGTGAATGTGAAATGTTAATCTTATGGAAAATATCTATTTACCCTCTTAATCCTAAGCTATTGTATTTATTTGAATGTTAAAAGTGTATCTAAGATCGTAAAAATAAAAATAAATTTCTGTAGTATTATACTGCCTTGTTCCTGCAATTTCAGAAGGTATTTTTTAAAGGTGTTTAGAGATACAAAAACCCACGATTTTGCCGTTAAATTCATGAGAAAACGAAACAAAAATCCTATATTGTAACCAATAAGTCCTATATTAAATTGTATTTTACGCATATATGAGGCAACAATTTGTGCTAGTTAATTTACTAATGACGTTTTGTTTGCTTAAAATATTAATTTTATTAAAATAATTTAATATATCATTTTTATGAATTCTTTCCTAACTATACCAATACTTGCAATGTAATAACTAGCAAAATGTATTAAATTATTTTATTAAGAAATTATTTTTTTGAGGGGTTGGGAATTAACTGGGTCCCACTTTTGTTTTCAGGCACTGGTGTAGCTAGTCCTCAGTGGGCCCTATATCGAAGATTCCTTAGGGGCCCTCTATTGGCCTCCTAACAGTGCCGATTTAAGCTCATTTCGGACTCTGGGCACAAAAGATCTACGGGTCCCCTTGGCACTAGATGATCGAAATTTATAACCAGGAAATTTGTTTGAGTCCAACTTATCCGGGCCCCTGGGCGCCCGCCCCGTGCACCCAATGAATAAACAGACACTGCCTCCTAATATATTACGATTTTTTGTTCAGACTTGTTGGGGCCCCTGTAGCTTGGGACCCCGTATCATAGATACGGCGGTAGCTATGCCCATGTTTTCAGGCCTACCTTGCACAAACAGAGCCCTAAGATAAAAACAAAAATAATTTCAGTAATGGAAGAGAAAAAGTAAAAAGATGGAAACCCCTGTGCCTTTTTTTATTTGGGGTGGGGGTGGGGGGAGTTGGCCTATTTTATTACATCTCAATAAATACAATTATTTAAATTTCAGATGTTATTTAGAAATTCTACAGGATTAACATTATATTCACGAAATCAAAATGATTTATAGTACAAAACCGTAATTTCTTAATGCTACCAAGTCTAAACAAGGTGCTTTCAAGAAATATCCGGCCATAAGTTTTCGTGCATGAAGAATGAAGCCAAGTCATGCATGTAAGCTGTCCCAATGTGCATTGATTGATTCTATTCCTGACTGAAAGAAGCTGTCAATTGCTGGGCGACCGCCAATGAGAGTGAAGTGTAAACAAGCGCTGGGGGATTTTATATTTTTTAATAAAATGACAGAAAAGTTTGTACATGGTAACTACATTTAATTCTAGAAACGATTGGTTTCAATACTTGGGTATGACGTGGCGTAACGTACACCCCTGTAACCCTCACATCACGGGATGGGGGGGGGCAGAATTCTAGGGGACTCAAAATCTGACTGACGCCAAGTACGTATTCTTTGTAAGTTTCGGCTTGGAGCCCTGAACCTGACTTTGCAGGGGGAGGGGGCAAATGTTCTTCGTTACGTCACTGATCAGTTGCATGTGTTATTTGAAAAGAGGCGTTCCAGAATTGCTTCTATAACAGAAGCAGAAGCACTGTAAAAACTGCGTAACTACTCAATGGAATTACTTTTATTGGGACTTTAGAGAAAAACTGTTGTATCTGAACATAAGTATTTTGTATGAATAAAGGTGTGGCATATTCTTTTGACACACCTTATAAAAATATCATGATGTCTTGGCCGCCTGAATCATCCAGTACTTGTTATTACATATTTTCTTTATTTCAAGCGTTCATGTTCTTTTAATGCAGTGATAAACGTAAATTTTGGCGTATAACACCGATGTATAACGCGTACCTATACTTTCAAGCTGCAATACTTCGGTAAATTCGCAGTATAACGCACAAACCCTTTTTTACGAAGGTACTTGCAATGTATATGTACAATACTATTATGTTTTAAATAATTTATTCGAGGATTATCCAAGGATTTTGAAAAAAAATAGTGTACTTCTTGAACTACAGCTACTAAGTTCATTAGGTATATCATTTCTTTTAAGTACATTAGAACGTTGTTTATCCGAATCAATTGGGACCGGACACCGTTTGGATACGCGATTGTTCGGATAACCGAAAACCGAATGCGATCTAGGCTATACTATACGAATCTGGACACTATACGAATATTGAAAATTATCACATGCGGGAAACGTGCTTGAAGAAAAAGCAAAATAAGTATCGCAATTTTACCTTTACTGTTGAGCTTTGTGCACTGTTCGAAAACGTATTCATATACAGTACATGTAGTTGACAAAAAAACCTGGTCTGGATATTTGACGCTCCGGATAATAAACGTTCGGATAAACGACGTTCTACTGTACACATTATTCCAATCTATGTAGAAGTCACTGGCGTAGCTAGTTATGAGTGGGCACTGTATCAAAACTCCTTCGAGGGCCTTTTTTAGAAACGAAAGCCCTCTTAGCGGTACTGTAGTTACACATGTACGGGCCCCGTATCATTGATACGGCAGTTGCTACGCCCTGGTATAAGTCTAATTTTTGTTTTGCTCATCTCTTTTTTTTTTTTTTTTTTTTTAATTTCTGACGCAATCATTTTTATATCCGGCGTGTAACGCGCAACCGTAAAATTCGATCTTATATTTTTGTGTTAAAAGTGCGTGTTATACGCCGGATTTTACGGTAACTCTTCAAAATTTTCGCCAGTTTATTTGTTGACTAGCTAATATGGAAGGAAATTGCTTTGGAATTTGTTTTTACGCAGGTTCAAGAAATGATGACAACATTTGGCGACGTTTTTTGAGTTGGCGAAATTGGTCTATAGTATATGTACCTTACTGATATGAAAAACGAGTATAAGTGATCATTTGCGAAAGAATACGATTACTTAGGTATGGAATTTACATAACTCTTGAAAACAAACAGATTAACAAAATAAAAAAAAGCACACAACTCCCTCACAATAACATCACTTAAAAGTTAATTTTATTTTTTTTATTTGTAAGACATTTACTTCCTCATTATCCGTCCCAGTGAAGCCTGACTTTCTAAAAACAACCACCGGAAGATACGATCATCAGCAAGATGCGAATACGAATTCTTCAATTAAATATCCAAAACACAAAAATGCAAATAATTCTAGGTTCCTCAGGGCAAGGCGAAAGTGATTGGAGCTTTGCCTTGAACTTAGTCACGCGTGTACAACGAAACCCACGTGGTCTGGACGCGTGAGGTAGGTCAAATCTTGCATCACGTGTTTCATCACACATTTTTTTTTTCATTCACAGGATCAGCATGAATGAAATTTTTCCCTTTTAAAATACTATAGCTCCACCCACTCGATTTTTTAAAATTTTAAGCACTGGTTTCTCGTTTTTTCAGACCATTTGGAACATCGCCTTTTATGTAACATTCAAGTATTTCAGTGAGCTACTTTGACCTAGATTTTAATTTTTAAAGTTTGTTGTGAAATATTATTCTGAATTTATTGTTCAAATGTCACTTTTTTTAAAACCATTTGAAGGTTTATATGGTTAAGAAAATTTAAATGGCAGAAATTATCTTTGTGAGAACGTTTTTTTTCTTCTAATCTGGAATAATTGTTGCGTGTTGATATGAACTACGCAAAAGGATTACAAAATTTCTAAAAATATCTATAATTTTTTTAAAAATAATTGTAATATTTAAAGTATCAAACGTTCTGTTATTATTTATAAAATAAACCCTTACCTCAAATTTTTGAAAAGTATTCTTTTCTATGTCTTGAAAAGAATTGAACCATCTTAAAGCATTAACTTTCACGCAGAACAAAGTAAAAATAAATTCGTAAAGTAATTACAAAGCTTGATCTAATTTTGTATAAATAATTACTTTTTTAAAATTAACTAAAGCCGAAATAATATCTGAGTTTTTTAACGCCCTTTTTTATAAGTTTCACTTGTATGTAATGGAATCTTTGAATTCAATTTGAACCCACTTTAAAAC
>BMAV01018071.1:36952-87998 GCA_019973955.1 Trichonephila inaurata madagascariensis | reverse complement strand
GACCATGTCGTGGGGTTTCAGCGTAACTTAGAGGTGTGGGATTCTCGAAATGATGAGACATTTTAGAATTCTTAATATGACTTTTATTAAGAATTTAACTTAAATTACTTATATATCGAACAAACTTATATTAAGTGAGAATAAACCAAAACACGTAGCCTTAATTAACATAGATCGCGCAATTTAGATCACTTATCAATATAATTATACTATATCCGCCTACTCTTAATCTCAATAATATATTCACATTCAGAATATAATCTTCCTACCTTGGTTCCTACGCAACGTCCAATCCACTTCAGATATTTCTCTAAGTTGGCGTACAATGGTATGTACCTTGGATGAATGGCTAGATTTTCGTGATTCTTAGGTAAGCCGTCTGTTTACACTTCTATCTTCTCTGAAATGAACTTTCTCTAAATTGCCATCACGCTCACTAAAACTTCTGTCCTTTTAAAGGTTATCTTATTTGCATCTATCCTTCGTTTCACTTCTTGGATTTGGGTTGGAAAAGATTTGCCATTAATCGTGGCCGTCAAAGAACACAGAGGTTATGTTAGAGAAAGGACGCGTGAGACGTCACACTGTAACCATAGATGTCACACGTGTGGAGGTCACTCTGTGATTCCGCTTGGCTACAATAGCAATATATCGATCTTCCGTGGGAGTTGTAACCCTTGGGTGACCACTCACTGGCCTTCGGACAACTGTCTGTGTGGTTTGGAATTGTTTCCATAAACGTGAAATTACAGAATGATGAACGCCGAAGAAAAGAGCAACATCTGTGATCGACTGTCCTGCTTCAACGCGCCCCACAGCACTCTAGCGCTCAGAATCTTCCATTCGTTTTCTGGAAGTCATAGAAACACGTATGTTTTGAAAACAAATTGTACGAAAGTTTTAAACACCTTCTATCAGCACTTACAATCAACTTCTGTAACCCTTCATAAAGCTGCCTTCTTATTATAAGACTGCCCTTTTTGCATATTTCTTGACATGAAAGCACGATTGGCTGTGTTACCTAACATATTTGCATACTTCCATCTACCTCTGCAAATAATTGCATCCTCTTCAATTCTGATTGGCTTCCGGAAATTAGCATTTTCCTCTCCGTGCTTAACTTTTGGAAGTTAGTGTAGTTTGATTAGCTATAAAAGGGTGTTTTTTTAATTTTTTTAAACTGTAGTTTATTTTAAACACAGAACACATTTTATTCAACTAATTTCATTTAGAAGTAAGGCAAAATCAAGTCTCAACTTGAAGTTAACAGACAGATAAAAAAATTAAACAAAAAATTGTAACATCATGCCAGCTATAGATAAATAAATCAGGAAACGAGAAAGTTTTCAAAATCCACGAAAACTTCCACATATATCTACTGAGTGTGTGTGATTATGATTAAAATCTCCCTTTTAAAACGCTTTAAAAAAGAACCACTGGCCAGAATCAGGATATATATTATAAAAATGAAAGTTTGTGAGGATGTTTGGTAGTCTTTCACGCAAAACCAACTGAATGGATTTTAATGAAACTTTACAATAGTATAGCTTATACATCAGAATAACACATAGGCTATAATTTATAACGATATTGTGTGAAGTGTCCAAACCATAACAATAATTGTCAAGTAAGTGGGAAAAAATTCTGCCATCTGCAAAAAAGCCCGCGACAGCAAATATCTATCTTTTATGTGTGAAGAAAACCTTTGCACTTTGTTCTGTCTACGCCAGGCGCCAGGAACTGCGAAAGCTTGAACAGGCGGAGTGTGAGGTACTGTGATAATTTGAATAAATTAAAATGTGATTCTTTTTTTTTTTTTAAAAAGTCAATGTTAGTCATAAATGAAATATTAATAACTTATAATACGTTACTTTAATGAGTTGATTTTAAATTAATTTAAATTTAACAAAACATATAAGGCAATCTGTTATTCAATATGTATTGTACACTTTAAAAGGTTTGTCGTCTTTCGTTTAAAATTAGAGACGTCTCCGCCCTAGAACTGCTTCAATTGTGTCTTTAAGACTTTTGTTTTGAATCTAAGAATTCCGAAAAGGTCATGGTCACAAAGACATGACAGGAAAAAAATGTCAAACAGAATATATTTGAAAAACTGGGTGTGACACATTCTTAATCTGTTTAATCAAACTCTCTGAAGTTAAAGGGAAGAGAAAACGCACTGTTTACAACTTAAACCTCCAGACTTCCTTAGTTTTTTCTTTTGTAGTATGGGGAGGGGAGTGTGTAAAAAGAAGGAAGAGGGCCCTCCCATCGAAATTATCAATTTAATGCGCAAAATAAAACCGCCATGATATACAGTGAAAATCGTTTAACACGAAACTGAGGGGACTGAAAATTTTTTTCACACATATTAAAAAAAAAAATTGGTAAAAAAAAAAAAAAAAAAAAAGCACCGAGCGTATTGTATAAAGATTTCACACAGCTCTTGGATAAACTATTTATTTCTCAGTATGAAAATCATCAAAAAAAATAATAAATAAAATTAGTATATTCTTTCACAATTCAATAGCAAAAGGGTCTGTAATGATTTCGAGTCTCTGTCACATAAAATAAGGGCGTAACTTCACCCTCTAGAGAAAAGTCATATTCAAATCGTGAGTAAAAAGGGTTCTCTCTCGGTAATTCCACACTGAGTCTGAGTGAGTTCGCTGGCTCCAAATTCGCCGAGCTCTTTTGCACTCTCTACCGTTCCCTGATATTCCAAGTTAGGATAACCGCCGTGGGCTCGTTATCGCTTTTTTCTATCACTCAAGGGACGTCCAAACGGCTCCCTTCAAAATCCAGTCTCTAGTCCGGACTCTCTCGCCCTCCTTATATCCTCTCTATCTCTCCTAATCATCCTTCTGTCATCTCTTGTTCTTTTCCCGCCCTGGGTCTCGGCTCCCTTGATCTCTTACCCTTCTGCCGTGCAAATCGGTATCGTCTCCTGATCTCTCGCCCAAGGGGCACCGATGGCTGGGTGCACATTGTAAGTTTTCAGACGCGCCGTCGTCACCGAATCGCGGGAAAATGAAAACACAATGTTAAGGCGTCTCTTTTTGACAGTCCGGTCAGCCTGGGAAAAAAGTTCCGAAACTTTGACCACCCAGTTACGAAATTCTTTCCCAGCAATTAGGGAAATGTCTGAAGTTTCCGCAACGTCTGTCGGCAAGGGGCAAGGGATCTGTTAGCAAATAGGGGGAAGAGATCGGCTTCGTCACAGTAAGTTCTCCAAAATTAAGTTTATTAGAGTACCTACATTTTATTCACATAGAAGTGTATAGATAGATACATGCATTTAATAAAAATCAATGAAACAAAAACATTCGCAAAAACTTAATGAAAGGAATGATAAGAGAAACAAGTAATATAAAAAAAATTTAAAAGTCAATTCCTACTTAGGTTAACAAAGAAAAACTTTATTTTAGTTACTTTTTAATAAATAATTACAATTAATATAAATATGTATATACATATAACAGAATCACAATATTATAAGTGGCAAAATAGAAATACATTTTCCATTTTCCTTTCTATATAGGGTGTTGGACTATTTTTTTGGTGTGTTACTATTTATTCATTTATAATTATTCCAATAAAATATAGTAAAAAGAAATCACATCCTCGGAAAGTAGAGGGCATTCTCGCAGTTGGAATTCGAACCCAGGACCTTTGGATTAGAAGTCCAACTCGCTACCCATTGCGCTACAGCACACAACGAGCGATTTTCCTTTTTATGTATGGCGTTGAACTATTTTTTGTTTGTTACTAATTATTCATTAATGAATGAATTAATATTTGAAAAAACTTTATTAACATCAAGTGTCACCCAGTACAAGTTTAAAAATTTGTATTTGAACTTGAATGGATGAATAGAAATTATTATATTAACAATTGAAAATTTGAACAAGATATATATATATATATATATATATATATATATATAGGCAGAGTGTGAGCTAACAGTAGGAATTGAAAAAAATGCATGAAAATACATAGTAATTTGTCGGGACAGTTGTATTACTTCATGTTAACCGATATTTCGTCTTAAGCGTTTTCGCGTTAAACGTATTCCACTGTTTGTTTTATAAGTTCTTAAACAATTTTATTCGGTTTTGGTAGGAATATTTTTAAAAAAATCGATAAAAAAATTTAACTCCAAAGAAATTATAATCTTTTGGATGTATTTTGTTGCATTCAAATCGATACAATAATCAAGATTTGTGGTAAAAAGAAAAAAATCTCCATAGCATTAACTTTAGGTTTACGAATCCAAATTGGTCTGTGGACGTAAACGAGAAAGAACATTTTATGAGTGTAAAAAGGATATTTCATTTGTGTTAAATCATTCATTGTTAAAAAGTAAGTCAGCCATATGTGTTCTTTTTTAACTATACATTACTATTTAATTAACTATTAGCTAATGTGAAGTAATGCTCCATTGAGATTTCAGAGTAGCGGTGACTTGATATTGCATCAACTTGTTATTTTTAGTTTATTCTGGTATACGTATACACTGCGGAAAAGAGTAAATTAATGAAATGGAACGATGTATGGAAATAAATTGAATCTGTCTGTAGTAAAGAATTGAGTTAAAGGTAGTTTTTTTTCTTTCTTTCTTCTTGTCCTTTTAACAAGAAGAAATAATCATTGATAAAAAATACAATATACGTGTGATTGAGCTTCATAAAAAATAATTGGCACTGCAGACAGCTCTAAAAAAATAACTTTTTATGATCTAAGTTCAAATCAGAACTCTCTCTCTAGAACCTTGGATGTAATATTCTTTGTATAAATATTTTGAATTTATTGAAATTCAAATTCAAACTCAAAAACAAAAAGAAAAAAACAAAAAAGAAAAAAAAGAACACACACACACACAAAAAATATTGTACGTCATTCCTGTCTTAAGGTATCCGACTACGTTCGGAACCGTGATTTTAAAAAAGCGCATAAATGGATAATTTTGGTGATATTTAGTGTCACTTAGATTAGAATACATGTATAAAATTATTTTAAGGACATTTTGACAAAAAAAATTTATTTAAATACAATATTTCGGCAAAAAATTAACTTAGAATAATCTTTTTTCCAAATGTTCTCCTTTTGTGAAAAATGCTTCTATTATAATAATATTTTGCCTGTATATAGCTCAGACCTCTGTATAGAGGCTCAACTATGATTTTTGAAAAATTCACATTTTCAGCGTTACAATCCATTGAAATAATTTTCGGCGTTTTTTTCTTAAAATGTCTCCCCTCTGTTGTCGTAAAACAAGGATCAACCCACTTCTAAGTTATATATTTCAAAAATTCTAGCTGAGCCTCTGTACAGAGGTCTGAGCTATATACAGGCAAAATATTATTATAATAGAAGCATTTTTCACAAAAGGAGAACATTTTGAAAAAAAATTAATCTAAGTTAATTTTTTGCCAAAATATTGTATTTAAATAAATTTTTTTTTTTGCCAAAATGTCCTTAAAACAATTGTATACATGTATTCTAATCTAAGTGACACTAAATATCATGAAAATTATCCATTTATTCGCTTTTGCAAAATCACGGTTCCGAACGTAGTCGGATACCTTAAGAAAAATCTAAAATATAAAGATATAATATTGAACACTTGCTTGATATTAACTATAATATCCATTTAAATAATAATGTAATACGTATATATGTTGTATAAGGAATTTTATATTTTTGCTATAAAAATGCTTCTTTCACGAATCACAGATTACATATGATATGTTTTAGTTTTTGGATCTCCTTGTATGTCTTATTTTGGTGTAATTATATGTTTATGTAAAATTGTTCAATAAAATTCTACCTGGAAAAGTCTACAGTCCCTTGATTTTCTCAGTTGCTGTGATAGTAGTCTTTTTGAGACACTAGCTTAAAACTGTACTTGACTGGTCTAGTCTCGTATTTAAAAAGTCCAATCTTGCTGGGTAATAAATAAATAAATCATTGAAAAAAATGTGCATTTTTATTTTCGGGGAAAAGAAATTTCTTAAAGCCAGTTGTAACACTATATATTGAATTCAATGGCTTAAAAAAATTTCAAGCAACACTTTTTTTTCGTTTTTTGTTTGTTTTTGCAATACATATAAGCTTTAAACCAATCGTTCTGGTTGGCCAATCACAGATGCTCTTCTCTACACCAAAGTTAACTCTCTTTTCCATCTGAAATTTCCACAAACTGACTACCTTTCTGCACGCGGATTGGCTCTCTCCACCCATTTTTAAACTGCAAAATTTTTATGTTCAGATTTTTCGTGCAATTTCAAATATTGATGGTTCATTTGCATTTAATTATAAAAAAATAATTTAAAATTTGTCATAACCTACTGTAATATATATATATACATATAATTTTTATATTTAAATATTTATCTTAACATCGGGCAATTTGAAAGTATTTTACAAACATTCTAATTCTTGAAAATAGACCCCTCAGGGGGCTCACCTTCTTTAGGTGGGTACGGGTGTCACAATCCCGAGGTACCCTAGTGATCTTTTCCTTTTCCTAAGGGGTTTACTATCTTTGGTAAACACGGGTGCCATTAACCCGAGGTATCCCAGTGATCCTTCTCTATTTTCGACCCTCCATCTTGTCATCCAATTTCTTCTTTTCTTCTTTTCCCGTCCAGACCACAGATCTATGAATGTTTGGCGCAGTATAGCCAAAACTGGCTCTTGCGCCATAAAACACCAAACTCAATTCAACTCTTGAAAATAGAAGATTAGTTTATGGAAGAACCAAGAGCTCATCACTTATTTAATATCATATATAAGTGTTTATAGTTTAAAAAAATTGAGGTAATCTTGTTACCATAACATCCATTGATTACGATGCCATGGGACACGGAAGTTGAATGTTCATCATCGCAATCGTGTGGCCAGCATTGACCCATCATGTAAAGGAGAAGATGTGCAGTAAATTCAAGTCTATGACGGGGCTTTATCGTGACTTCTATTAATAATCCTCTTGGGAAAACTTCGGGGCCAGAATGGCAATTCTTTCCAACCAACCCAAGAAGAGAACGCGATTATGTAGATTAGGAAGTGTATATATTGGAGTTTTTGTATTCTCGTGGAGTTCCCAGAGTTTTAAGAGTTTGATGAGGAGATCTAGTAGTGCCAGTGAAGTCCAAGAAGAGTGCTAGGAGAGTTCTACGTGAAGTTCGAAGCCGGAAGATTATCCATTTGCCGGATCAAGTGGGATCAAGTATTAGTTTGACGGTATAAGGACTGTAGGTGTCGTCGTGTAAAGACGGTAAGATAATTTAGATTAAGCTTTAAGACTAAAGCTGATTCTAGTAAGTTAGGAAATTATCTATAAATACAGATTCGGTGTTTTATTGCGCTGTTTCTTAGAATTACAGTTTAAGTCTCATCACTCCTGATCATAAGCCTCTTAGACTAATGTTGTTTTGTAGAATATAAATTAAGATCATAATAAACTAATTTAATTATGGAAGCGTGTGCTGTTCAATCTTTTATCCCCTCAAACTATAGTCGCGTAGATGATGAAGAGATGATACTCCCAGCCCACGGGGTATCACAAGTCTTCACGTTGGTATGGTGTACAGGTTAGAGAATTGGGGTGTTATCTTAGGTATCATCCTTATCATTTCACTACATTTCAAATACGAAGTCCACTGTAAACAGTATAATTTCTGTTTAAACTGCTAAATCCTGCCTTCTCTTGAAAGAAAAAAAAATGTTACTCGATAAAGGTTGAGTGCGTTGGTGATTGTTTCCCAAAGAAGTGGAAGTAATAGATTGTAGCTTTAAAATCTTTTGAATAGTTTTGGCTCTCTTGGGTTTTCCTCCAATCACCTTCGTGTAATTCTATGCTATATTGGTGAGGTATGGAAGTTTGGAAATCGGGGAGCTAGCTCACAGGTATCGTCCTTGCAATTTGAATGAAGAGTAGACAACAATCTTCCTGTTGCACTTAGGTGTGATGTTAACCTCTTGGCATACAAATAAATTAGAATTCAATGCACACTTTCTCATTTCAGAGTTGATAATTGGTAATTAGTAATTGACTGAGTTTTAAAACTCCTAAAATCCTCTCTAGTAACCTAAGCATAACACAGGTTTAGACGAAGGTAAAGTTGAAAGTTTTATTTTTTCTAAAATCAACGAGGAAACTTAAATAAACAAAATTAATGGCTGAGATTAAAAAATAATGCAAATGCTTCACAATACGCAAGAAGTTTATAGGGTAACTTCTCAACCCTTCCCCCTCCTCCCAAATATACTTAAAAACATTTTTTTATCTGTTATAAAAATTACACTTTGTGGAATTTCAGAGAAAATATTTAACGTTTCTTTAAATCCTAAATTATTTTTGACCAAAGTTGCAGATAAAAATAAATACTTTTTTTCCAATTTAATTCAACAATTGCCGGAGATAATTTTTTTAAAAATAATTACAATTACTATGAAAGTATTTTTCAAGCAATTATTTATTTTACTGTCTTATTTTTATTCTATATACATGTAGCGTAGTCGAGGCCTATTTATGTTGGTTACTTGTATGTAGATTAGTCGATGGTTATTTATGGTGTTTTATATTGATAGGACTGAGGAGGCAGTCCTTTGTGGCAATAAATCTTGTTTATTAAACATGGTGAGACACACAAACATTCACATCGTAAAAACAGGGAATAGACGACACTACACGTATAACAAAATCGAAAAGCAGCAGCGACATTTTACAAGATGAACACAAAGACATAAAGGGGATGAGAGCAAAAAGTCTTTTGCTTTTATACCGGCAGTGAAAATCGCGTGACTCCTTTGTAAAAAGAGCTGTGATTGGTTAAAAAGATAGGGAAAGAGATTGTCTGATGTAATATTACTATTTGATTACCATTAAGATTAGGGCGTTAGTTTTGAATCTAAGAATTAAAAGCTTATTTAAAGATTATTAAAAAAGAGTTAATTAAAAGGATGCTAAAGGGAATTATTACATATATATGTTACAAGAAGAGCAACTACATTCAAATAATAAAAATTTAAAAAATTAAATATTTCTACCTTATGCAATTAGAAATATTAGTGGTTTCCCCCCACCCCACCCCCTCTGATTTGATTTTAATTCAAAGGTTTTCTTGGAGTTTAAAATTCCTTTTCCAATTTTTATACTATTCAACACTGACAAATAATTGTAGTGTTTTTGTAAAATATTGTAATGTTTCTTATATTTTACAAGATCTTATATTTTCTTATGTACACTGCTGTTTGTAAAAAATGAAACACCATGAAGGAATCTTCAGAATTAAATGAACTTTGCAGCAAATCTCAATTATAGGATGTTTCGTAAAATAGTAAAATTTCAGAGCCACCGCGCATTAGTGGCGTGCGCAGCGTCCTCAGAACTGATGCCGAAAGCGTATAAATAGAGGGCAGTGGCGGGACGTTGAAAATAGTTAATGATTATTTGTTAGTGGCGAACGCTTAGTGAGACCTAAGTATGCCTCCACGACGAAATAAGGAGAAATTCCAACAACTTACGGAATTTGAACGGGGAAGGATTATCGGCCTTTGAGAAGGAGGCTTTTCCTATCGCTCTATAGGAGCTCGTGTGCAGCTGAACCGTTCCACAGTGATGTGAGTTTAGAAGCAGTGGACCGACGAGAACTGAACAAATGGAAAAATTGGCAGTGGACGATGGAAGGTGAAGTCAGCGCGCAACGATCGACACCTACTCCGTATGGCGGTGAATGACTGTATAGCTTCCTCCAAGCGGTTGGCAGCACGTTGGTCTACTGCTACAGGCTTACTTATGTCGGCTTCGTTGACGTCTGCTGCACCGTGGATTGCGTGCAAGGGTGGCTTTATACAGGATCCCCCTCACGACAAACCATCGAGTGCTGCGTCTGCAATGGGCTCATAAGCACAGAGCCTGGCAAGCTGATTGGCACGAAGTTGTCTTTACAGATGAATCACGCTTCAATTTGTGGGACCATGATGGCCGCATTTCTGTTAGACGCTATGCCGGTGAACGCTGCCTTTCAGAGTGCGTTATCGAACGATATAGTTGTCTAACATCTGGAGTTATGGTTTGGGGTGGGATTTTGTATCATGGAGGATCCAATTTGCTATTAATTGAGGGTAGTCTCAATAGTAATGGTCACGTCCGTGAAGTGCTACAGCCCGAAGTCATTCCCTTCCTTCAAGGCATCTCTGAAGCTATTTTTCAGCAGGATAATGCACACCCACATATTGCAAAGACTGTTCGAGACTTCTATTCAGCCCACACAGGCAACTTCTTCCTTAGCCAGGCTTATTCGCCGGATATGTTGCCTATTGAGCACGTGTGGGATTTGGTTGGTCTGCATCTCGCTGGAGATCCGCGTCCTGCAGCTTCAAAAGGCGAACTTTTGCTGCGCATACAAGCAATATGGAATTCTCTTCGACAAGCAGACATTCAAAATCGGTTTAACTTCATGCTACGCCGTATAGCAGCACTTATTGCAGCGCGTGGTGGCTACACCAAATACTGATTTCGGACACTTATTATTGTTTTTTTTTTCCTTTGAAAATTTCGTCATTTATTTGTACTAATAAAAGTCGTTTGTGAATTAAATTTCATTTAATTCTGATGATTCCTTCAAGGTGTAGCATTTTTTTACAAACAGAAGTTTATACATTTTTTTGTTAGTGAAATTCTTTAAAAAGCCTATTGAAGATTCTCTTTGTTTTTTGACTTTTTCAAATACTTATCTCTGCGTTCTGAAAGGTTCGTGAAAATACATTTCAGGATCAGGAATCCCGTCCAGATGACGAAGCCTATTCTTGAATTGGCATTCCATTCTCCTTTTTTAAACCAATTCATTGTAAAGACTTTTAAGTCTGACAAATTTGCACCTCAATACGACGATAATTTTAGTATAATCACGACTCGAACATGCGAATAGACTAAAAGATCACTGATTTTGAGCTCATTGCTATGATTATTCTTCTACCTCAGTGGTCGAAAGCTTTTTTCACATGTTTGAAATACTTGAAACACAACTAATCTTAAGACTATGGATAAAAAAAAGAACACTCACCCTGTATTCTTTTTTTATACTAGCACAATGTTATTAGATTACTTAGATATAATATTTTTAAATAATGAATTGATTGCTTCCTACTAATATTTTTGAATTGGACTGAAGGGAGTCAAAATATGAGCTAGAAAATAAATCCATAATTGCATATAAAATGAGGGGGAAAAAATTCAATCTTTCATTTAACCCCTTAACGATCGGATAATTTTAAAGAAAACGGTCCGAAAAGTGCCTATTTTTTATTGAAGAAAAGTAAATGAAACTAAGTACTTGTTCAATATATGTATTCATTTTTAATTTTTATCTAGAAATACAAAATTTAATTTTTTAAGAAAAGCAAACATTTAGGGTGATGGTTTTCCAACAAAAAGCAAATTTTTTAAAAAAACATGTGTGCTGTACACATTAAATGAGAATTTTATTACACTTATGCATAATGTAAATAAAAGTTAGTAATTTTTCCTTGTGTGATAAATTTCGAAGCATGAGATGCAAAGGTCAACATCACAATCTGGCGGTAGTACCGAGTTTCCTTTCTGGATCTCTTATTGTTTTCATCTATTTGGAACAACAAAATTTGCATTCTCTTGATGGTTGCCGCTTCTTATCAGTTGGAGGTATCGGTCTAATAAAATGTCTTTCAATCAAATGGTTTTGCAGTGGTTTCTGATATAGAATACTTTTCAATAAGTTCATCTACTAAAGATAAACGGAACATCAAATGGGATTTTTTGCCTAATTGTTTTTGGTAAATAAGGTACGAGTTCAAAATAGTTTGATCTAATAAATGAAAAGTATTTTCTTACAGTACTTCTTACATGATAAAAAATATATAGTTTTTCATCAGAGAAAGTAATCTACATGTTTTCAGGAAGAGCGTAACTAAGTACTTGACGTAAGGTTACAAAAAAGCACCGCTAATATTGTGACGTCTCTCGCGTCCTTCTGCTAACATAACTCCTATGTTCTTTGACGGCCA
This sequence comes from Trichonephila inaurata madagascariensis, assembly GCA_019973955.1. NCBI lineage: Eukaryota > Metazoa > Arthropoda > Arachnida > Araneae > Nephilidae > Trichonephila > Trichonephila inaurata. Next base: position 75,947 of record BMAV01018071.1, on the reverse strand, counting down.
CGATTAATGGCAAAACCTTTCCAACCCAATACCAAGAAGATAAACGAATATAATATGTAAATGAGATATACTTTAAAAGGATAGAAGCTTTGATGATAAGGGCGGCAAGTTTAGAGATAGCTTAGTGTGGAATCTTTCAGATCAAGAGTTAGCTGTCCTATAGCTTTGGAAGAAATAGAAGTTCATTATAAAGAAGTTGGAAACCTCGCATATTCAATTACATTATAGATATTACTGAATCGTTGAAGGAAGGAGATCTGCAAAAGGTAATATTTTGGTATAGGAAGTTAGATGAATCGGTTTATTTATTATAATTAAGATAAATGTTCTAGTTGCGTGATCTGACTTGAATACTAGGTTTAATTGGGTGTTGACTCTCACTTTAAAGAAAGTTGTCAATTAGAATTAAGTAATATAAGTTATTCTTAATAAAAGTTGTATTAAGAACCAACATGTCTCATCATTTTGATAATCCCACACCTCTAGCTTACGCGGATCCGGAACGACATAGTCATCACAGGATGGCTATGTCGCAATATATATGTTCGATTGTGTTGACATATAGTTAAAAAAGATTAAATAATTATCTCTAAACACGTTGCAAATAATCTGGCACTGCCATCTGGTGTATAGTTAAGAAATAAACAATATTCCGGGCATAAGAAATAGATTGTTTCAGGGTTTTCTTGGCGAGTTACTTTTCAACACTCCAGCCCGGAAATATCACGAGTACGAGGAATAGAAAGGAAAATTTCACCCCCTGAATTTGACGGGAGCGAGAAGCAAGGGGTTAGTTTCTTTTTTACGTGTTCCTTTTCAGACTGAGCCTCGAAAATTGATAGGAGATTGCTGTAATAATTCGAGTGAGATGTGAAAAATATAAATTCTTTTTTTTTAAAAAAAATGATTTTCTGACATCTGCAATAGCTTTAATCTAAAGTTGTACATTCTGAATATTTGATATGAAGTCTAAATCAATATCAGATCTGTGGTGTAACGTACAGCCCCGTAACACCCCCCATTGCGAAATTGCGAAGGGCTAGGATTCTAATGGACCCATAGCTTGACTGACGCCAAGTAGGACTTGAGGCCGGAAACTTGACTTAGTAGGGAGGCGGCCCTAATATTCCCCGTTACGCCACGGTAGCAGATTATTACAATACTGACTGAAATCCATTGGAGCAGTAGTTCTTAAACTGTGGTCCGCTTACCCCTGGGAATCCGGAACGCCTCTCTAGAGAGTTCTATCATATAACGCTGAGATTTTCTTCTTTTACAGACTTTGAAAGACTTCGTGGAAAAATTGAAAGATGTACCATACTAGACTAGATCAGTTAACTCTGTGTGTGTCCCCAATGAAAAACTCTAACTAGAACATGTATTTTGGTAAAAAATATTAAGTCAAAAATGGATGTTCAAAATCTTGGGCTTTCGCAATGTCACGTTGATGCATAAAGGGGAGGCGTGGCGATCGAAAGTTTAAGAACGACTGTGTTACAAATTTTGTGTAAAATAGGGTAAATAATATGTATTTGGATGTGCAATGCCTTTATCTTAATCTAAATTGGATTTCGTTTACGTTAAAATTGTAATATTCACAAGCAACGCCGTCCCTTACATTATAATGGTGATTCAATGGGAACTTGGCGAAATCTTGGCAATAGAGCCAAGTTGGCGTCATTTTTGGCGACCAAGTTGGTGATTTGGCGACCAGTTTGGTGACTTGGCAATCCTGTTAGTGACCATTTTTGGCGAGTTCGGGATCCTCTGGATTCTTCTAGAAAAAAATCGAGAAACCCACTAATTTCAAGATCTACGACGCAAGCGGGTCTTTCTCGAATTATGCATGAGGGATATAGAGAGATGTTCGCCGAAAATCGGTCAGTCTGGTTTTGACACAAACAAGTACACACTTAAATAAAAATTCTATCACTCACTTTTTAACACCATCTCAATTTTTAAATGTAACTCATAAATTTTTCATCATTATTATATTTCGACAAGTTATCTTTAAATTTTTCAAATTTTCAATTATTTTTAATGCAGCAAAGGGTTTAGGTAAAGCCGAACCAATGTCACTCCCCATTTTTTCCATGACAGGAGTTTAAGCTTCCCTGCGGAAAGCAGGCACTCCAAAAACTATTCAATCTATCTGGTTTTGACTAGCGATCAGTTATTACTTCGGCTGTTGAACGAGCGATTGCTTGTGAATAATCTTTTATATACGTGCATTTTAGACACCAGTAATTGTGCGCTGAAGGTGTGAAGACCTTCTGAGATTTATTCTGAGAATATAGCTGCTGGATCCTGTATTTCAAGAATTGGATTTTCGACACTAAACTCTCATCAATTTTTGCGACAATAAGTTCTCCTCGCTCTTAAAGAACTGTCTTGTTCTTTGCGACTGATTTGCATAAAATCCTCGAACCCCGACCAACGTAACAACTGCATTGGAATTGTAGCGATCTCTAACTAAGTCAGTAATAGCCTGCGGATAGTGGTGATCACTTTTGTCTAGTGGATATGTTACAAGGCTATGAACTCGCGGGTTCTAACCACTACAGAGTATTTGAGTACTATTTTAAGAGAAATTCATTAAACTGACTTTAAATAATTATTGACAGCTATACTTTTACTGTATTAATCATGAGTGGGAATTACAATATATATGATTCGAAAGATGCATAACTAAAAAAATTTCAAATGCTGCAAATAGAGCCTTCTAGGTCATTTAATAAATAAAATAAAATCTGGCAACATAACAAACCATGTTCTGCTCTATGTTAGGTTTTCCTTTTAAGTTGCAATGGTGATGATTCATAATTACAAAATAGTTTTTTGTATTAAAACATTATAAATTTGATGTTAAAGGTGAGATATAATCTGTGTAAATTATTTATGAAATTTTTTCCCTTCCGAAAAATTTATCCTGCTAAGCAATTCACTTTTGTGACAGAGTTACATTAGCGGAATTACGTACAGGTTAAAAGCGGCATTCCATGTAAGAAAATTATTAAGATCTATCATCATTTTCTTTTCGAATTTTAAGCCTTTATAATCTGTATATTTTGGAAAAATTCTTGTGTATTTATTTTAAAATTATTTGAAATGTTCTGTGGTGAACGATATATATTGTTGTAGAATGTAATAGTTTCTTACGTTTTTAATTTACACTTGTCTCCGAAAGTCTGCGTACAGGCAATCATCTTACGGGTTTATGCTATAATTACTTTTAAAATATCGCTTTAGAAAATCAAAGTACTTGTCAGCAATTCTTCAAAATTTCCTTATTCATACAACAGAAACAAAATTCACCTTAACAAGAAAAGACAAGTATGACCACCAAATAATCACCAATCATTCACGCCAAGAGTCTGCGCACACTTACAAAATAGAACTTTTAAAGACCTTTTATTGTAAAATAATTGCTTTAAGTAATTATAAGCTTCTCTTACGATTTATTTAGGATTTGAGATTTGAAAGCTTTTGTGGTTCCATGGCAGCCAACAGAATAGATTGTTATATTATTGAAAGAAAAATCATCATAGATCTTCAGAAAAGCGGAAAAATTTTTAAGCAATTTTGTTGAAACTGTTAATAGAAGACATTCATTGATTCAAAAAGTGATTATAAACTACAAATCAACTAAAATTTTATCATCCGAGCCAAGATCCGGCCGCCCGTCTGTAGTGTCACCTCCAGAACCTTGCTTTGCAATACACTATATAAAAAAAATTTAAGACTATAAGCTTCACAAATAGCTAAAGGTGTTTCTGAGATATTGCAATAAAGGGTGACTTTAACCACAATTCAAAGAAAACTGAAAAAGAATGACTATCATGGCCAAGTTGCACTCAAGAAACCATTTATCTCTTGAGTGAACAGAGCTAAGAGAATGATCTTTGCCAAAAAACATCTAAATATGACATATAATTATCGGAAAAAATTCAATATATTCAATTGAAAGCAATTTTTGTAATTAGGTATAAAAAAGAACAAGCAAAAATTTCTGGACAGATCTTGAGAAAGAGAATCTTTTTTCGACTATCAAACATGGAGAAGGAGGCATAATGTTTAGGGGGGCATTAAAAGCCTTTTGGCTAGTAATCTGGAATTTATTGAATCAACAATGTACAAAATTGGTTACTTGAACTTATTAAAGTAAAATATCAGGGTATATGCCGAAAAACTTGCTGTGAGTTATGATTTTTACTTTCAGCCGCACAAAGGTACCAAGCAAATGGCTCATACTGGGGAATCATTGTAAAGCCATGCCTGTTCTGACATGTCTAAAACCAATTCCATAAGCCAACCTAGCCCCCAGACCTAAGCACAATGCAGCATTTGTGGGATTTACTTGAGTGAATAATCAGAGAGAAGTATTTGAATCCAAGGAAATGTTCAAATCTGTCATAGTAGAAGAATGAAACAAAATATCTACAGATGAAATAATTAAGTTAGTTAAATCTGTGCCATATATTTTGAGAGAGTTATAGAAAGACCGGAATAGCTTAAAAGTATTAACTTTTAATTATAATCCTTTATTGTAAAGGTTTTTTCCAGTGTACGCAGACTTTTGACGCACACGATTTGTGTTGCTCTCAAGTTATAAATATTTGTATTACTTTATGTAATATTCAGGTGATTGTTGCCTATACTATTTGAATTAAAGATGTTAGAGGAATTAATAAAAAATAGTATTGATTCATAAAGACTTCATTTAATTAGTGATCTTTGCATGAATATGAAAGTTGATCGCCTGTACGCAGACTTTTGGAGGCAAGTGTATATGAATTGTATTATGTTGAATGTCATTTGTCTGAAATTAAATTGTAGAACAGAAAATAAAATCTTATTAATGAATTCAGTCGAAGGGATTACGTGTGTTTGGTAAATAATTTTATTTTCTTTTATTCTGATGTAGGATATTTTAAAATTAAAAAACGATTTCGTATCTAACCATTATTGAATCATTAATCTGTTAATTTAATTTTAATTTTGAAATGCGATGCAAAATGTCCTACTTTTGAAAATTAGCCGTTTTAAATGTGAAAAGAAGAAGATTCTTGTGATAGAATTTTGTGAAACAATTATAGTTTTTACAATTGTAATATTATAAGAGTAATAAGCATTAAGTATATAATAAAATATCAATGGCATACTTGTTCTTTCAAGAATACCATGAACCAATTAATCAAATGAAAAGACATTGTCAACCGCCACAAAATGCAGCAAATGATGGAAAACGATTCCCAGGCATGTACAAATACAATAATCTTGTTCATGCATGCAATGATAACACTTAGCGATGTTGGTACTTGTGTACTATCACCAATGGTGTAATGTACACCTCTGCATCATGGTGAGACACAGGATTCTTGGGGGCCCAAAGCCTGATGTTATGGTTTTACAGTCCTTTGTAAGGTCCGGCTTGGGGCCCAAAACCTGACTTCAGAAGGGGGTCCAAATATTCTCCGTTACACTACTGGCTATCTCAATGCCTACATTTAGATAACTTGACAAGAGTTAGTAACTCCAATTTCACATCTGTTGTATGTGCTGAATTGAAAACCGTGGGTTTTGTTTCATTTAATGTCACCAATAGGGTTGCGATAATACATAAGCACCACAATGTTTTTTGCTTTGGTGAAATTGGTCAATAGTAGAATGTGTAAATACCGTTATTTTTTGATACATACAAAATATTCCTGGAAACTTTTAACATCAAATGTTTTATTTATTAATTAATATTTTCTTTAATTTAGTTTTCTTTAAATATATTTGTTGACTTATTTAATATTTACATATTTATTTTAGATGCATATATGTTTATATATTACATTAACATATTTATTCTCTTGAAGCTTGCAAAAAAACTATGGTTTAAAATTAGAATTTGTTGCTAATTTAGCCCATATTAGTAATATGGAATGAAGCCCAGTCGCTGAGTGGTAGTGCATCGCGCTTCCACACCACAGGTCCGAGTTTCAAACCACAGGCTGGGCATGGTTGACTCAGCCTTTCATCCCTTCAGTGGGTTAATGAATGAGCACTAAGCTTGCTTGGGAACTTAAAGCTGGGGTTTTCATGTCAGACTGACCACCTGACTGGAACATCTGCTCATGCACCTCAGGGCCCAAGGTCACACATACTGAAATGGGCACAGTAGACCTTGGCCATCATGGGTTGTTGCACCACTGAGTTAAGTTTGTAATATGAAATGAGAAAATATGTACAATTAAAGGATAAATCCCTTTTTATTGGAATAAATTCAATCTTTTTGGTATAAAAAGAAGACATAGTAATTCATCCTTTTTTAAGTTTCATTAATAGTAAATTAAGGTACTTATATATTAGTGCCACTGTGCAGCCAGATTGGTGCCATGTGAATCGTGGCATTTTCCACCAAAAGCTGACTGATTATTTTTTTGTTCGCATATAAAACATGTTATAATCTTTGTTCTTTTGTCATCAAGGTGCAATCTGTGTGGTGCCAATTTTGCTGCAGTGATGCTATTTACTTAGTTAAGTTAATGTGTCACAGTTCAGTAATCAAAATACATTTCATATATTTTATAGAGGTGATTAGTACAAAAATGCTGATTTTTCATAAACGAGATATGATCTGTACTGGAACAATGAAAACTAGATCAACTTGGGGTTGGGCAAAATAAAAGAGGTGCCAATATGTTAAATAAATCAAATTAAAAGCAACTTTTTAAAAAAATAATAAGTGGGGTCCAATAAGAGAAGAATGATTACAAATGAGGACTGAAGAATTATTTTTTCTCATTAGTCTTTTCTCTTTCAAACTTAAATTCGGAAGCAACTTTAAGGTAAAAAAAAAAAAGTATTGGTACCATGTTAAAATATAGGGTAAAACAAAATAATAATAATAAATAAATAAATTCACATGGAGAAAATGTATTTTTTATAAAATAATTGAAAGAATTTTTGTATGATCACAAAAAAAAAAATCACATTTTCTCATATATTTCTTATGAAATTATTTTATTTATAGAACTATCATCTTAAAGATACCTAATGGCTCCTGAATCAACTGTATCTACAATGAAGAATCCTCAAAGTTATGTTAGGTCTTTAGCTCAAGTTGCTAGTGCTGTGACTGTTGATAAAAGAATCCCTATTCGAAGATATTTTCGGTCTGGGTCAGAGATGTTACGAATGGCAAAAATGTATTTAGATGAAGGGCAGTTGGAAAATGCTTATATTTTGTATACCAAATATACAACGTAAGTTAATGTATCTCTTTACTGTAAACAAGTTTCTGAATTTATTTAAATTAATAATTTATTTTTTAAACTTTAAAATATTCTTTTGTTTAGTTTATTTCTCTGTTTTCTCTTTTATTAATTATATTATTCTTAATTTTGATTATACTTTTATTGTAAAAGAAAAGCTAGTAGTATTTGAAACAAAATTGTTTTTAGTCATGGTTTTGTCAAATATTTAAATATATTAGTTATTCTTTTGGATTCTGTTTGTATGCATTTTTTTATAAAAAAGTATTCTTTTAATTTAATATGCAACTTTTGAACTAGATAAGTTTGTATTTATTTTTAAATAAAAGTAGATATAAATGGTGTTTAAATTTTTATTGATGTATATATTGAGTGCTTGTGTAAAATTAATCTACTATTTTTATCAAACTGGTAGAATATCATCGAACAATACAATATTGCATGCAAATTTCCTTGTAAGGATTGGTGTATGTTTAATTTCGGCTGAAATTACTCCATTTTTAGTAGTGAATGGAATTTTATGCACACATACTCATTCAAACACATATGTATGTATTAGAATATTTAGAATAAAATTTTATAAAATAAATCTGAGAATAAAAATTTTTTTGAAATTATTCTGTTTCATTTAAATTATTGTTAAAAAAAGTATATTTTAGATAATTTTTTTTATTTTAGTTTTTTTTAAACATTATGTCGATTTTCTTATTGAATAAATCAATATGCATTTAACATTTAATAGTACAAAAATAGGTAATTTAGTTTTAGAAATTTTAATTTTTTTCTTCTAATTGCAAATGAAAAGAGTTCTTTTAACATTCTTGTTATTTAAGTCTTTCATTAGGATTGAAAGATTTTACTAATTTAGCACTTTATGATATTTATTATATTTCAATAATAATTATTTTCTAAGTATATATCAAAGTGGCTACTTATTTTTGATGAACATATATCAAAGTAATTATGGATAATAAATTGAAGTAATACAATTAAAATATTAATATTCTACAGTCCTGTGGCAGTTCTAAAAATCATTGTTTATGTGTTATCTATTCCTGTTTTTAAATATGTAAACACATAAGTCAATAAAAATTTTGTTAATAATTTAGGCTATTCATAGAACAGATACCAAGGCACCCAGAATATTCAACATTATCTGATGCAGAAAAGATGGAAACACGAAAAGTAAGTTATTAGTAAATGGATTTATGTGAATTAAGATTTATAATTAATTTTTTTATATAATTTTAAAAAAATTTAATTTCTTTTTAATAATTATAATTTTTGTTACGTGGAGTATAAGCTGCAGGTTGACAATATTGGTAATTTCTTTGGCAATTTTTAAAATAGAGTTTTTGCCTAATTCTAGTTAGTTATCCAAAGTTAGTAATGTATCAAAACCAAATACTTAAATGATGCAAAATACATGCTTTAGCAGAATTAATTAAGAATTATAATCATATTAGGTACACTATAATATGGAAATTTATGATTTGTACAAATATAAAGGTTTAATTCTTAGAATTTAATTGTTCCAAGGGGAAATAAAACTTTTAAAGGGTTTTGAGAAAAATGCATAGAGGAACATGTGATTGCTAGTTATATGCATCTTTCACCACATAAATTAAGGAAGGTAAAAAAGAATGAAATTGATTTTCGCATCTATATGTTCCATTTAGCAACTTCTTAATGAAGTTTGCAGATTTTCTAATATGACACTTATTCATTACTTTTATGGCATTCCTATATAAATTCATTCTTGATTATTTTTTAATCAAATGCATGTTATCCTTGAAAGCTGAACATTCAACCTTTTTAAAGTTATGCATTTAGTCATGCATCATAGTAACACGTTTTTCCCCTTCTGCTCCAAATCATTACAAAAGTGTAAACAAAATTCTCTACCATACCTTTCAAAACAATTAATAAAAGAAACTCTTCAACAATTTAAAAAACAAGTCCATTTTTTATCATTCAGTAAACACAAAGAAAGACATTTCTTTAAAAAAAAAAAAATGTTTGCCGTTTAAGGAATAAAAAATCATGTATTTCTTTAAAATAGTGAACTATCAAGGACAGGAAGAATATAGAAGTATCCCTGTAATATCTTTCTCTATAACTCTTTTCACTTCCTCCAGACATTAAACATCATGCCAAAAAAAAAAAAAAAAAAAAATCCCAAAATTTTATCTACTTTAGATACAACAAAACCAAGTGCTGTATGCCACACTAAAAACAAAACCAAAGAAGCTATCTCTTTGTGGGACAGCAAAACCAAGCCCTGTGTGTTAGGCTAAACAAAGGAACTCTCCTTTCTTAACACAAAACTCAGTCAAATGCCTTCATGCTTCAAAACTAAGGGATTCTTTTCTCTGTCCATCTTGTTCAAAGGCCAACCACCTTCCCCTCACAAAAAGAAGAAGAAAAAAACCAAAACACCCACACTGTGCAAAGAACGGTGCTGACAGCACTAAAAAATCTACCTGCAACAGTAGCTAGACACTACAATCCCTCATTTCAATTTATCAGGATAACTCCAAAATAACTTGTTTTCTAGAGTAAAATCCGCACATTGAACCTCAAAATTATCAAACTTAATGTACGCCCAATTCTTTACTTCAGTCTTCTAATTCTGTTCATTTGTCAGATATTTTCAAAAAGTCTTCATGGATGTATTATATGTGTTGTGTATGTTTAACTATATTTTAATGTATTTTATATTATTTTTCATCTGTTTAACAAACTAATTTTATATTTTATTATGTAATTTATGTATAATTTTTTTATTTGGTTTGTCTGGTTACTTTTTAAGTATAAGGAAGCTAGGGATTTCATAAAAATAAAATTTCTCTCTATTTCTTTTTGCTGAATTTATTATTTATGAAGAAATTAAAGTATGTGGAAAAATAATGGAATACCCATATTTTGAAAATTAGAGTTATGCTTATAAACTATTGAATGTTTTTATAAATATTTAAATTTTAAAGAGAATTAAATTATGTGATATCCATTAAATAAAATTATGTATTTTTAAAATATGTTGATTGATAAAATTATTATTTAAATTTTTTCATGTGTGAAAATCCATCCATATAATTAAGGAATTAAAGTTTATTCTGGAAAACCTATGGAAGATAATGCTCATTTTGTTTTTGTAATAATTATTTATTTGTATATTTCCTTTTTGAGATAACAATAATGACATTGTGCATAAATTATAGAGATTTTCGTGTCTGTAGGAAAATTTATTCAATATTTTGAAATGGTTCAATGTTTTAACTATTGAACTAAAATAGCAAACATATTCCATTCTTCTGAAAAATAAAACTTTAAGATTAAGCTATAATTTTATTTAAAATTTATATCTATTTTTAATGCCCTTAATTTTTATTGAGTTAATATAAATAGTAATGTGTAAAATCCTGTAAAAGTATTGTTTTATGTATTTTTACTTATTTTATACAGTTATTTGTTTCTTTTTTTCAGAATTTAGAATCTATATTTTCTATTGCTGAAAAAGTTAAGTCTAATCTTGTAGTAAACTATACAAAGAAATATGAGAAATGGAAGGAAGAAAAGGTATGGAATCTATTATTGATTTAATTATGGAAACTATTTTTAGCTTAAGAAATTTTATTTGGCTTATTAAATGAATTTTTTTTAAATACATGCTCTATGTTCTTTTTCTATAAAAAGTGAGTTCTTCAACTACGATCTTTTGATACATTTTAAAAAATTTTTATATAATGAAAATGCCATGTCATGCAGTAAAAAGTTCCATTCTAATTACTGATATTTATTAACTGATGTATGTTAAAAAAATATCTAGAGTAGAATTTATGAAATGAAATACTTATCTTGTTTTTAGCAGATGAATTTTAAATCAAAAGGAAATGTATGCAAAAAAATTTTTTGTATCTATTTGCTGGAAATAAAGGGGTGGGGGAGGAAAGGATGTATTTAAAAAAAACTGATAGTTCCTGCTTTTTTAAAAAAGGTTTTACAACTCATACTTATTTTTGTCTTAATGTGATTATCATGTAAACTTTTATTTCAATATGAAACAATTCTACCATCTAAGATTTATCACCTTAATTGTATTAATAAAAACATCTCTATTTTCAATAATAATCACTACAATAGCATTGTTGTCAGAATATGTCTTACAAATATTTTAAGAAGTAATAAAAATTCATTGCATTAAAAACACTTAGAATGATAATTTAGTCTAGTATTTTGATAATTGTTGTCATGTACAGTATAACTTTTATTGTATAATTTATATAATATTTTTTGAATCAAAATAGCATTAGTAATAATAAAAGATTTTGTGTCTATTTATTAATTTATAATATTGTGTCTATTTATAATTTTACATGAAAAATAGTAGTATACGATGCTCTGGTTTTTTTTCCCTTTGAATTGTGTATAGTAAATCAAAACAAGTTATAAAGAAGAAAATAAAGTTGTTTTTTTAAAAGAAGATACTTGTGATGTAGAAGATTTTATATTTAGGTAAAATTGGAATTTTTAGAGTGAACTTTGTGGAGCAAAAATTTTAACATAATGAGAAACTGGTTGATTTTTTAAAATTTAAATAAATTAATAAAGCTTTAAAGTTGATTTTAAAATGCTTACTAAAATACCAATTCAAGAATCTTTGAAAGGTTGAATATCACAAATATTGAAATTGGATCAAATATCTCTTGCAAATGATGAATTTTCAGAAAAAAAATTTATTATGTAGGGATCCTAATTTGGTTGGATACCAATTTTTATTTTAATTAAAAAGTAATTTTATATTTTACTCAATTCTAATATATTATTTCTGCAGGAAAGAGAGGAAGCTGAAGAGAGAGTGAGGCAACTGCAGATGCTTGAAGAGCAGCAGAATAAATTGAAAGAATTAAAGCTTAAAGAAGATTTTGAAAAAGAAAAGAATTGGAGACTAGCTCAGGGAAGAGAAATGTTGAAAAATATGGAAAGTGTTTATCCAGAATCTATACATCAAATTGATTCCTATGCCTCAGATGATGATGTCAATCAAAGGAATTTGTCTACATATAGTCCATCCCCGACTTTCAACCCCGAACAATCTATTCAAGCTATTGAAAAGTAAGGAGGTGTTTGTAATATGTTTTGAATTTGGTTTTGAATAATTTATTATTTTTGTAATTTGAAGTTTAGTAGATACTCTCAAGAATATATATATAAATAATTAAAAATTAATCTGATTTAAAAATTGTTTTATAAGACAAACTTTACATTATTATATATTTAAAATCTTTGTCCTACAAATTTCATCAAAAACAATGTGAACATGTTTATCTCATGAAAGTCGACGCTGTCCATGTCATATGATTATGTGGCATGGGAAAGATCCCTTGAATGCTCGTTTGGTGTAAGTGTTCTTGGCAAAATTAAATTTCTAATATAATTTTGCATCAGGTGCCTTCTGCTAGGGAGGAAACTGGATGTCAAAATTACTTGATGCAGCAATTAATATATAATGCAGCCCTAAAAAGTTATACCAGCTCCTGGGGAATGTACTAGGTCTGCAATGGCAAAAATACTAATTCACAGCCCCATTGGGGGAGAGGGATGTTTATCTTATGAAGCTATTTTAATGGTCTTTTGCTGGCTTAAGTTATATACAAAATGTTTAAAATTAAATAAACTACATTTAATAGTTAATGCTGAATGTAAATAAATTTTTACATAAACTAATCTCTGTAATTAAATTTTTTTTTTAACTAAAATATTTATACCTTAGTATTTATCACTTTATTAATTATTAAAATCTTTAATATATTTTTTATAGATTAATAAATCAGGAATCAAAATTTTGGTAATATATTTCAAGTTTATTAAAAAAGTTTAAGCCATAGTTTTAAAGATTATATTGTCTTATCATAGCTTATGGGAGGTTTTTTTAAAAATATTTATCACATTGTATTTGAACACAAAATTATCATACCATATATCTTGAGTGGCATATTATGTATGACATTTTTTTAATTATGTTATTCTTATCACTATTGCTTTGTTATTTCTTGAATTCTCTTAAAAAGTTATTTATTTTAACGACAGATTTTTTTTTATTCATCAGAAATCTTAGTCAAATTAAACAGTATAAAGACTATATATAATTTCTTTGAAGAATTACATTTATTAAAATTATTTTATTAAATATCAATTTAAAGATTAAATATAAAATAAAGAATATTCTTATATTTAATTTATTAGTACATACACAGTAATGCAAAATTGTAAATGTTAAATCAATCTTTATAGATTATAATTATGCAAACATTAATGCAATGTTAGATATGCATATCATTTACACAATTTGAAATTTGATTTAGAATCATGAAACTGATAAACTCTTCTGTATGGTGTCTTGTTCCTTTGATATGCATAATTAAATAAATCAATAAAATAAAAATGAAAACTTTCATAATTTAATATAAAAATTTGTAATTTTAAATTAAATTTATTTTGCTAATTAAAAAAAATTAATTATCAAATAAAAATTACTTATAATTTGATAAAACTGTTCATAAAATCCTCATTAAAAACTTTTTATGTGTACAAAGTATAGACATTTAATCATTGAGAATATGGTTCTTGAACTAATTATATAATAATATAAAAATTAAAACAAAATGAACTCTAATTTTTATCATTAGAAATCCATTTCTAAAAATGTCTCTTTTACAAGTGCCATGTAGTTCTGGAATTATTAAAATTTTCACCCTACTGATTAATATTCAAAATGCCAGTAGAGTTTTGAGTTTTTAATGTAAGATCTCCATTTAATCTAGCAACTATCCTTAAGTTTGATAACACTTATTATTTGTAATATCGTATTGTATTACTGAATAAGTAATTTTTGTTGCTTATAAAAAAATGGATAAATAATTTTTGTTTATTATATCTGATACATTAAAATCAACTAAAATTGTTATTCCCAGATTAATTAATATTGGATAGTGTTATCTGCATTTATTATTCTATAATTTATTTCTAATATGATTTTTCTTTTTTATCTACTTTGCTAAATTGTTCAAAAATTTGTATATTTTTTTCAGCCGAGCCATTAGTATGCCTTCTTTTGATCGTAGCACAAAGCCTCGCTCTCTACTGAGTCCAGGTCCTGACTCTGCATACGTCCATGGTCTCAGACTTGTCATTGTGCCTTTAAGAGGAATCGATACATTTTTAGGGCTTGCTAAGCAAAATACAGATCGCAATATAGAAACTTGTGGAATATTAACTGGAAAAATGGTACAGTGAATTTCTTACTCAAATAGTTTTATTTAATTATTTTTGTTTTTGAATGTTAAATATTTAGTAAATTATTTTCTTCTATGTTTCATATTTACCAAGTGTTTGATATAATGTATTTTTATATTTTCAAATTACAGTTTTATTTTATTTTACAAATTATAACATCATGATTAGTTATTTGATTTTTATCTTTTGTAATTAATTTATTGGATATTTTTATATGTTATTTTGTTGATCTGTGTTCAAATACATTGTTTATCTTTACTAAAAGGTTTAGTTCATAAGCTGTTTTATGCTCCATTTTTAATACATTTATTTAAAATGTGGTGCATTATTATTTTAAAGTGTAATCACTGGCATAGCTTGTCCTGTGTGGGCCCTGTATCAAAATTCCTTATGGGCTATTTTTGGGGGCCCTTTATCATTTTGCAATTTTTTGCTTACGCTTTTTGTGGGCCCTGTATCATTGATACAGTGGTAGCTATGTCCCTAAATGTAATACACAAAAATTTTAATGAAATGAATTAATATTACTTTTATGCTCACAAATTAATGTTTAAAATTGTTCTCTAAATTTGTGAATGATTAATCTACAATGGATTTTGTGTCTTCAAAAAGTTCCCCCCTTATTTATGTTGTAATATTTTTCAAATAAAAATGTTCATTTCATTGCTATATCCTGAAAGCAGTTTTGGCTGATTATTTTTTACTTTCTATGTTGCATAATAATAAATTGTTTAAAATGCATATATTTTTCCAGAAGACCTTTGCTCAGTTATTTACTTACAGATTAAACCTTTTTTCCATTTTACAAATTAATTGATTAATATTCTGCTAGCTTTGCACATTTTTTTTTAGTTAAAACATTTGCTTTTAATTTTTAATTTCCTGAAAGCAGTTTTGGGGGCATTATTATTTTATTCTAAATATAGTTTTTATTATTAAGGGAATTTATTATTTGTGATCTTTCTCTAAGAAAACATTATTTTTCACTTAACTAAATGTAAATCTAGCCAAACTGGCACATTTGGTGACTATACATAAAATGTGCACAAATAAAAGCTTTTTACTGATAATATTCACTAATTTTTTTAAAAATACTGCTAAAATTGACGACTGACAACAAAAAGGTGCTCCCCTGCACCTGAGTAACTGAATAGTATCATATTTTTTTATTGGGTTTATCACACTTTTTGAGGAATATAATATTTGCTTTCTTATTAATTTTATTTCTAAATTTACAAAGTAGTATCTTATTTTTAGTGAATTAACTATCCAACAATAATTAAATCTTTTGGTTTCTTTTTTAAAATTCATTTTTAATGTAAGCATTTGGTTTTATTTATTACACATTAAATATTTATGTATTAAAAATTAAATTATATTTTTTAGTCTCATAATCAGTTGATGATAACCCATCTTCTGATTCCCAAGCAAACCGGAACATCAGATTCCTGTACAACAGATAACGAAGAAGATATCTTCATTTATCAAGACAAACATGACCTTATCACGCTAGGTTGGATTCATGTAAGTGATAAGTGTGCTGTATTGTAAAATGTTCTCTCTATTCATCCATCAATTGTCATATCTGGAAGATTTCAAATTTAAATGTATTTTTTTAAGAGTGAGAAAAACATATTCAATGTAGATATGAAAAGTTTTATAGAACTAAGTTAATAAAAATAGTCATGAATTTTTTTATTTCAAGTGATAACTGATTTTATGTATAATATTGTAATAAGCAAATGTATAGGCATGGTTTGTTTTAAATATTTTCATAAGTCATATCAGAAAGGAAAGAATATAAAAATATATCTCATTTTATTAGAATTCAAGGTAAATTTACTTTGGAAATTGCTGTAAATATTTTTTTGTATTAATTTAAACATTTTTTGTTGTTTTCAAATATGTAATACAGGTAATCCCCATTTAACGGAGCAATTCTATAGCACAGATTCACTCAAATATGGTTCAAAAATTGGAAACATCCCTATATAACATGGGGCTGTTGAAGCATGGATACACTTTAACATGGTTTAAGAAAACTCTTGTACAACTTGAAAAGTAATAAAAACTTTTAAAAATGGACTTTATCAAATTTGAAACTAGGGAAATCTTATCTCTATACAACAGCTTGATATTGGCGATAGAGCTTTTAAACAAGGCAAAAGATACCTTGATTTGACATTTTTCATTCAAGCATGTTTGTGCTATCAGATTTTCTGTTGAATTTTTGTGAATACTTCTTACCTAAGCACACTTATACTATTAATGCTTCACTTTAAAACTACCGTAAAATCCGGCATATAACGCGCACTTTTAACACAAAAAACAAGATTGAAATTTAGGGGTGCGCGTTATACGCCGAGTATAATAATGAGTATTAAAACAAATTTAGACTTATATATCGAAATACTGTTTATTTAAAAGAAATAGCATACTTTATGAACTTTCATTGTTGGATAACATGAAAAGGCATCCTTTTTTGATCATTTTAAGGCGAATAAACGTACACTGTTTCTGGTTACAATTAATCCATTCAGGCGATTTTCTAGGACCCAGTTCGCAACACTTTCTTCTAGAATAGGCCATTTCGTTACTCCTTTACTTAAAGCACATTTCTTCTTTGGCATGTTAATTATTGTCATTTTATTTTTTCCCCACTCTCTTATGAAGCTTTCGCCAATATCAAACATCCTTGCTGCAGAACGATTTCCATTTTCTTTTGCAAATTGAATCACTTGGATCTTTAAACCGGCACTGTGTTTTGCTTCGTTTATCGGGACCCATCTTGACTACTCGCAGTTTGAAGCGTATTCAATATTATTCATAGTATTGAATATACTACAGACAGCGAGCGTAATAAGTCTCAGGCTTGTTCTAATTTATTTCAGAATTAATCGTCCGTCTCGTACATCACATGAAAGGGGGAAAAGGAATCAATGTTTATAGAAAAGCGTGGGAAAAATCCAGCCATGGCGCTGATTCAGTCTCCCCCCCCCTTCTTGCGCTTAAAGGTTATATAATTCTAGAAGTATACTATTTTTTCAAAAGAGAGTCTGGAATGATTCATCCAATAAATAATGACTTCAAAACATAAGAAAATTGCACACGTACATTTCAAATTTTTTTTTAAAAAAGGGGGGTGCGCGTTATACGGCGAATATACCTAAAAATTAAAAAATACAGCTTGAAAGTATAGGTGCGCATTATATCCTGGATTTTACGGTAATTACAGCTCTTTTTTGCTACGTAGATTAGAAATTTTCAGGTTAGTAGTACACAACCTTTTTTAAAAGAAATGATGATTATATTTTTATGTCTATGAATTACTCTGTATCTTTAAACTATGTCTGGGAAATTAACAAAATGTCCTTTAAAAGATAAATAGTGAGGGTTGATAGTGCTTAGTAATGATGAAGAAAGCATTTTTTTAATTCATATTTAGTATGTATTAATTCTTAAGAAAATTTTAATAAAGGTATGTCTTAATTATGAAAACATAATGGCATGTTTTTATATTTTTTTAAGAAAACCCCCACCCTTTCATTTCGTTCCAGTTCATATTTTCGTATAACAGATTCGCATAACACAGCAATTTTATGGAGTGTGTTATGGGCTCCTGTGTTATATATTTTCAAATTGCTCGTATCAGAGTTTAATTACATTTATATTATTAAAAATCAGTATGCATTTTATTTTAGGAGTTAAAATATTTCAAATACATAACACAATAAGTCACAATGCTCAATAGTGAAAATTGCTTATTATACATATTCTAATCTATTCAACAATGCATCTAACTATTTCAATACTGTTTACTTACTACATGGTGAATTTTTTTACATAAGTAGTTTTAAAAATCATAAAACCATAAGATAAATTCATCTTTTTTAAAATTTATATATAGTTATATGCTTATATATATATGACATGTTCAAGATTATTTTTAAATTAAAACTTATGAGCTAACCTCTTTTTTCTTTATCTAGTATTTTGTGCACCCTTGTGGAAATGAAGAAATTATTTTCTCTAAAACCATATCCTAAAAGTGTTTTTTAAAATAAACTATAACAGGAAATACAGTTTATAATGTTTTTAGTAAAAGTTAAAGAATATTTTTTATTATTAAATCATTTCTTATGTGTGAATTAATTATTTTAAAATGATTCAAATATTTGTATTTTGTCAAATTTTAATATATTTTTGCAATTTCCTTTAGACTCATCCTAGTCAAACAGCATTCATGTCTAGCGTTGATTTGCATACACATTGTTCTTACCAATTAATGATGCCAGAAGCTATAGCTATTGTATGTGCACCAAAATATGAAAAGTGTGTTGTTTTCTTTTACAATATTTGATTTTGCTTTTGGTTTGATTTATTTATTTGTTGTAAAAAAGTAGGTTTGAATAGGAAATAATTTTAAAAGTTCCTCTTCCCTCTTTACTGTAAATTATTAAAAATATTAATTTATGTATTGAATTTGAATTAAGAGTGTGTTCAATATTCATATTTAATCAAACTTTCTGTTTTTTATGGCTTTTATATATTTATATAGTATAATTTATATCTTGACATAAATTATATCATGAGAATGCATTACTTTTGAAATTTCTTGAAATAATTACATGCTGTTTAATTTGTCTCTAAAACTGTGATTGGAATTAATATATCTTGCAGTTGCATTTTTTTTTTTTATGAATTATGTAATATTAATCAAAGTTTGAATTTATTTATATCCTTGACATAAAGAGCACTAGTTTTTGAAAGAATAGAATTCTGAAATTAAGATATGTTTTCTATTTTATAAATGTGCTATATTACTTATTTTGAAAAACTTAGTGTTTTTTACTAGTTTTTTTGTAATTTTTAAAAATTTATCTTATTAACCCCTTAACTGTCTCAGGCATATATTTATGCCTCACTCAGCTGGTGCTTTAATTGCCCAGGTATATATTTAAAGCCTTATTAAGTATGATTCTTTGCATTGTGGTGCTAACAGTAAAATTATTCCGAAGATTTTGAAATGCAATAAAATGATCTTGACAGTTTTTGCGAAATATTTACTTATTTCAGTGAAGGATTTACTTATTAATTCCTTTTCTGCCCCCCCCCCCTTAATACACTGCATAACTACCAGTGCCTGTGTGAAAAATGGTGGCATTGGAGAGCAAATTGCATACATTTCCCTCAGTAGGAAAAGGGTTAATTGTTTCAGTTTCTTCATAAAATGTGTATCTAAACTGCATCACATGAATTAGTGGTGATGAGTATACTAATTAAACACAGAGTATGTTTAATATGAAATTCTGTTGTAATGAAATAACATTTTTATTTTATCTCTCATGTTAATTTATTTACTTAAATTAATATAGTTTGCATATGAATGAAAAAAAAAATGACAAATAATTCTTTGGTATTTATTTGCTGTTGGAGAATGGTATTGAGCCAAATATAATCCAATGAGAAATGGAACTTTACAAATTGAATACTATTCACAACATTACCATTTTTACAATTTTTTACAGAACTTTATAATACTTATGTGAACTGGGTGGCATAGTTGTTTTGTCACTGGCCTTGTACGCCTAAGGTTATAAATTTGATCCTGGCCCAAGTAGGTCGATTTTCATGATGTAAAAAATTGACAGCTTACATGTTGTATTATTAGGTGGCATGTTAAAAATCCCTAAAGTGCCTGTTTGGCTTGGGTGTTCTTGGTAAAATTAAAAATTCCTAGTACCATTTTGCATCTTCAGAGCTCAGGTGCCTTTCTTCTGAAAAGGAAACTGAGTGTCAAAATTATATTGCAGCAATTGGTATTTCACCTATATGGTGCCGCATTTTAAAGTGATACCAATTCCCAGGGAATGTACTAGGTCTGCAATGGTAAATACCAATCTGTAGCCCTATTGGAAATAAAAGAAATAATACTTGTGTACTTCAAATTCTTTTGTTGTACAGTAATGTACTATACTTGTTGATTTGATGATGGCTTGATTCAGACTAATTTACTTTCTTCTATCAGACAAAAATATTGCACTTATTGCATAGACTAAAACAAAACCCATAATTGCTTCAGTAATGACTAATAAAAGATGGCTATTCATTTATGGAAAAATTGTTTTAATTGTTAACTTGTAATTATTGTTGAGTACAATTGTTAAAATTGTTATTTTGTAATTAATTCTTAAATTTGGTCTAAAAATGTCTCAAACCTTTTAGAATTTATGAATATATTTTAATTTTCATTAAAATTATACAATACAAGTTGGAAATCATCATTACCATTTATTTATGATCAATGTATTTATCATAACACAAACTTTTGTACTTTTTTCATGAAAGTAATTTTGACAGTAAAAATTTTTATTTGCTATATATGTATTATACATAACTATTTGCATGTATCTATTTTTAATCACTGTATTTTTGTTATATACTGATTTTAATTAAATGGTAGTTTTAAATGAAAATAATTGGAATGATATGGAAAAAAAAAACAACTTTTTGTTATCTTTGATATTTTTTTTTTCGTGTTATAATATTTCATAAATCACATATGCCACATAATCCTTGCAGCATGGTTTCTTTCTTTTTATTGGCTTTTTTAAAATTCAAGTAGATAACACTTGAATTTTATTTTTTAAGATAATCAGTTTATGACAATTCTTCTGTTTTATCATGCTGAAAAAGCAAAACTATCACTTCCAACAGTAATACCAAAATAACATTTGATCTGACACAACAGAAATCACAAATATTTTAGAGTACAGAAAACTACAAGTTTTGTTGGATATTGACAACGCTAAAAATGTTCTTTTCGGCATATTGTCATGTACTTATACTGATCTTAAATGCATTCATTAATACAAGAATCAGGGTTTAATAAATGTGTTATTCCGGACACCTTTCATGATATAAAATGACCTTAGTGTGTATTTGATATTTATTATTCACATAATTCTAAATAAGTGTTTATTGTGTTTGTTAAGTGATTAAAAATTGAATTTTGCAATCTTAAATATTGAAATATGTATAAAATGGTTATTCAAAATTATTTAGACATATTGATTAAAAGTATTTCAGATTAAATGCAATTCAATACATTGTATTCATTAAAATTAAGTTTCGTTATTTTTGGTTTAAAATATATTTTAGTATATTGATAGACTATATTTCATATACTAAAATATATTTTATTATATTAAAATTCATGCACGTTTCAGAGTTTTTAATTATCAAGAACTTTAATTATTAAGAAATATTAGTTATTTAATCTGAATTGAATTTTTTCTTTGATAAAAACATTTTCGGCTAGCATTAAAGATTATTTTTTCCTGATTATTTGCATCTTAATGAGGAAAACCACATCACTATTATATTTATAACCAAGTGGTTTAAGAATGATATGCACCATATAAACAATGGCATATATGGTATAATTCATTATTTAATATTTGTGAAGAATTAATATTGTATTACTGTTATTAATGTATTTTTTAAATAAAATTTGCAGGACCAGTATATTTTCTTTAACTTCTAATTATGGTTTGGATTATATATCACAATGCCAACAGAAAGGTTTCCATCCACATCCAAATGAACCTACTATTTACGAAGTAAGATAAAATGTTTTCTATATATATATATTATGATTTTAAGTTGAAATTCAAAATATATTTTTTGTAATAAAAATAAATTTATGTTCATATTATTTAATGTTTAATTTGGTTTTTTAAAAATATATATCTGCTATTGTAGTAAAATATTAATTTCTTGCTAAAAATACAATTTTATTATTTTCATACAAATTTAATTGATTGAAAAATCTGTATTTTACTAAGAATTTATTTCTCTTTAGTACTTATTAAAAGTGTTAAAATATGGAAATTGTTTAAAATGTGGTTAAATGATCAATAAAATAATTTTCTTTATAAATTCATTTAATTTTTACTGGTTTGAGGATTTTGTGTGCGATTTTTCAAACAAATAGTTATTGTTTATGGAGAAAATTTTACCTAAATCATGCTTTGTTTACCTTTACAGGCTTTAATGCTAGAAAAGTTTCAAATAGTGAACTAATATTTCTGCGTAATTTGTGTTACCGGATTTGATGTGCCCTTAGCAGTATTGAATATAATAATAATATCAAACATAATTCATTTTATTCTTTTCAACTTTGAAGATTAACATGAATCAATATGATCAACATGAGGATAACGTGCATAAACATTGAATAATTCAATTCTATTAATAATTCTGTTTTGATGCAGTTTGATAAACAGGGAAATTCATCTAGATTACTGCTTTCCTACTGTAACATTATTTCTATTATGTGAATAATATTCCCACATAAATGAAAACACTTCTTCTTACTATAACTAATAAATATATTCACACTAATTTTCAGCTAAAATTAATATTTATATTATATTTTCTCCATTCTTAAGAAATATATCTTTCTTGATTATAAAAAGAAATTATATACATAAAATTAGTGAATATAATTTTTTTGTACCTAGTTCTTTGTTTTATATAGCTTGTGTATCCACATAACATGCCTTTTTTTAAAATCAGATTTAAATTGATGTACATTGATATTGATTTTAAACATAAATAATAGAAATCATGTTTTATTATTGACAATATAATATTTCCTGTGCTGCAATGCCCTGAATGAATAAAGTTAGCAATTGATTTCTTTACAATTAAGCAGTTCTGAACTTTAAAAAGAAATTATAAGCATGCTAAATTCATTTTCAAAATTATATTTTAGTTTTATTACAGTGCTATAAAATCATTCTATGTAAGATCAATATATTTGTTAATTCATTGTATTTGGGCTAATAAACTAAGTGTATTACAGTTTCATTTCATACTGTTTAGCAAACAAAATTTTATGTTCTATGTTTTACAAAAAGCAATTTGCCATCAGTTATGAATTAAAATTTTGAAATAAGAATAATCTGAATTTGATATTTGTATATATTTCCAAGAATTCTATTTATAAACATAATCATGTTTCATCATGTTAGATTTATGGAATTTCTTATAAAATATTTTTCTTACTAAGTTTATTTTGATTGAATATAAAATGTGTGTTCCATGAATGTGTCGTAAGATTTTTTTTCTTTTCTTTTAGGAAAGTGTTCATGTGAAATTGGATAATCATGCGAATGTGACAGTTGTTGATCTCAGAAAATAAAATAATATAAACAAATACTATATAATATATATTTTAACATTGATTACTAGTCTAATATTACCTTTAAATAGAACTGAATGATAAATTTAAAGCACAACAGCTCAGGAATTTTGAGAGGCCATTGAAAATTTCAAAAAAAAAAAGGATAATATGTTAGAGTAGCTAGATGTGCAAAATTAACTTTCAAAATGTGTATCAGAATATATATATTTAGATTGGAATATTTCTCTCTTCTGTAAAACGCAAAATCTGTAGCATCCTAATTACTTATAAGTTTGAATTGCATTGTATTTGTGACAGTACATTATAATTTTTACTGTTGATTTTTACTTTTATAAATATGGTTTTGCTTACTATTTTTTCAAATTTAAAGTTAAGTGAGTTCACGATTGTGAGCTTTCCAAAACTGATATTAAATACAGGGTATTTTTTATGGTAGTATATATATGTATATAAAGAGTTTAATTATTTTAATATTGTACTTTAAAACAAATTCTCATTTAGTATTATTACTTGTTATATATATTTTATTAAAATGCTCTGAAAAGTACTGTAGCGTTTGAAATTGACTGAAACTTGTATTTCAATTTTAATTGTTGAGATCTGTTATTTAATATGTTCCTAAGAAATGTAAAGAGTATTTTTTTATTGAAAAATACAGTTTGTGAATAATCTTGAGAAGAATTAATTTTGTTCATTAATGATATACTTGCATATTATTCATAATACATTGACTAGTTTTGATATGGTGTAGGACAGTAATACTCAACCTGTGACCCATGGGCTGCATTTATCCCGCTGGTCTTTTTTTAGTGGCCCGGTCATAGCTCATTGCAGTAAGAAATTTAATCATTGGAGAACAATGTACAAAAAACTTTAACCGGAAATTCTATTAATCAAGCAATCAATTTTACTATCAGTTTGTTTTTTTAATGGTAGAATATAAGCAAGAGGCTTGGTTATATATGAAAGAAAGTAGAAATTATCCCATTACTCAGTAAAAATTCTTAAAAATAAATATTTTTGTGGGTGTGTTTGATAGAAAAGTTAATTTAGAATTAAAATAAAAGCCAAAAATGAGTTTTAATATTTTGATCAATTTTGTTTGTCAGTGTTGCTTTGGTCTTATAGTGTGCTTTTTCCATTATCTGCATGTTGCTGCCCGCATAAAATAGCTGTCATATGTATGCGGTCCGAGTGAAATACATGTTATGTGTATGCGGCCCAGCGGGAAAAAAAGGTTGATTACCACTGGTGTGGGAGATCACTCCAGTAAAAGAATTGTTCATAAGCAATCTATTTGGAGGTTGTTTCAAATCTGAGCTGTCACATTTGAAAATTCAGCACCTGCAGGAGGGGTTATTTAAAGATTGCTATTGTAAATATTGGTGCTAAATGTGTGTATTTTGATATGCAAGCACTTTATGTATATTGTTTTTTTTTTACGTTGACATTTCTCTGTAAATTTTATTCTTATTTATTTGATTGTGAGATGATAAAGAGGAAGCTTGTATAAAAGATAAGAAAATAAAGTATTTTTTAAAATGAAGAGAAAAATATTTATTAGTTTAATAATTCTCATCTTTTCTTTCAAAAGATGTATTATAAAATCTTGTGTCGACTTTTTAGAAATTCATTTATGTGTTAATGGGTAAAATATTGCGTTAATAAATGGTTATACAATTCTAATGTGTATATATACTGCTTACTTTTTCTTGGGAAAATTTATTTGCATGAACTTGTCTGTCTCCCAGTTCTAGAGAGTGAAGTAATAAAAAAGGTGCAATATTTTGTAAATACTTTGGATGATATATTTTGATAATACATGTATTACTCGGTTTAAAAGACGGGGGAATTTTCGTTATAAGTATTTTTTTAATAGATATGTTTTGGTGTTAATTGTGCCTTTGTCTGTAGACAGTGTCTTTGTC
Organism: Trichonephila inaurata madagascariensis; assembly: GCA_019973955.1. Lineage (NCBI taxonomy): Eukaryota > Metazoa > Arthropoda > Arachnida > Araneae > Nephilidae > Trichonephila > Trichonephila inaurata. The sequence goes on along the minus strand of BMAV01018071.1, from coordinate 50,250 downwards.
TAGTGTCTAAAATAATAACCAAGAATTTAGAACATTTGTTGTTAATAATATTTAGATATTGGTTCAGTATTATTTATGCTTTTTTTTTTCATATTTTGAATTTCTTGTAAAAAAATTTTTAATGCAGTTTTGTTGTACTATTGTTGTACATTGTAATTTTTATATGTTACGATTTTTTTTTAAAATTTCACACTGACAAAAATACATTCCATATTATATTTTGTAAAAAAATGTCATGTTGTGTAAGAAATTTATGTTATCTAAATAGCTGATTAACTTAAATTTAGAAATTGGACAAAGAATAAAAGCCACTTAATTTTTTATGGAATATTCTTTTAAGCAATATAGAAAAGGTCTGAAATACATAAAAATATTATAATCTATGAAGGATCAATATGATCATGGTCTCGCAAGCAAAATAAAAATCTTCGTTTAGAATCAATCTCTAAAAGTCTTAAAATCTGATTTTAGAAATTTTATTGAAATATTTTTTATTTTATCAAAATATTTTGAATTTTGTACAATTAAATAACATGTGAAGCTTAATATTTCAAAGAAAAACCATATGTTTTTTCCCCTGTGCAATTTAAAAACTTAATAATTATTTTTTAACAACGGATAATGCATGAAAAATTATTTTGTTAATTTGGAGTACATTGAATAAAATTTTCAAATGATACTAATTTTTGTGCAAGTTGCATAGAAAAGTAAATCCCCCTCCTTTTTTTGCAGTTTTGTTTGCAATTTCCTTTTTTTTTCCATAGTTAGAATTATGTGTAAATGTTTAAATCTAGATTTTCTTTTTTTATGTTGCTTTTGCAACTGGGCATCTTATCTAAACAAAGCTATTAAATAATTCTATTATCCTTTTAGATAGTATATCTCTTATTAGCAGTTAGGCTACAAAAAATTCAAATATGTATTAATCAAGATGCTGATAAGGGCTAATTGTAAAAAATAAAAAAGAAATTGAATATTATTCATTTTTAAAATTGTATTTTTTTCATTGTGTTCTACTTGTATAACAGAAATATAAAAAAATGTGAATGGAATCCTTCAAAAACACTCATGGAACTAGTGGCTTTGAGAATCCTTAAAATAGCTTTGCAAACTCTCAAATTAATTGTGGTTTTTTTCTAATGATGTTGCAGTTATATTGAAATCAGATGATTAAAAGAGTCTTGGTTTAGTTAAAAATATGGTATGAAAAATATTAGAAAAGTTTAAAACTATAAAATAGTCAGACTTTTTGTAAGAAAATGTAATTGGAAAAGTGGACTGATTCTCTGCAGAGCACTCACTTCATAAATATTAATTTTCAATTAATGGATACATTGTAAATGGAAAGTTTTCTTAATGAAAGATTTATTTAAGTCTTTTTATTTCCAAACATAATCTCATATAATGATGTGTATTCTAGATTTTTCATTAACCTTTGTTAACCATATAATTTTTATTTAGTCTACATGTGACACAATGAGAAATTTAATATAACTACAGTGAAAATCGCTTAACATGAAACGGAGGGGACTGAAATATTTTTTCGTGTTAAAGGATGTTGCAAAGAAAAAAACCATATATTCAACTAAATTAAGTTTATTAGAGTACATTTTATTTAAATAAATTGTATATATGCATTAATTTAATAAAAATCAATGAAACAAAAACATTTACAAGAACTTTTTCAAGTTTTTAGAAAAACAAAACATTTTTGGAAAATAATTTGATATTTTTCATTGCATTGTCTTTTTTAGCATCAAATTGTCAACAGATTGTTCGATGTCATCCATTTTATTATTCATTTCACCATTGGAATGTGTGTCTAAATAACTGGGCCTACTTTTCTTGATGTTCCGCATTTCGAATGACATGGAAACAGAAGCTATATCATTCATCATTTTCTTCATCGGAATCTGCATCAATGATATTTTTTTGAGCTATGATTAAACTCCAAAATGTCTTTTTCTGCCATAATTGGGGCTGTACACACATTGTCATCATTTACTTTTAGCGAATTCTTCCAATGCTACTGTAGGACAGTCTGATAACAGAAACTTTCTCAAACTTGGGCTGTTTTTCATATTTTGTTAATTCCCAGAAAATAAATTTTCTCGTGTTAAGCTCTTTTCATTTTGTGTTAACCGATATTTCGCTTAAAGTGTCTTAACGTATCTTTCATATTAACATATTTCACTATACATTATTTAATTATTAGGCGAATGAATTGACTTATATATGTAAATATTGGCATCTGGTTATAAGTGCTATTATCGTAAAGGGAATTGATTATATTTGTGATATTCAGTTTCCCAATATTCGAACATCTGACTAAAATTATTCAAAATAAGTGAAGCTGTTTAAATATTGTGATGTTAATATGTGGTAATTGAAATTTATCTCATTTACTCAATTTATTTGAAGAATTTTATCTCATGTCAAACAAAAATTTAATTACTTTTTAATAGTATGTAATGTAGGATATTTTTTTGTATCTTACTGAGAGAGTTAAAGTTGATAAATACTTCAAAGGAAATTGTAAGTTTGTTAGTTACTTGACAGATAAATTATTATATATTTTATAAATTAATCTTTCAAACTTGGAACAATATTATATATATATATTTAATGAGTAGTTGCAATTCTTTTTTAAAAAATCAAATTAAAGATGGGTTGTGATAAAGTAACTAATTTTTTTTGTATTGATATCAAAATATTGGTATGATCTTGTAATTTTTTTAAATATTTTTTTGTTATTTATTAAAATCTAATCTATTTTAAGAAATGTTCTGTTCATAGAACAAAATGGCGGCCTTAATATATTGACTTTCTTTATTAATATAATTTTGTAAACAAATTAGCAGTGCTACGTGATGATGTAAATAAACTATTATTTAATATTATTTATTTTATTATTTTTTTATTCAAATTTTTATATTAAAAATCCGCATTATAGTTTTCTCAAAAATACATATGATTATCCTTTACTTCTAATCAATTGAATATTTTCTTTGTTTTTAAATTAAAATGGAAATATCACTTAAAATACCAATCATGTACTTGTTAAATTCAGTTTGTTACCATCCTTTGATATATTTTTATTTGAACTATAAATATTTTACACCATTGGAAGAACCCTCTGCTTTTGTGTAATAATTTATTTCCAATACTTTTTTTTAAAAAAATTATTTTCTTTGTATGATATTAGTTATGATGCAGAAACAAAATTGTTCTGTATGCATTTAGTATTGTAAGTAAAATATTTTATTTTTGGTACTGTTAACCTATATTGATATACTCATAATATAAAGGGGAAAAACATTTTTTTGAAAATAATGCACTTAGGTTTGTCGGTTATAAGTTGTAAATGGTTTTATAGAAATAACTATTTTTTTTATAATTACCGTAAAATCCGGCGTATAACGCGCACTTTTAACAGATAAAATAATATCGAAATTTTGTGGTGCGCGTTATACGCCGGGTATAAAAATGAGAGCTTTAAAAATAAAAAAAGATGAGCAAAGGAAAGAATTAGACATATATACATATATCGAAATATTGTTTACTTATAAGAGAAATTACATTCCTTATGAACTTAAAGGGTTATAGTTCTCGAAGTATATATATTTATATATGCTATTTTTTTTCTAAAGTTTGGGATAATACCTCAAATAAATGACTTAAGAACATTACATACGTGAATTTCAAGATTCTTCATAAAAAAGTGGTTATACGGCGAATATACCTAAAAATTAAAAATTGCAGCTTGAAAAGATAGGTGCGCGTTATACGCCGGATTTTACGGTAAATCTGAATTGTTGGATAATTCATCAATAGAATTACAAAATGAACTGAATTCTCTGAGAATAAGTGTATTGCATGATTTGTGATTGTGCATAGATACATTCTCTGGGATAGCCTGGGCCCCGGTAGCCGAGTGGTCAAGGTATCGGATCGTGGCTGGCCTTGTCACGAGTTTGAGTCCAGTACTACAAAAAACCTGCACGTTAAATCTGTCGAGAGCTCAAACGTCCTCCCGTTGGTGTGGTAGTTAGGAGAGGGGGTGCCAGCTCGGGTGTCGTCCACGTCACTTGACCATGATTCAAAATGACGTGGTCCGTCGCCAAACGCCCTCGTGTAGCTGAACAGTGTGCGACGTTAATATTCACTCACTCACTGGGTAGCCTGATGGATAAGGAAGTACCTTATGTGACCACCGATGTTCGGGTTCTCTTTAGCTATGTGGTTATAAAGAGAGAGTTGTCAAAAAAAAGGACACCAATAAAAAGTTTCGCAATTCTTATCCGCTTGGACAAAATTGCTATCGATGGTAATTAGGGTTTCTTTCCCGGGATCCCTGGAAATCATAAGGTTTCCATACTTTTTGTATTACCGGGAATGACACGGGGCTGAAGTAATCTGAGGTAGCTAGTTTTGACTAGACTGTAAAGTTCGACCTTCGATATAAATTTTAGCTGACCGCACTACTGCAATTTTTCGATCATTCGCCCCGAATACTTTTGATGGAGAAATGTCTGTTTGTGCCCCCAACAGTGGGGTAAGAGTGTATGTAATAAGAGAAACAGTAATGCCTACGCAAGGTTTAGAAGAATTTTTGCGGCTTGTCGTGGGAAAGAGTAAATATGCATGAAATACACTGATCAGATCCTGTCAGTCTGTATATTCCTGTTCATTTAAATACTAAAAATATTTAGTTTTATAAGGAACATTATTGAGTCCACCAGCACGATTATTTTGATGAAGTTCTGGTATCTTGATTTATATGGATAAGGTAAGTACTTAAAACTTTTATTTGTTGATGTATAACATCTTTCCTCTCGGTTGCTGGTTTTTGTAGGAGTGAATTCGTGAAAAGGGACGGATGTGTGTAACAGGATGTGACGTAAGCGCGCGCTACTTGATTTGACCAATGAGAGTGCGTGGCTGTGTCTTTTCGCTACCCTCGCATGGGGGTCCAACTCTAGTAGCCATCAAGCGCTTGACTCTAAATCCGTTAGTCACGATATTGGGGGACATAAGTACGGCAAAATGCTTATTTGAAAATGGACAAACAGCGATTTCAGTGGTCGTATACATTTCTTCGAATCAAACGGTTAAAAAAAAAATTAAAGATTTCCTGCATTTTGTACTTAACCCTATAACTATTGTTACCCTATAACGAAGGTGGTTCTGCTCTTTTAAAAAAATTATCACTTCAGTTTGCCAATAGCTGAGCCGCTCATAGTTTTTATGAATGAACTGAAGCTCGAAATGAACACAAATCAAAATGTTTCGACTGCTAACAGTGGTACTGTTATTGACGCTGCTTTTCAACGGTTTTTAAATACTTTGATATCACAAGTATATGTGTCATATTTTAGTTATCGTAAGTCTATTGTCTCCGCTCTTCCCCAAATTGAACAAGAATAATTATTTTTGATGAAATATTGCATTACTCCTGTTGTTAATTAAATACAATTTTCATTAAAGATATAATTATTCGATAGAAAATTATTTCCAACCATACCTGATTCATATTTTTTTCAGGAAAAAAGTTAATATTGCGTATTTACCACGATAACATGCCAGATGTTACACATCATATGTGACTATTGTAAGACTCGTTTTTTAATTTATTTTAAATCTTTTCCATGGATACTTGTCTTCGTTATAAACTAATTGAATAACTTTCAAACTGTGTTTTTTGGGAAGGGGGTGGAGAAAATTTTTATGAAAATCTCGAAACTTTTGTTATTTTTTAAACGAAACTTTTGTGTGAGATTCTTATATTAGTTATTTTTTATGTAACTATAATTTAGCAATTTCATAAACAAGAAAACAGTTGCACAAATGAAATCACTTAAATACGAAAATTAATATTTTTAACGTACGGGATCATTCCTTAAGCAACAGACAAATTTTCAAGTATTTGTGTGTTAATATTTATCTGTTAGTAGCAACATTAGAAAATGAATGGATTGAGAATTTATTTGAAATAATTGAAAATCGATCCTCAAACAGGAAACTGGGTGAGTCTTTGAAAACAATTCCTCAGACAACAGCTGAAATTGAGAGAGCATATTCTGCTGCTGGGTGTTTCAGAACAAAGCTAAGAACTAGACTGAGAGTGATAAAAGAACATATTACTTATGTTTGTTTTCAAAACACAATTAAAAATTTATAATTAACATATTTTATATTTCTGTATTTTGAACTGAATGTATAATTGAGTATGAATTTTGGAATTTATATATGTATCTCCTTATTTTATATAATTTTTATTGATGTCAATTAAAAATAACTTGTTTTTAAATTTTTCAAAATTTTGATGCATTTCCGGGAATGGCTGTTATGTTCTCGGGAATGGAATTTTCGGGAAATCAGAAACCCTAATGGTAATGGCTTAAAGAGAATTACATTTTGTTAATGGATGAATGAATTTAATTAACATATTTTATTTACTTCAAAAAATGTTTTAATTAAAAACTAGTGTACAATCAGTTATAAAACTCCGGAACTTCCAATCGTAAATTTTGATCTTGAATATTTTCAGGAATATTAGAGCATGGTAAAATGAAATCAAACATAAGTAGATTGTTACAGTTTACTTTTTTTAAATATATTTTTAATTTAAAAAAAAAAAACACCAGTTTACCGGTTTGTGTAAACATCTTTGAAAATTATTGAGAAAATTTTTTTATCTCGTCGAGAGTATGTTTGTATCTTTAAACCCATCCATCAAACTTCCGCTGAAAATTCTACGTATTCTGAAATGTACACTTAAATTCTGGCTGAAAAATCAGACATTTAAAAAAAAATTGATAAAAAAAATAAATGGATAATTAAAAGTTTATTTAACTATGTACACATAAAAGTTAGTTCACTAACATTAAAGTTTAATTCACTTGCTGCCGTTAAGGTATCCGACTACGTTCGGAACCGTGATTTTGTAAAAGCGTATAAATGGATAATATTTATGATATTTAGTGTCACTTAGATTAGAGCAAACGTATTTAAAATTGTTTTAAGAATAGTATTACAATAAAAAATTATCTGAGTAAAATATTTCGATAAAAAATTAACATATAGAATGACTCATTTTCAAAACATTCTCCTTTTATGAAAAATGCTTCTATTATAATAATATTTTGCCTGTATATATCTCAGACTTCTGTACAGAGGCTCAACTAGTGTTTTTGAAATGTATAACTTGGAAGTGTGTGGATTTATCCATGTTTTACGACAACAGAGGGGAGAAATTTTAAGAAAAAACCGCCGATAATTATATTTCAATTGGTTGTAACTCTGAAAATATTGGAAATTTTTCAAAAATCATAGTTGAGCCTCTGTACAGAGGTCTGAGCTATATACGGGCAAAATATTATTATAATAGAAGCATTTTTTATAAAAGGAGAACGTTTTGAAAAAAGGATATTCTAAGTTAATTTTTTGCCAATATATTGTATTTAACTAATTTTTTTTGTCATAATGTCCTTAAAACTATTTTATACATGTATTCTAATCTAAGTGAAACGAAATATCATAAAAATTATCCATTTATGCGCTTTTTTAAAATCACGGTTCCGAACGTAGTCGGATACCTTAAAAGTAGATTTTATCCTGTTGTGATAAAAACTATAAAAATTAAAGTTGTCATTTTTTTAAAATTATAAATGGAGAAGTGTCCTGAGTATTGACAACATAAAGAACTCAAATTTAAGAACCTAGATATGTTGCTGAACATTCTGTGTTTGTTGATCCGTACCATTTGCCATCCTTTACAACAAAGGGGGATTTCAGAAAAATGTCCGTTTCTCAGAGTATCTGAGAAACTGACATTTTCTAACACAGTGTCTTTGCTTGTATTCTACAGGGTGTGCGTTGAAAGCCCAACATGGATAAATAAATCATACTATCTTGCCTTTTCTCAAGTCTGTCTACAACATCACGATGATCGTATCGGAATTGAGCAGCATTCATCCAAGGTCTGCTAGCTACCTCAAAGTGGCAGGAGGATGTACCTGGACGGAATGAGCGATGTACGTCAGGAGTATATACTCCTGGTAGGTACATGAAGGCTAGTACTTGGGGCTAAGTCAGTCTTGGATCCATTGAAGCTGCTACTTGCCCATTACCATGATACGAAATCCGAATTCAAGCTTTAAGTTTTGTGGCGGTGTGATATCTATATTAACCAGTACTAGTCATCACGCGAAGACGATCGTTTTGGCGTGATCACTAAAGTACTCGCGTTCGGAATGGAAGGTACCCAGATCGAATCTTCCTTCCTGCATTGGTGACCCTGGCCGTACAAAGGAACCGTACCCTTCAAGCGCAGCAGCTGCGTCGCCATCTATCCACCTCAAAAAGCAACTAAGCCGTCACACCACAAAGCCGTCTCACTCAAATGCCGCAGCCCACACAAGCCGTCACGCACGAATGACGCAACTTCTCACGCGCTTGCCACGAATATGGCATCGTTCGTTCGCCTATTCGCCGAATCACTGGCAGGGGGTAGTGTGCCGGTGTGATATCTATATAAACCAGTACTAGTCATCACGCCAAAACGATCGCTTTTCGCGTGATCGCCAAAGTACTCGCGTTCGGAACAGAAGATGTTCATATCGAATCTTCCTTCCTTCAGTTTCAAGGAATCCTATTTTATTTTTGGATGATTTTTGGTTTCATGGATATGGTGTACTTTGCTACACCGTCTAGGATAAGAAAAAACAACTCGACGAGAAATTATATGACTCTTATGAAATATGTATCATCATCCCCACCTTTCATTTACTATTATGAAGTGGAGTTCATTGGAATTTTCTCTCGCACTTTCCTAACTCCTCTGCATCACTGAAGTATTCAACTGCTATGTGCATGTCTCTGAAGTTTCACAGTCTTTTGACGTCCGTTAAGGTTTACCTGCAATCAAGTTTAAAATGGATAATGTTCAACGAATTGTCTTTGCTCACTTGGCTGCATTGTTGTCGTGTCCTCCACGTTCCCCTGATCTGTTACCCAAAAACATATAGTCAATTATATACAAACGACTCACCTTACACCAATTGCAGCTATGCCGAAAGGAACTCATAATAAATCGAAGCATCATACACAGACTGTTATGCATGCCCTCCACCAAGAACAATACTCTAAGAACTTCTTTCTTTCGGTATCGAGCCATATAGCAAGGATGCCACACATGATGGCCGCACAAAATACTTAATGTTCGCCAGGTGGCACACCTCCTTTTATCTCCGACCGATTTTTCTCCTCGGTGGCGGGTTTTCCCCGTTTGTTTGAGGTCCTTTGTTTCTCTACGTCCTTCTTCAATTTTGAATCTCTTGGAACTTTTGCAATTTTTTCTTGTTTTTTATTATTTTACAAGTGGTACCCATTGGTGTACTTTATTGCTTATCTGAGAACTTTCCTATTGCATTAGTGAGATAAAAGCATCTGCTTTTTTTTTAAATATACACATATTTACTTTTTATTTATTTTCTGGCACCCGGTGAGAGGCCACTTTTGTATATATGTCTAATATTACATGTACTTTTTTTCCCCCTATTCTAAAGTATTTTGGAGTCTCAAATGAGGGATCATTTTGTATTTCCTTTTGTGTATCAATAGTTTGCCAAAGCCGAAGCTGCCATCTTGCTTATGACGTAGGAAGACGAGAAGAACCTCATTGGCTGGAATTTCGAGCAATTTTTTCAGCTCACTGGGAAAAAGTTGTTCGAAGCCGTTGCTATTGCAACTGGGCGAAAATCGCTTCAAAAGGTTGCTTGAAAGGAAAATTGCTCCAAATATGAAACGTGTGATAAAACCTTAAGTAGAGCAATTATTTTAATTATTTAGCAACCCGTGTATTTTATGTTACATTTCTTAGCTTTCACGGTGTTACAGTGTGGATAGCCAGCAGCGCATTTTACATTCAATGGGCTAGTTTTAATTGGGTATCTTCAATAGGGAACAGCTATTGACAAAACTTGTGAGTTACAAGCAAATCTTAATTTTGACTATCAACATTGGATCTTGGACATATACTCGGATGTCCGATTTTAGCAGTGCTACTGTTTGAGCGGTATCAGTTCCCATAATTCATTCAAAAGGCGATATTTCTTCACCACTCTTCTCTGATAGGAATAAATGGAAATTGATGCTCTATGACGTAGTTGGGAAAATAAGGGAAAAAAAATATCGTACTTGGAGCAATTTTGATGATAAACTGAGCTGTCGAGGAGCGAAATTGGAAGAAAACAGCTGATATGGAGATCATCAATTTCTCTTAAAATCACCACGATTGAATTTCATCTTAAAAAATATTCAGGAAAAAAGCGATATTTTCTATTTTTTTTTGTTGTTGTTGTTTTGCGCTAACATGTGCAACGAATGCTTGTTCAGGTAGTAAGGTACGGAAACAATTTATTCAATTTTTCTTGTTGTTGCGGGCACACAAATGGATTTGTTTTTAAAATGTGTATCATTGTCAATAAATATATCATTCTTATTTAAGAAGAAAATAAAGTATTTTATTGGGGAGAATAATGAACACACACACATCAAAACGTTTATTTAATTCTTTAGTGGGCCAATTATTCCTCTTTTGAATTTCTCACAGTTTTTAATGTTTTATTAACAATTAAACAATAACATTAAAGGGAATATGTTTTATTTTGCCGAATTTTATGTTTATATTTAAATTTTAGGGGTGGGAAGAATACTTCCCAAGGAACCACTCACCGTCATAAAGAAAATTAAGGTATCCGACTACGTTCGGAACCGTTATTTTAAAAAGGTGCATAAATGGATAATTTTCATGAAATTTAGTGTCACTTAGATTAGAATACGTGCATAAAATAGTTTTAAGGACATTTTGACAAAAGAAATTATTTAAATACAATATTTCGGCAAAAAATTTAGAATAACCCTTTTTCAAAATGTTCTCCTTTTGTGAAAAATGCTTCTATTATTTTAATATTTTGCCTGTCTATAGCTCAGACCTCTGTACAGAGGCTCAACTATGATTTTTGAAAAATTCACATTTTCAGAGTTACAATCATTTGAAAAAATTATCGGCGTTGTTTTCCTAAAATTTCTCCCCTCTGTTGTCGTAAGACATGGATAAACCCACTTCTAAGTTATATATTTCAAAAATTCTAATTGAGCCTCTGTACAGAGGTCTGAGCTATATACAGGCAAAATATTATTATAATAGATGCACTTTTCACAAAAGGAGAATATTTTGAAAATGGGTCATTCTATGTTCATTTTTTGTCAAAATATTGTACTTAAATAATTCTTTATTGTAATACTATTTTTAAAACAATTTTATATACAGTTTTTTAATCTAAGTGACACCAAATATCATAAATATTATCCATTTATACGCTTTTGCAAAATCACGGTTCCGAACGTTGTCGGATACCTTAAATGTAATGGTGATTATTTGCCATAAAAAGATGAGAAGCAAGTTTCAATACACAAGGAGAAAACTTTTGTAGCGGGTACTCTCTTGTCCCTCTCTGCTACATTTCCATAGTTGAAAATTATCTTTGTCATATGATTTTCCACACTGGCTAAGCGCACATCATCCGGAACTGCACACTCTTTGCTCGGAAGCTTCTTTGCGAAACATACTTTGTTTTGTTTCTACACTACCTAGAGGCCAAGTTACAATCAATTTTATAAAGTTAGAAAAACCGGAAGAGTGTGTCTTTGATCTACTAGAAGTGGGCATTTAAATTGCTCAAAATCTATCGTGGCGAGTCTGATAACTCAAACTGTTACGAATATATTTCTAAAAAACTTTTTGAACCTGATATTTATGTTATTTTCTAGAGAATGTACTAAAATATTTTTTATTGTGTATGAATACTTTTTGAGTTATGGCTTGTTATTTAAATAATGGTCTCATAAAGAATGTAACATTTCTTATAATGTTTACTCCATCAGCTCTAAACTTTTCAAATTTTAATAAAACATTAAAATTTTAGTACATTTTCTAGATAAACACATCTAATTTTTGTTTCAGTAATACTTTTACTATAATATATGTTTATTACTTTTTTCTCTAACTGCTTTGAAGTTTTTCAAAAATATTGCTAAAATTTCACTTATAATTGTATATTTTTTGTAAAAAATTCAAGTAATTTATTTTAAATATTGTTAATTAAATAGTAGTATTTATTGGTATAATGAGTCCCAAAAGAGCATTTATAACGTTTAAATAAATTATTTTATTAAAAAGTACTCCGAAAGTGATCGGATACCTTAATACAAAATTATTAATACACTAAAGGTTTATTTGCCAATATTTTAATAGCGTAAAATGTAAAATAGGGAAAGGATATAAATATGAAATAAAATTCATTTGTTTTTGTGTTTTATTAGAAGAAAACCATTATCCATCAATAATGCTTTATTTAAACGACAACGCAACCTATATTTTCTTTTTTCATTTCTCTCTGACCAACATGTTTCTCTCTCTCTCTCTCATTCTGTTAAATTCTCTAAAACTTAAGGCATACATTTTATAGCTCCCTTTACTTAAACAAGATTTATAAACAAAAGAAAGAAAAAGGATGAAACACAATATCATTTTCAAATATGATTACCATTTTTTTCGTATAAAAAGCTATTTACGAAAAATTTTCAATATAATATCCAATTCTAAATCACGGGGGCAAATACGAATATTTTCTTTGTAGAGAAATATTTATTTTCACTACTTCCACAAAAGTACCATCCAAGCATATAATTTCAATCTATAACTTTTCCCCTGCATTTCTTTCATTCCTAAATTCAAAAACGTGATTTAAATGATTTTTTTTTTTAAAAAATGAGAGAAAATATATATTTTTTTATGAAAATATTAAACTATAACGCAGCAACAAAAACTTACCAAACCGAAATGCAACAAACAAACAAATAAAAATATTAACCGGATTATCGAACTGAAAGTATACCTAGGCCGTGAAGCAATGGAAATTTACTTACGGTACGACGATCAAACGAAAATTCAGCATGAAAATTCCTTTATCCTATTGCGTTTGAGCTCCTTTTGTGCCGAAAGGGATAGCGACAGAAAAATGCATTCAATTTTTCGAACAAAATTTAAGTTTTGAATCCGTTAGCGATAACCGAATAAAAAAAAAATTTTTTTTTTTCACAATTCTATTTTTAAAGGATTACCAAAAGTTTATTGAAAGATGTTCCGTTAACAGAAAATCGAATTTTATTGTACTGCATAATGATAAACTGATGACTGAATTTTTTCTTCGATAATATAACTAAATTTTACG
>BMAV01018071.1:9786-23888 GCA_019973955.1 Trichonephila inaurata madagascariensis | reverse complement strand
ACCTGTGCCTGGATGGCGGCGGATGAAGCAGTTGGCTGTACGCGTGCATTTCTTTCGATGTGGCGGTCTTCTCGACGACTGGCCTGTCCAGGGCGTCCTGAGCCTGGTCTTCGTGCAAATGACATCTCTCGGATTCACTGGTCCCAACAACACAATCAGAGCGGCCTAATTGACGAGCTACTCGCCTAGCTGACCACCCAGCTTCCATCCTGCCGATGATTCTCCACCTCTCAAACAGCGACAGCTGCTCATATTGTCTTCGAAAACGGCGTAATGGCATGTCTACCTTAGCTTTTCTTTGTAAACGATTCAGCACACTCATACAAGCTGACAAAGATGGTTTTCAACTACGGAAATGTAGCAGAGAGGCAAAAGAGAGGACCCGCCACATGTGTTTTCCACTTGTGTATTGAGACTTGCTTCTCATCTTTTTTATGGCAAATATAATCACCATTAAATTTAAGGTATCCGACTACGTTCGGAACCGTGATTTTGGAAAAGCGTATAAATGGATAATATTTAGTGTGACTTAGATTAGAAAATGTATATAAAATTGTTTTAAGAATAGTATTACAATAAAAAATTATTTAAGTACAATATTTTGATAAAAAAATGAACATAGAATGACCCATTTTCAAAATATTCTTCTTTTACGACAAATGCTTCTATTATAATAATATTTTGCCTGTCTATAGGCTCAGACCTCTGTACAGAGGCTGAACTAGAGAATTTTTGAAATATATAACTTAGAAGTGGGTTTATCCATGTTTTAAGACAACAGAGGGGAGAAATTTTAAGAAAAAAAACGCCGATAATTATTTCAGTGGGTTGTAACTCTGAAAATAATGCGAATATTTCAAAACTCGTAGTTGAGTCTCTGTACAGAGGTCTGAGCTACATACAAGCAAAACATTATTATAATAGAAGCATTTTTTATAAAAGGAGAACATTATGGAAAAAGGTTATTTTAAGTTAATTTTTTGCCGAAATATTGTATTTAAATAATTTTTTTTTGTCAAAATGTCCTTAAAACAATTTTATACATGTATTTTAAAATAAGTGACACTAAATATCATAAAAATGATCCATTTATGCGCTTTTTTGAAAATCACGGTTCCGAACGTAGTCGAATACCTTAAGAAACACTCCTTCACAATTTCTGCATCAGTAAACGGTTTCGTATGATTACCAATAATGTAACAATTTTCACAAGATGTCTTTGTTACCGCTGTGATATTACCACTGACAAAACACTTTGTTGCTGTTGCAAAGATTATTCAAGAAAGCCTATTTATCACCTCTTGAAAGAGATATTCGAGGAGAACTGTTATTAAATGATCCTGTTTATTGATATTTTTTACTTACAGCACTTTCGTGACAAATCAAACGATTTTTGATCCATGTTTGTTTTTTACTACAAAATAGTCAACCTCCCAATCGTCTTGAAACGATATATTTTCTTCGAATGTTTTTCGCTTGCAAGATATTAAAGATAGTTAAAGATTACTAGAGAGTTCCTCCCATAAAATTGTCGCTACTACACTGTTGCCTGTTATCACTAACCGTAACCGTTCCAAATAGAAAAAGAATATCAATTCGAGCTCGTATGACACCGACAGCAAAAAGCAAAGTGATATATTTGATTTCTTGACAAAGAATTTCCCACCAAATTTTAAATACAATGCTCTTAAATAAGTAAATTTCTCATAGCAATGGATCATAGCCGGGCCCCTTAAAAAGGCTCGGTGGGTCGCTGATCTAGAGGGTCACAAAAATGATTGTTAACTTGGTCGCCAGAAATAATGCCAACTTGGCTCTATCGCCAAGATTTCGCCAAGTTCCGATTGAATCTCCATTATAACGTAAGGGACGGCGTTGCTTGCAAATATTACAATTTTAACATAAATTAAATATAACATATAGAGTAATATAAATGCTTTACACATCCAAATACAAATTATTTACATCATTTTACACAAAATTCGTAACAATATATATATATATAAAAGTGAACTAATAGTAGGAATTGAAAAACGAGAACTTACTTGCTCTTAGCACAACAGTTTCAAGTAACAGAAGTCAAAGAAAAGATTTTTTAAAGTATTATCGAGAAATTACTATCCTCCTTGAAACTGTTCGGATACTTTCGAGCTTACACTGCATTTATCATTTACTACAGCTTATAACTCATTCATTAGTTCTCGAAAGAAACGAAACCTTTCTTGAAGATAAGTAGGTCCTCGTCCCACACAGACATCTTGAATTCGTTAACGGACGACGTTAATCCTCTAGAATTTCTAACTATGTTATCCGGATTGTTATATTCATTCAAATGCATTCGTAATACATGGATTTGAAAGAGAAAGAACATGAGTAAGGATTTATTTGATTGCAGTTTCTCTATCAACTTTAGAAATCCTTTTAAGTATGCTTTTTAAAAGATTGGTAAAATGATTAAAAGATAGATGGAAATATTTTTAAAAATAGTAGAAATAATAGCAGCGGTAAAAAACGAGTTTTTTAAACTTGGGTTTTCTTTCAAACTTCACGTAACATATTTTTTTTAAACCTTGTTGTTGTGGTTGTTACTGATGCTACCTGATCGGCAAAGGCCAGATATAGGCCCACGAAATTCATCATGATAAAGGACTAAGTGACACCTGTTGTTAGCCTTAGCTTTGAGCACCATTCAGGTGACAGTACGATTTGACTCGTTTCCACCCCAATTTTGAGGGAGGACACCTGGGGGTGGTCAGGGGCCTCCCACCTCTCTACCCCTTCCCCCAACCACACGAGAGGACTTGCGGCTCGACGGCTATTTAGAGTACCCCCATGCCGCAAAGGCACTATACATTTACAAACATTCATGTCTCCTCCGGGATTCGAACCCAGTCCCCGCGGCACCGCAGTCAGAGTCGCTAACCACGATACCGGTTGGGCGATTTTTTAAACCTTAAATTTTAAGACCAAAATTGAACGTTGAGTCATATTGAATGCATTTAATAATTAGTTTGAATAGTAAAATTTTACGAAGGGGTAGTTTAATTAGATGGTTTAAATATTCAACTGTTTCACGTTGTAAGTGTGGCCACGGTAGCTTAGTGGTCAAGGTATTGGATCGTGGCTGGCTTGTCACGAGTTCGACACCAGTACCACAAAAGATCCGATGAGTAAGGGAGCGATGCACGTTAAATCTGTCGAGAGCTCAAACGTCCTCCCGTCGGTGTCGTGTGGTAGTTGGGAGAAGGGGTGCTAGCTCAGGTGTCGTCCTCTTCACTTGACCATGGTTCAAAATTAAGAGGCCCATCGCCAAAAGCCCTCGGATAGCTGAACAGTGCGACGTTAATATTCACTCACTCACTCATTCACGTTGTAAGCAATTGGAGTCATGAATAAAATTTAATTCTCTGTGTTGTTGTTAATGCCACCTATTCAACGGTATCAGTTCGAGGCCCACGAAATTCATCGTGGCAAAGGGCTAGATGTACGCCTGTCATTAGCCATAGCTTTGAGCACCATTCAAGCGACAGTATGGCACGGTTACTCCCCAATTTTGAAGGAGAACACACTTTGAAAAGTCAGGAGGTGTCCCTCTTCTCTTCCCTTTCCCTCAACCTCTCGAGAAGAGTTTCGTCTTGATGGCTATTTATAGAACTCTTATGCCACAAAGGCACTATACATTTCAAACATACAAGCATTCTTCGGCATTCGAACCCAGGCCCTACGACACAGCAGTCAGTGTCTTTAATCACTATACTGAATGTATGTGTTTGGGTGGCAATTCTTTAAATAATTGGTTTTAATCAATTAATTTTTGTTAATTACAACTAAATTATCGTATTTCCATCCGAAACAGTTGTGTACAGAAAATTTCGGTTCAGTTGGGCGCTTTAAAATGGGAGAAAAGAAAGCTTTTAAAGTTTTGAACCAGACATAGTTACAATGTGTGAATAGAAGAAACCACAATTAATATGGAAGGTTTTTATTTGGTAATTTTTATCGATTTTAAAAAGGTTTTTGAAAATATTTTTTGAAGGTTGTTGAACTTACATGCAAATGTTTAAAAGATAAATAAAAATATTTTCAAAAATAGTAGAAAAAAGAAAACAGACAAATGTTCTTCATTTTTTTGCAGTCTGTCAAATACACATTAGTGTACTGAAATAAACATAAGTCTAAATTTAAAAAAAAGTTAAATTTTGAAGATTAATGGTATAATTTTTTTCCCATAGATTTTCTTTAGAATGCATTGGATTTATTTTTATTATATCAATATTTATAAATTACACATATTTTTTCATTTATAAACAATGGCTATGTTAAGTAATAGAGCTTTCATTTTTGAAACGTTGCTGCTGGCAACCATGACTGAGGGCTCAAGGTGGTGAATGTCACGTCTATTGAGTCGTGGGTTCAAGTCCTGGTGCCACTACAGACTCTCGATATAAGGCAGCCGATACATGCTGAATACGTTGAATGTTAAAGCTCTCACGATGGCAAAGTGGGGAAGTTTGGAGAGTTGAGAGGTAGCTTAGGTTTCATTCTCGACATTTGACTGAAGTTCAAAATTACGAGGTACTTTCCCAGTAGCCAGAGGAGGACCTCACAACCTATGTTCCTTTTCTATACAGTTAACTGCTCTCCCTACCACTGTTCAACTGCAGTTTCGCTCTAAGGAAGATCAACTGGTTTTTAGCACGCTTTTATTAGCTTCACCAGTATGTAACGGAATCTTTGAACTCGATTTTTATTAATTCGAAATTTTGCACACTTGTCAAGGACCGATGACGAAACAATAATTTAATAATTTTTTTCTCTATTCGCCTGATCAGGATTAACGATTTCCCATTTCCAGATTTGGCAACTAATTTCTGATCCTATTTCCAGATTTGGTGATTAATTCCAGATTTGGCGACTAAAAGATTGATACAACCCTAAAGCGAAAACGTTCATGGTTAATGTAAATAGAACAAACAAGAAAGATTAATTCATCAGTGAATAAATTATAGTTTAAAAAACTAAAAAAAAAAAATCACTTTTATTGTAGATGGAACTAAGATAGAAAATAAATCATAATTTAAGGTATCCGACTACGTTCGGAACCGTGATTTTGCAAAAGCGTATAAATGGATAATATTTAGGATATTTAGTGTCACTTAGATTAGAAAATGTACATAAAATTGTCTTAAAAATAGTATTACAATAAAAAATAATTTAAGGACACTATTTTGACAAAAAATGGACATAGAATTACGCATTTTCAAAATATTCTCCTTTTGTGAAAAATGCTTCTATTATAATAATATTTTGCCTGTATATAGCTCAGACCTCTGTACAGAGGCTCAACTAGAATTTTTGAAATTTATAACTTAAAAGTGGGTTTATCCATGTTTTACGACAACAGAGGGGAGGAATTTTCAGAAAAAAACGCTGATAATTATATTTCAATGGTTGTAACTCTGGAATTTTTCAAATATCATAGTTGAGCCTCTGTACAGAGGTCTGAGCTATATACAAACCAAATATTATTATAATAGAAGCATTTTTCACAAAAGGAGAACATTTTGAAAAAAGGTTATTCTAAGTTCATTTTTTGCCGAAATATTGTATTTAAATAATTTTTTTTGTCAAAATGTTCTTATATAAAACAATTTTATACATGTATTCTAATCTAAGTGACACTAAATATCATGAAAATTATCCACTTATGGGCTTTTTTAAAATCACGGTTCCGAACGTAGAACTTTAAACACACACACACACACTTTTACACTTTTACACTTTTTAAACACATTAAAAAGTAAAAAATAATTTTTAGTAAAAGAATAACGAGAAAATTAATGTCATTGTAGTAAAAGCGTGGGGTGTTCGATGTCAATTGTTATAATTTCTTACCAGTTCTATTCCGAAATGCAGAGTTAGTGTAAAAATGTAGTACAATACACCCCACACGCTTTTACCACAATTACATTCATTTTCTCGTTAATCATTTTATATTAAGAATTATTTTTTACTTTTTAGTTTGATTCACTATAAAAGCGTGTTTTTTAGTTTTTTTAAACTGTAAATTATATTTCATTGCGTGTTTTACACACTTAAAATTTTTGATAAAGAATTAACTTTTATGCGATTTCAGCTTAATTATTTTCTATTTCTTATATTAAATATGGTGATAGGGTTAAGTTAAATTTTAACTAGGTACTTCGTAATTTTTTGAACCGAGGGTTGTCATTAGCCCACGTGTTGCTTCCAAATGTTACGTTAATATATAATCAAATCAAATCAATAGAAAACTGTTTATTAAATTTTGTATGTTAGGTGTATATTTACATTTTTTTAAAAAAAAAATGAGGTAATTTTATACGAATGTGATAATTTTATGAGAGAGAGAGAGAGACATCTTCTACATCGCACATGAGGTTTCTTTACAAAACTATACATATGTATTTTCTTGAATATTATTTGACTTTATTTATTATTCTTTATAATGTGTATTCACACAAAAATACAACTTTTAATATAATATCAATAATTGAATATTTTTAAAAAGTTCCAATTTTTCTTTATTAACACAACAGTTAAAAAAATTCCATAATATTTTGGAATATAATTTAAAAAAAAAACCTTTTTTAAACCTGCAGATTCCCCTTTTCGAAAACAAAATTTAATTTTTTTAATAAATCATATTCAATTTTTATGCAGTTTGAATTTTTGTTCACGTTTTTTATATCAAATAATTTCCAGTCAATTTGTGAAATAAGAATCAATGAAAAAGTTAAAAATCTCCATTCAAGATAAAATCTCAAACGATTAAAAATAATTAAAAAAACCACTATTTGGGCTAAAATCTTTATGTGGGCTTGTCTTTTTTTTTCAAAACTTATTTCTTTCATTTAAAATTTCAAGAAAGTTAATTTCAAACTGAGTTTATTAGATTTATTACCAAAAATCCAATTTTGATTAGAATAATTTTTAATCGAAGCAATAATAATACTAAGAAACAGTTTTTGATAAAAAATGAAATGTATTTGTGATTCAAATTTATTTCGTTAAAATTAAAACTGCTTTGACATATTTATACCCAATTTAATATATTCAATTTTTATTGATTAAATCTAAAAAATAAATTTAAAATACGCCGGTATTAATTAATTTCTAATTGGTCGTAATATAATTACATCACTGAAAGAATTCGATTCTAAGAACTTCTGAATTTTGCTTGCACGCGTTCGAAGTTCAAAAGGTAAATGTTTTTTTTTTTTGTGGAACATAATCATTTTTTTTTTAAGTATAAAACGTTTTTTAATACGAAAAATTGTCGTTTTTTCTTATTTAATTTAGAATTTATTTGTTAAATATTTTTAAAAAGAAAGCAAAAAAAAAAAAAAAGAAAAAACTTTTAAAAAAAACGTTTTGTATTCGACAATTTTTATAAACATTTCGAAGTGTATTTCAATCATCATCTTTATAGGAAACTTTAAACTTTTGAATGAATTTCAATTCGACCACACAAGACGTTGTATGTTAAAAAATACATTCGGGTCTTTGGAAACGAGGGTTAATATTTAGTTTATCCTATATGTTAAGGTATTTTGAAAATATATTTAAAACTTGAAAAGTGTTTATAGAATTTTTTTTAAAAAAGAATGTCTTTGTGATATTACTTGAAAACGGCTCTAATGTATATTTCCTTTGCTTGCAGCGAAAATATTTATTTCAATGTTTACTGAAATCTAAAAACTGTGTTATTACAATAAATAAATAAATTAATAAAATTAAATTGAATCAAAAAAATTTTGTAAAAACTTTTGCCGAAAAAGATTGGTTATAAAATAGTTTGCCTAATCATTTATAATCAAATAAATAAATAGTTCATTTATTTTAATTTTTAGATGTTCTCGTCGTAATTGGGCCATTTGGAACATTGAGCAAAGGGTTAAATAATTTTAGCCAAACTAATACACTGGAGATAGTTTTGCGTGGTTTATACTTATTTTTAGTTTTGAATTTTGCAAGAATTTTCTCATTCCATTGCATTGATTCTACTTAGATTTGTTTTTTGCATTGACTCTACTTGTTCATTTCCTGAAACTATTAATTTAAATAAGCAAAAGCTGAAGATTATTGCATTTTTTAAAATTTAATACTTAGCGTCATTTCTGGAACAGTCAGGAGAAAAGATTGATAGTTAGCAAATATGAAAATTTCCCGTAAATATTTAAACTATTTTTATAACTAATATGTTTACGTGATTTTGCGTTATCTATCTTTTTTTTTTTAATGAAAATTTTTTCGTGATGCTGTAATAAATTTATTTTTACATAAGGTATAGTTAGTAACAAGTAATATAAAAAATATTTTTTAAAGTCAATTCCTATTTAGGTCAACAAAGAAAAATTTTATTTTAGTTAATTAAATTTAATTAGGGAATTAATATTTGAAGAAACTGTATCAACATTAAGGGTTATCCACTATAGGTTTAAAAAATATATTTGAAGCCAAGGAAAAAATCGTTAGAAAAACTTACTAGCGCCATCAGTTGGTGCTAGTTCGAACTTCATCAGAAATAACTCAGAATAAATTTAAAATTAAAAAGTAAAATTAAATTAATACATTAATGTTTGAAAAAACTGTATTAACATCAACTGTCATCCATTACAAGTTTAAAAAGAATGTATTTGATTAATACAAAGTATTTTATTAACGATTGAAAATTTGAACAAGATATATATATATATATATAAATATGTATTTAGGAAGAGAGTGAACTTATAGTAGAAATTAAAAAATGGGTTATAAGAAGTTGAATTTACCTGAAGATTAGCGTCAAGAACGATTTGCCCAGAGGGTCCCCCCTATCTTCCAGTGCTTTCTGGAAAAATCCGCTTACGTCATAGATCGTGAAGTTACATATTTCTCCAGTAATTTCCAGAAGCATCCATATGGTCACTAAAATGATGCCAACTTGGCTGTATCACCAGTATTTCGCCGTTTTCTTTGAAGCGCCGTTATAATGTAAATGATGGAGTGTCTTACGAGTATTACAATTTTTATCATAAAACTCGGAGATGAAGACTTGAAATTTATTATTTTTTTCTAGTTTACAATGCATAGAGAAGAAATGGAACTACATAATACATGTCAATTTAAATTTTATAATTTGAGTAATGAGTATGAACAGAGTTGTATAATTTGTATATTGGGGGTTAGGCAGACAGGCGTCACCTGTCCCCTCCCTGTACATATTAAATTTGTAATAATAACGATATTAAATACTATAATCTTTTTAAAATTTAGTCATAAAATAATTGCATTGCGAACATCGAGCATTTTTTAAAATTTTTATTACGACCAAATGTGCTGTTATAAATATATTTTAATTCAGGCTAACAAGTAATTAAAATTAGGTTACTTATTTTTCATACATTTATGGTGTTTCTGTAAACATGAAACTTAAATTTTTGCGAAAAATATATGTTTTATAACAAACTATGTTATTATGTAAAACTGCTTTTTGCGTAACAAATTGTGTTATTTATAATGTTGTTTGATATTTATATTTATGTTGTGTTATTGTGTTAGGGATTTTATTTAATTTAAAATTCATAACACTAATCATTCTAGAGAGTTGTATTTTAATTTAAATAATTCAAAGAAACTGAATATTACATTTTTTACCTCGGACTTTAAATGATCCTTATCTCTAGCACAACTAACTAGTAAATTCTTATTATTAATTAGTTGAGTCACCCATCCGATATATAGTGGATAGCGACGCTGACTTCTGTGCCGTAGGGCCTGGGTGTGAATCCCGAAGGCTTGGATGTTTGTAAATGCAAAATGCCTTTGCGGCAAGTGGATACTCTAAATATATAGCCGTCGAGCCTCTAGTCCTCTCGAAGGTTGTTGGAAGGGGAAGAGAGGTGGGAGGCCGCTGACCACCCCTAGGGTGTTCTGCATCTAAATTGGGGTGAAACCGAGCCCAAAGCGTACCGTCACCTGTATGGTACTCAAAGCTACGGCTAACAACAGGTATACAATCTAGTACTTTGCTATGATGAATTTCGTAGGCCTCGATCTGACATCGTCAGGCAGGTCGCATTAGTAACAACAGCAAGAACTTGTAGTAGTCAGTGGCGCACACAAAGGGGCGTGTCCGGACACCCCGCTCCCCAAACCCTTGTTTCTTTTTTCGATTAATTATAATCTTATGTATATAGTACGTAAAATTTAATTAAGTATTTGTTATTAATAATTAGTTTCATTAATTGATGCTGATTATTTATTCACTAATTAATTTTTTACTGTTTTTTGCTCCCGAAAATCGACAGAATCGAAAGAATATTTTGGGTGGCGTATTGGAGCATGATACGAGAATGATGGACTTTCGACCCTGGACCCCTCCCCTCCCCCAAGAAAAATTTCTGTGTGCGCCACTGGTTGTAGTGTTTCTGATAATTATTATTTAAAGTCAGGAAAAAAAAGGAAATACAAATAAAAGTTACTACTTATTCAGAAGGACATTCATTTAAATATATCCCCTAATAGTTTCCCTCCCCTAAATGATTTGTGGTGTTAAAAGTGGTGTAGTGTGGTGTGGTCCCATTTCTCTCTTTCTGTATCATATTCTTATAAACAAATTACTTGCCTGTAAAACGTGCTCTACTGCTGAAGAGCTAACCCAGCGGTGAAACAGTTTCGGGACCTTTCATGACTATGTATTGCAAAAAAGCCATCTATAAGTAGTTTAAAAATTTGGATTATCTTAATTCTTCAGTAACAGAAATATCAGAATATGGATATTTAAGGATTATTTTGAGTTTGGATATCGTGAAAGATATGTTAAAGCAGGCAATCCAGAAAACTTCTCTAGAAGTTACATTTTCAGTTTGTTACTTCAATAAAATTATAGACTGTCGCATTTTATTTTTTTTCTATTTTGAGAATTGGCGATATAATAATTCCGAAGAATATATATATATATATTCTTATTCTAAAAGGAATAACGATATTCTAGATTATTTTTCAAAGGAAACCCAATCGCATTTGTATAATAAGCGAGAAAAATCTTGAAGATCTAAGTCCCACATGGCAAATTGCAATAAGACATTTTTTTTTTTTAAAAAAAAGAAAGAATAACAAAGATAGATGAGAATGCTGAAGACAAATTCCGTAACTTTGTTTTATTTCAAATAAAACATTCATTTAACAGTTATTAAACCGTGTTGTAAAAGGTATCCGACAACTTGCGGCAACTTTTTTTTTAAAAAAATGGAGATATGGAGATTTTTTTGTGGTTTTTAGATTTATTATTTTTTTTTAAAAGGCTAAAATTAAGAAGAGGAAAACAAATTATTACTACTAAAATGGGGAAAAATGAGTTAAAATTAACAAAAAATTACACAAACGGGGCCTGTTCTGTACAAATAGTAAGTGAACAAATGCTCAATTTTTCGAATTTGATGTACTTCGCTATTCCTTTTTGAAATAACCTACAGGATAAGAGATATTTTAATTTTTACCAAAACTAGAGGACTTTATCTTAATTATTATATGAAATTTCTTTAAAACGGTTATTATATTCACATAAAGAATTGTACATTTTGTTATAAAACAATGATTGATAAATCTGAAGGTTAAAACACTTCTACTGTTATACAGGACATACACAAAAAATGTCAGCAAATTATTTTCAAAACGTTTTCAGCAATCGCTGCCCCCGTTTGAGCTTTTCGAAAAAAAACAAACAAACATACACACATTTTGAGTGCAACGCGTTTTAAAGTTTGACATTTTGTGTTAAGTTATGGCATCTGCTTTTACTAAAACACTTGTAGTTTTGGTTTTAGTGAATGGAAAATAAAAAAACTCTCGGTATATTTATAAAGCTTATACGATAGCCTATAAAATAAAATCATAAAAAAATTTGTCATGTTTTATGAAAAATCATGATTTTAGGGTAGGCAGATACCTTAATTAAAAAAAAACAATTTATTAAAATCCAGTTAATTAGTTAAAATTATAGATTTTTTTTCTTTTTCACAATATTAAGAATTACGCAAGAAACTTAGTTTTCAATAGAGAAATTGTTAAAAACTGGGTCATTCAAATTATATGATCAGGAATTTTAAATAGACAAAATAAATTAAAAAAATTTGATTAAAGCTTTAATGAAAAAATATAATATTTTATATTACGATTTAATTTTGTGTTTAAACCTTTTTTTATTCAATTAACTCAAATATATTTAAGTGTTAAACATTTTTTGGATAAATTTTAATAGTTTAATTTCATTTTCTATGCATGGTTTTTGCAAAAAATGTTTAAACATTTGGGAATTCGACTCGCTGCAATTATTTTTTTTATAATACAAACGTTGATCTAAAAGAAATAACTTCTTTTCAAATTCAAAAAACTGCAAAATAATTTTTTCCATGAAAAAAAAATTGTCTACTTGGATTTTTTTTTCTTTTGTAGAACGCATAGTATAAAAATTTATGCATTAGAATTTTTTAAATCGCTGTGGTTCTAATAGTTTGAAATAAATTTGTTTTAGTTTTGATCTACAAATATAGATGGCGCTCTTACCATAAATTTATTTCAAAAGCAAAATTTTTGAGAGCTTGAGTAAACATATTAAAGGCTTGAGCGAAATGTGTGTGTGATTAAAACAATTTTATTTCTATATATAAAAAAAATGTTAGAATCTTATGCAAACTTCTCTTTGCATAACTTATTAACAGGAAGCATAATATATATTTGCGAAGCTTATATAATATTCTGTTTGTTCAAACTATTAAAGTAAATGTACTATAATCAGACCTGACATATTATTTTATTCGTTGGGGAGTTAGTTCTGTTATGTAAAATTTACATTAAAACTTTTAAGTGGTATACAGAGTTTTAATCATTTTATTTTAATTAGTTTGAAAAGATTAATAGTGATTAAATTTTTCTTACGCATGAGAATATTCGCCAAATTGTTTTTGAAATTTCTAATTAAGAGATTTATTTTACAACTTTTTTCTGAAGAAAAAAAAAGAAAAAAAAATGCTTTAGTTAAATTGCTTTAAAAGTTTAAAGCAAGCTTTTTAAGTTTAGTTAAGGTATCCGACTACGTTTGGAACCGTGATTTTAAAAAAGCGCATAAATGGATAATTGTCATGATATTTAGTGTCACTTAGATTAGAATACATGTATAAAATTGTTATAAGGACATTTTGACAAAAAAAATTATTTAAATACAATATTTTGGCAAAAAAATTTACAGAATAATCTTTTTTCCAAATGTTCTCCTTTTGTGAAAAATGCTTCTATTATAATAATATTTTGCCGGTATATAGCTCTGACCACTCTACAGAGGCACAACTAGAATTTTTGAAAAATTCTCATAATTTTCAGAGTTACCACCAATTTAAATAATTATTGGCATTTTTTTCTTGAAATTGCTCCCCTCTGTTGTTGTAAAATATGGATAAACTCACTTCTAAGTTATATATTTCAAAAATTCTAGTTGAGCCTCTGTAGATAGGTCCGAGCTATATACAGGCAAAATAATATTATAATACAAGCATTTTTCACAAAAGGAGAACATTCGGGGAAAAAATTATTCTAAGTTAATTTTTTGCCGAAATATTGTATTTAAATAATTTTTTTTGTCAAAATGTCCTTATATAAAACAATTTTATACTTGTACTTTAATCTAAGTGACACTAAATATCATCAAAATTATCCATTTATGCGCTTTTTTAAAATCACGGTTCCGAACGTAGTCGGATACCTTTAAATTGCTTTAAAAAGCAATTTGCATACGAAATTTCCTTAAAAAAAACAGGCATTACTTAAAGTACTTTGTAAATTGGAATTTTTATATCCTGTAAATTTTATTAGTAAGATATACAAATTTATTCTATATAAGGCAATCATCAGACCCGTACTTACCTATGGAACTGGGACTTGAACTAAATCACAGACTGAACAGCTAGCCATTTTTCAGTGATAAGTTCTTAGATATATCTTTTGTGCTGTGAATAAATGGATTGTGGAGACAACGACATGAATTTGAATCATATAAGTTATTTAAGGAAGCATATATATATATA